>MEJB01000009.1:3757934-3839540 GCA_001752375.1 Rhazya stricta
TCAAGAATCTTTTGAAGATAATCACCACTTGAATTTTTTTATTTTTCCTTCGTTGGATTAACACTTGTTCAAGAATTCTTTAAGAACTTATGTGATACAAAAGTTGAGAATAGAAAATCTAAAAGAGTATTATTCAAAGCTCCTGTATAGAAATCTCAGAATATGACGACATTAATGAGCKTAAAAGACCAACATATCCTCAACKTTCCTAAAAATTTAAAGTTCATSTTGGCTGGTCTTCCACATCCCAGGTCCTATGTGTAGACTTCCACTAATAATCACATTCCACTTGTCTTCCGCTTCCCCTTTTGCACTGATAATAATTTTATTGATTCTTCTTCTTCAAATTCATCAATTCCCTCTTCTTTCGGCATGCTCCGTGCTGGCAAGGTCATTAATTAATATGTAATTATGGTAAAGGTAATTATCTCAAATGTTTATTATGTACTTAACAAGAAAAATGTCACAATTTTGACTCATAAAGAAAAGAATCTTTGCTTAAAAAGATTACAAAAATAATTTCATGGTTTAGGTGTTAATGACAATTTGGAGACCTGGAATTGCTTTCGAAGAAGAGGATGGTGAGGGGATTATCATTAATTACTCAACCAAATCGACTATGAGAGGGGTGACTGTTAGAAATGCTGGAAAAGCTTTTAATGTTGATGATTTTGGTACAAAAATATAGGTTTATTTTCATAAAAGAAAGGTACGACATGTTTAATGTATTCGAGAAATTGAACGCAATTCTTGAAAATGAAAGTGATCTAAGAATTTCCTATTGAAGAAGAGATTTTACATCGAGGGAATTTTAAAAAAAATGCAATGAAAATAGATTTTGAAAATTCTTAATAGTTCCAAAATCCTCCCCAAAAAAAATGGATGTCGCAGAAAGGAAGAACCGAACCATTCTCAACATGGTTCGAGGCAGTGGATTGTAAAATTTATATGCTAAATTGGTCTCCAATTACAAGTGTCAGACACATAATATAATCACATTCTAATTCTAATTATCTAAAATTACATTTGACAACAAGAAGATAAATTAGCCCGCCSTTTTTGCTAATGATAACAACTTGATTAATAAGTCTATATTTTCTAATCAGTTTTAGTTTGCTTGCATTAATATCACTAGTACTCCTTTGATGGGTTGTTATGATGGGTTGATTACTAGGAATAACTATGGTTCAATTCAAACATTTCAAAACATGGGGGATATATTTGTTAGTTCTAACATTCAATACTATGAAACATATACTCAATTCAATAGTTTGGGACAATTGATAAGCAGATCGTTAAATTAAAATTAGATATTATGTTNCCTTTGATGGGTTGTTATGATGGGTTGATTACTAGGAATAACTATGGTTCAATTCAAACATTTCAAAACATGGGGGATATATTTGTTAGTTCTAATATTCAAAACTATGAAACATCTACTCAATTCAATAGTTTGAGACAATTGATAAGCAGATCGTTAAATTAAAATTAGATATTATGTTCCACTTCTACTTGTAGTGTCATGTTAAAAAAGTCTGACAGTTTCCGAGCTAGGCCTTCCCTTCAAGCTGATGCAACCCAAGCCAAGCACGGATTAATCTCACCAAGGAGGATATCGAGTGGAGATTACAAAACCACAAAAAGAAGAGCCAATTTTACAAGCTTCGTAGTTCTAAAAAGTGGAGATCAAAGAGCTTTTTCATGCACCTTTGTCGGAGGCAAAGTTGAATAGCCCAAACCTCTACAAAAAAGGTCCATCTACCATTTCAAACTCATCACCCCGAGAAAATAGGTCACAGAAATATCAAAAACATCAAGCAACTTCAACAAGGCAAGCAATAGCAATCACTACTCATTATAACCTTCTTTCTCATAGCGCCTTCACTCTCCCTGCAAAAATGAGTGTAGTTATGATTGATGGTTCAATGTTGATCGACTTCGTTAACGACGTGAATGTGTTCGATAAATCTGTTAATGAGCATTTCACAACGTTTGATTATGATGGTAAGGGAGAGCTTTCACGCGATAAATTGCAGAAGAGATCTGGAAAGTTTTTGTCCGGAGAATATGATCTTCAATCGAGAGATGAGATTAAAAAAGTATACGACGTGATATTCGACAAGTTCGATGTTGATCGAAATGGCGTCATTGATCGGAAAGAGTTCAGAGAACTCATGAAGGAGATCATGCTAGCCAAGGCTCGAAGCATAGGTAATTTTCATGTGCCAGTAATTGTTCAAGAAGATAGTTTGCTCATGAGAGCAGTCAAACATAGAAAGGATTAGTGAGAAGATCCGGAAAAGATGCGCAGATGATTCTTTCTTTCTCCATTTTTTGGCAATTAAGAAATTGATGCACAAAGGATTGAGGAAAAACAATATTTATTGAGTTTGCTGGTTTCCAGTAATGTTAAAGGAACTCTTCTTTCCCTCATTTAGTAATTATTTTCTCTTTGTGTTAGTGATTTTTCCTCTGGGATTATGCCTTTTTTTCTTTTGGGATCCTTTATTTGTTTCCCCTTGTCATGATATTTGTTACATTTTTTTTTTTCTTTTCGCTGCATATTAGTTTTAGCATTAAACAATAAATATAAATCAACTAACATTAAGCACAACATATATAATCATTCACTATTACTCCAATCAAAATCCTTTATTATCTTAGGGTCAACAAAAGTCTAGTTCCAATATTAGTCAAACTTTCCCTTCTCTCGATTTGTCAATTAAGTTTTGAAATTTTAATTTTACTGGACTAATCAATTTATGAGTAATATGGAAACAAAGTCACTAATTACTTTCTTAATTTTCTAAAGTAATATGTATTTTAAAATATAAATCAAATACGAAATGTATTTTAAAATGAAATTTGGTAATAATATGATATTTTTAATTTTGAGAATGCCAAAAATTAAAAGCTAAAAATATCATATCAAAAGCAAAAATTGGTATTTAGACCAGCTTGAAATGTTACGTAACGGACATAAAAAATTAATTTTTGCCATAGTTAGAGTAGTTTATTCAAAATAGGGTAACAAACATCCAGAAGGGCGTTTGAATCCTACCGGATGGCTCCTGGACATAGGTTTAATGTTTTGGATATCCAAAATAAATAATTGCGCATTTGAGACTTCTTTTTTTTTTTTTCAAAAAAATATAATGAAGATATAGCTTTTAGATCTGAATATAATTAACTTTTAAAACAAAGATCATCAATGTTAAATAATGTTTTATCAAAGTAATAAACAAGAAAGCTTGAGATTTTGAAAATTCCACAAGACAAGGAAGCTCAGGGAAGAGAATAAAGAAAGAATGGCTCATATGATCTGGCTGAGTCTTCTTCGATAAAGAAAGTGAAAGAAGAGGAGGAGCAAAATAAATAGAAAACTATCACGCATTACAGTCGGATGTCTTATATATTTATCCAAGGTGGAAGTCCATTTTTACAACAAAGTCGGGGCATTAGCGGAGTTCTTTAAGAAAATTGAGTCTGAACCGGTATTTACTCCAAATTGTTTTTTTTCTTAACAGATGTTTTGTATCTTCCAGTGCCAATATAAAAAAAAAAAAAAAAGGGAAAAGAAGTGGCAAAGTAACATATTTTGTTGATCAATTAATAATTTGCATTCAAGAATCTAGCTCATAATTCAAGAATTAAAGTCTCAACCACCAATTATTTGGTAAGTTTGATCGTTTCAGTTTACATTCYCATCATGTTTTGATTGGTCAAACTCCAATTTAGTGATCAAAGATCAGACTTAATATGAACAGTATGCGGAATCATAAATTAATCAAGTAAGGTACGTAGCATCATGGTCATTTTGATGTTGCAAAGATATCACGAAACGAGGCTGATCATTTGTCATTATCTGGATTTCATTCCCTATAAAACGCCCAAAACACGAGTTTTATGACCAGATAGAAACAGAAGATGATTGGAGGTGCACATCAGATGGAAAAAGCAATAATCACCTTAAGCTTGTTTTCATTTCTTTTATGTATATCAAGAGTTGGAGCAAGAAATTTCAACAAGCAAAGCACTTGGGATGAATCATCTTCATTGCATTTGGTTGCTCAAGAGAATGGTATTTGTAAATCAATGGTGGAGACACAAGGATATGTTTGTGAAGAACATCAAGTATTGTTTCTTTCTTTTTTTACCTTTTCTAAATATAAGACAGATTCGACGAGACCTAAGTATATGTCTTGTTGTTCGATCCTCATTCTCTAATCTAATAGCTTATCATTCAGGTGACAACAAAAGATGGCTATATCTTAAGTATCCAACGGATTCCACAAGGAAAGTCTAGCAAGGGGCAGAACAAAATTCCAGTTCTTCTCCAACATGGTCTTCTCATGGTTATTTCCTCCTCAAATCTTCTTTTTGCTACTTCGTCATTAGTTTCCATGTTACTTTTCAATACCTTTTTGTCATTTTTCATAAACTTTTACATTAGAATCTGATCCTCCAGTGCTGTAACAGGATGGAATAACATGGCTGCTTAATCCACCTGATCAATCTTTAGGATTCATCTTGGCTGATAATGGATTTGATGTTTGGATAGCTAATACTCGTGGGACGAATTATAGCCGTGGACATACAACCCTTAACCCCCACAATCCGGTTCGTTCCTTTCCTTTTCCCCTTTTTGTTTGTAAATAACTAAAATTGTGAATCATTTCTAATGGAAAAATTTTTTTATTATTTAATTTTTTGGGTTCTTTGTCTTTTGCAGTCATATTGGGAATGGTCATGGGATGAATTGGTTGCTTATGATCTTCCAGCTACAGTTCACTATGTTCATGATCAGACGGGGCAGAAAGTACACTATGTTGGTCATTCTTTGGTAACTATCCTCCTTTTCTCCTTGCTCTTTTTTTGTATGAAATTATGCATTAATGTTACATAGACATGATATTCAACCATTTTTTTTCTTCTTGTTTTGACAGATTAAAGGATAACTTATTTAAAAATTCGATTCCATTTTTCGTTTCAGGGAACTTTAATTGCTTTTGCCGCATTTTCTCAAAAGGAGTTGGTGAACACGATAAGATCTGCTGCTTTGCTCAGTCCTATTGCATATTTGGCTCAGATGTCTTCATTTCTAGCCAAAACTGCTGCTGATGCTTTTATAGCTGAAGTATTGACAAAATTCTCTCTATTTTCTGGCCTTTTAGTTTCTTTTTTTTTTTTTTAATTTAAGGTTGTCTCATAACCTACTAATGTTTCAGGATTTATACTGGCTTGGGATTAAGGAGTTTGCTCCAAGAGGGTGAGTAAAAAGCTACATAAATACGCGTCCCTCTTGACATAGTACTAGGAGAAACTAACATTGCTTGATTAAACAGGGAAGCCGCTGCCAAATTCTTGGAAGAAATTTGCAAGAAACCAAATAGCAATTGCTCTGACTTGATGTCTCTTTTACAGTCCCCCCCCCCCCCCCCCTCTTTAGTAACAATTATATATGTCACTTCAGTTTTGAATTAAAGACTTTCTAACTAAGTTTTCATTATTTATTAAAATATTAGGTCCAAATTGTTGTGTGAACTTCTTCATCGACTGATATTTTCCTTGAACATGAGCCTCAATCGACGCAACGAAGAACATGATCCATCTTGCCCAGAGTAAGTCATATGAGCAAAGCTGAAAATGGATTAAAATATGGTGCATAGAAAATGAATTCCCTCATATTTCCTTTTCTTGTATAAGATCAGCAAAGAGGCACATAGAAATGTATTGAATTATGGAGTGCCAGACAAGAACAAGAAAACACTATGGTCAGCCCACACACCCTCCAGCGTTATAACCATGTGCAAGCATTTCAAACGATTTTCCTTATTTCTTAAGCTATGGAGGCCGAAGGACTATCTCTCTGATGTCGAGGAGTTCAGACTCTTCTAGGAAACCCTGAAAGACCATGATGCTGATAAACTTATAGTTCAGTATTAGAGAAGGACTATGCACATGCAGACTTCGTTTTTTGTGTGAATGCTCAAGCAAGCAGGATATGATTGATCCTCTAATGCATTTTTTAAGATTCCATGGAGGAACTTTACGCGCAAAATGACAAAAACCTATAATTGCAGTATTCTTGTAATTTATAGTTTGTAAATACTTTTAGGTTGTTAATAGAGTCTTCTTTGTCATGCGCGAACACGTGTTCTCATTTCATTTTATGTATAATACTGGATACTAATTGAAAATTAACTTTCAACCTTCCTTCCATAAGTAGATTTTAAATGATTCTTATGTTTATAAACATGTTCACACAATCTCAATTTGGTTTCATGGTATTATACTATTTTACTCTTAATCGCTTATCCTAATTAGTTTTTAAAATTACTTTCAAAAAATTCATAATTGAATCGGAATCATAACTTTTTTATTTATTGTATTTGACAATGAATTTACTTTGTATTATTTCGAAAAACTTTTCATATTTCAAATTGTTTGGAGTTCTTTAAAATGTAATATTTATGTTATTTGACCTTACAATTCAACGTTTTTTTTTTTTTTTTTTTAACCTTTAAACTTCAAGACGTAAATTTTTTTACGTCTTACTTTTAAAAGTTATCCAAATATGACACTTCATTGAAAAAACCTATTTAAACCCTAACATAGGCCCATTTTCAAATGCATCTTAATCTTAGTTCATATATATTTTAATAATAATTTTTTATTTCCATTATTTTTTATTTTTATTTCTCCTTCTTCTTCTCCTCTTTTCCTTTTTCCCCCAGAACTGCCAGTGCTGCCTTCCTTCTCCATCCTCTATTTTCTCCTTCCCCCACCCCCCACAGCCGTTGCTGCCTTCCTTCTTCTTCTCCCATTTTTTTTTTTTTTTTTTTTTTTTTTTTGTAAAGACGAAGAAAAAAATTTCGTTTTCCTCCCTTTTTACTACGGCGGGTTATAATTAAAATCTTTTTTCTTTTTTTTTTTCAACTCATTTAATTTTTTTTTTTTTTTGAGTGTATGTGGCCTGGCTCGGTGGGATAGCCGAGCCTTTCCCTCTCATTCATTTAACATTTCGCTGTTGGCTCTGTTTAATAAATTAAGCAATACGTAGGCAAGTAGTAATGGAGCATTGATATTGAATACTTTGATTAAGAAATTAGCTTGGTATAAATAGAAAGTACAAAACTATTAAGCAGAAACGATGGGAACAAATATCACATAACTAAGAACTCCTAAGTTTACGGATTTCCCTAAGAATTAGTAAACACTAATAGACTCCTAGTTGATCAGGATTTCTTAAAAAATAAAAATAAAAATAAAACATAGAATACTTATCAATTGTCCCCTTAAACTGAATCACTACAAGAAAAAAGGGGATTTGCAACATCATTACTTGTGGCGAACTCCGGACCGTCATAAATAATAGGTATTTAGGGCGATCTGGAGATAATAGTCATAAATAATACATAAATCACTGTTTTAAGTTATTCTTTACGGACGATTTTTCAAATACCGTCATAAGTAATCGATCATTTAAGACGGTCTATTGAACCTTCTTAAATGTATGAACCATTTAAGATGATTCTCAACAAAATTCCATAAATACTCATTATTTGCGACGGTTGTGGTGCACCGTCGTCTTTATGTTCTAAAATTTTTTAAAATATTTTTTTAAGGAGGAAAATTTTTAATTTTTTTAAATCGTGTGTTAAGAGGTATTTATAGTGGTTCCGTGGCTATCGTATATGTGTTTGACATGTACGATAGTTTCTTAAACCACATATCATATGATCATAATAATTTCAAAATATGTTACAAGATGATAACATTGCTATATTTCTGAAATTTTATATATTTTTTGTGTATTGGAGGTGGTTTGTAGACACTACAAAACACTTATTTAATTCGATTGATGTATATATCTATATTGATGAAGGTGATTTATAAATATATAGAATCATCATAAAAATATATTCATGTTATATTAACTATCTAGCTATGCGAAACATATATAAATAATTAAGTTATTCAATGCATTATATATATGAATTTTGCTAAATAATTGAACATTTTAATGTCGGTTGTTTATGTTAATGGTAAATAATATAGTGTAATCATTTAAATTCCAATGGTATATATATATAAAGAAATAATTGTAGGGCATAGGATTTGAACTTCAGTTCAAGAGTTTTGAGGAGAATATATCACAACCAATTGATCTGGTATGTTGTTTTTATTAATATACTTAAGGTATTTACATTTTATTCAACCGCAGCTACTATTTTTATTCCTCAAACACTTCACCATTTTTTCCCTTATTCAGTTAGCCGTTTTCTCTGTTGAAGTTCCCGTTACCGCAGCTTCCTCATGAACCTCAGCCGATCGATGCCCTACCTTTACCAAAACGACCTTCTGCGTTGAAGATTTTCTTGCTTCCCTTCTCTCGCATCAAGAGGTACTAGATTTTTTTTTTTTGTCCTATACGTTCACATTTTTTTCTTTTCTTGAATTTAATTATGTTTCAATTTGAAGATTTAGTGTTATGGGTTTATTCGGAGTTTAGTGTTCTGGGTTTATTCTGGGCATATTCTGAGTTTGCTTTTTCCTGCATTTTGCTGCATTTTTTTTTTCTTTCAAATTTTCTGTCCGACGGGGACAGTTGGTACTTGCAGGGACAGATTTACAGCAGCAACTTTTTGGCTCGTGCATTTCTTGTACTACGGGAAAATAGGTACACTTGACTGATCTTCAATCTCTAAATTTGGAAGGTGGAAGTTAGTTTGTGAAGCTTCTTCTCTTTGGAGCTAAAAAGTTATTCTTACCACACAATAGAGAGAGAATTGAAATGATCAGTTTGATTTATGGAAGAAGCTAAAGCTGTGATTAATTTCTAGCTCCTGAAATAGAAGATCTATGCTTTCTAGAATTTGCACAGCAAAGCATTTGCACAATCTATGTTGTGTTGTGGGATGTTGTTAAAGTATCAAATTTAATTAACATACTCTCCATTAAATAAAATAATATAGCGAAGAGTAAGGTCATCTCTTTAGAGAATAGGAAGTAAATTTCTTTCAATTAAAGCACGAAAAACGGATGGTATTTGAAGATATTATTAAATTAACAATTATTACAAAGCAAGTAAATCACAGAAATATTAGGAAAGAGCAAATAAGATGTAGGAAACAATATATGAGAAAGATCCAATTAAAGTTGCTAATTCTGCCTTGGTTCTATTSAATCAATCACGGATGCAAAGATGACTTAATTATCGCAAGTAAACTGATTAWAATTGTCCATAAACTCACTAACAATCAATCTCTCCTTACTATTTAGGTGATTATGGAAAACCCTCGATAACTACTTCCTAATTTGAAAGACAACTCTCGAAGAACTCTAGGATTTTGGTATTTTGACAGCATTATGTTCTACAAAGACCTAGTTCATAACTAATAAACTCAAAATTGATTTGTTTTGGATTCAATTATCTACTCTCATGATAAGAATTATACCCCGCAATAGGCATACAATTAAGTTACCACTTAATTAAATCTAACAAATAATTACAGATTTGAAGGTCTAATTGGCTGCAAAGTAAAGAGTCTAATCAAGTAAGGGATCCAACTTAGTCACTAAACTAAATACCTGAACTTCCTGAAAATAGAGAGTAAATGAATACTTATAGATAATCAAGATGATGATAAAAAATTTGATCTTAAATCAAAGCTTCCTTAGTACTTCAATTGGAATAAAGTGTTTAGCATATAGTCATGGAACAAAAACACAAAGTCTGTAATGAAAAATGCTCAATAGTGAATAATTTCTGAGCAATGAAACAATGGTTCCTATCCTAATATATAGTAATAGGAAACTCAGTACATCCTAATAAAACTCAACTATCTAATAATATTAATAAAATCGTAATCCAAAAAAGAAACAAGTATTTTCTGAAAATCAACTCTTAATTACACGAGATACACATCCATAATCCTCTCTAGACAATATGGATTTTCCAAAAGATAGTCTTTCAAGCTGACAATAAATCTTCAAATTCATCCATCCAYATACCCATATGGTAGATTGTGTGCATTGCTAGAATTTTGCTTAAAATGCGCCAATAATGCCTTATTTTCTTTCACTACTTGCAAAGAGTCTTAAATTGATAAAATATCAAAAAAACACATAATTACTGTAATAAATCTGTTCCATAATTCATCAAATACTCAACAATTATAGCACTAATTTGGACTCTATCAACTTCCCCACACTCAAAYGATGCTTGACCTCAAGCATTTTCCAAAAACAAAACAAAACAAAAGACACAACATAAACATACAATAAACATACTTATTTTTCTCAAAACTTCCTCAACAAATGCATAATCACAAGTGAGCTTAAATAAAACAAAAATCGCATGCAATTCATAGAACCTCAACCAAAGGAAATGTTAACCCCCTCAATAATCTCCTCCAAGTAAAAAGACGCATGTCTCAATCAATCTCACAAAGATAAGCACTCTCGAATGCTCAAAAGTATATATGGATATCACTCAAGTTGACACAAAAAATGGCATTACCATAAAACATCGCCACCACTATAAAACAAAATTTATATTCCAATCAAAAGGTCTTTATTTGGTTGTAATGGGGTTAAAATCAAAGGTAGGATAAAAGAAGGATAAGAAATGATTTAAAAATATGAAAGGAAATCACAACCAATTAAATAATATTCAATCTTGGAGACCTTCTTTTCTCAATACTTGACAACTCTTTTCTTCAATTTTCGCATATCACAAAGTAGCTCAAAACATTTCATCAAATTATAGTATTGCTACTACTTGCAATCGTTGATCTTTTTCTCTTTTGCTTCTTTTTCTTTTTGAGCCCATGATTTATTTCATAAGAGATACCCAACAATAGTTGTCAACAACAATTCATATGTTCTACCAAGTATTCACTTCTCAATCAACTAGTCATGCATTTCTTTGACATTTGGGTTCAAGATGGTCTATAACCAAGGAAAATGGTCAAGGGTTAAATTTGTGTGGCTTAGTAAAAGAAAATGATAATAAGGCTCAAAAGGGATTTACAAGGGGATAATTTTCAAAGGTTGATTAGTCAAAGGCCAAAAAGAGTATTCCTAATTGTCTTAATCATTTTGGTGCATAAATCTTGCTAATATGGTCTTGACATGAATAATGGTGCAAGTTCTAGAATAACCACTTAATGTGCAACAACTACTCAATCAAAGAAAAAGTGAGCAAATAGAAAGAAAAGTTCGTTAAGGCTCAAATTTCACTTAAGGCTGTGGAAGATAAACCCAAAAGATAGCACGAAGTATTGTAGGAAGTACTGTGGGCCTACAGGAACTCCCTCAAGTCAGCTACGTGTTTCACACCCTATAGGCTAATTTACAAGCAGGATGCAATCCTACCGGTTGAACTTTTGGTACGATCGGCTAGAATAGTATTTTAGAATAACATGTCCGTAGCCGATTATCAGCAAGCTCTCTTGATGGAGCTGGATCAAGTAGATAAAAGATAGATGGACTGCCTTTGAAAATATTCTAAGACAAAAGCAAAAGGTGGCCATGGCGTATAGTCAGCAAATCTGCGTAAGAGCCTTTCAGGAAGGCGACATGATTTGGAAGACTATCTTACTGATTGCACCTAATGACCTCAAATTTGGAAAGTAGTTAGCTGGCTAGGAGGGACTTTTCCTAGTTAGCAAAGTTAAACCCTGGGAAGCCTATTGGCTAATGTAGTCGAATGGCAAAAAGCTAGAATGAACAATTAATGGCAAGTACTTGAAATGCTACTATCCTTCTTTTTTGGGAGGTTATTGAAAATAAGCAAATAAAGAAGTCATTAAACAAAGCTTAAATTGGCTAGTAATCAGCCATTTGGCCTTTTTTATTACTATCAACAACTTCAGCTATATGCCAGCCAATGTAGCATTATCTTTTTGTTACAACAAATAAAAATAGTAGCCAACACAACAAATTCGGCTCTACGAAGGAGGAAGAGCTCAAAGAGGGGAATATTAAGAGGAAAAAAAAAAAAGAAAAAAGGAAGAAGATAATCTTTATCTTTATATTTCCAAATGTACCACATCATCTTCAATTTTCATCAAATTTCCATCACTATCCCCAATGAGCTTGACGACCTCGCCCTCTTCACTAAAAGAAAATCTAGATATAAGATGATCTGGCCCTCCTTCCACAAGGCCATCAATCAGCGCTTCCTCTACCACTTCCTCCAGACAAAGCTCCCTTCCACCTTGGCTCCACCTCTCCTTTCATCCCAAAATTACCTTCGTGTTTCTCACTAATTCAAACCTCTACTTTCTCCCTCATTGGTTGCATTTCTTCAATCAATGTCATCGCAATCTTTACAACATTTACATCCATTAAGACCTCTCCATCAAAATCACACATACAACTGGTGTTTTTTCCAACATAACTATTCCTTCTATGAGAACCCAATTTTCTTCCCCTATTCTCATCTCCGTCGCTTGTCACCTCCTTGCTAATGCCCTCTTAGATGATCCTAGAAATGCCTATTTTACCTTAATTTCACAGCACAACATCCTTTACGCTTATTCAACTACTTATACAATTTTCTCTTCAATATGCAGAAGTTACAACAAAATTTAGGCTACCTAATTTACATTGATAAGATCCTATCAGATTCCCCTAGTTATGGGATCAATACAATGTAAGATGGAAAAATGTGATGGAATTTGAAGTGATGATGAAGATAGGTAAATATCTGACTAATTCGTTGGCCACKTAAAATGATGAGTGATAAGAAAGCACGATCGATTGATAAGGAAAGATAATCAAGTAAAGCTAATCGAGGGATTGAATGTAATCACAGTAGTTAATTTATTTTGTTTCCTATTTCTTAGTTTCCTATTTTTTTACTCTTGCAATATGCATCAAGACCTCTCATATCAATGAGAAAGATAAGCTTGATATCCTCCAAACTCTCTTTATTGCATTCATGTATTAGAGCAGGTTTGGTATTCGAACTTCAATTTTGGTTATGCAAGTTTCAAAAATTAATTGTTTGGATGGGGCTCCTCACGATTTCAATCAAGATTGTTTAGGGTTTATAGATTTCTTTTTATTTTATCTCCTTCCGTATCTCTTTTGCTGAGTAGATTGTCTTCTTCATAAATTTCCATTTTCTACCCCCTCTCTGAAGTTGTTAAAAACAAGATCACCTATGTGGTTTAAACATCCTCCTCTTCTCTGAAGTTGTTAAAGCAAGACCATCACTACGGTTAATGCCTCTTTCCTCCTATTTGAAATTCTTAAAACAAGAGTACTTATGTTGTTCAAGCCTCTTTTCTCCTCTCTGAAATTATTAAAACAAGACCACCTTTGTAGTTCAAGCCTCTTCCACCTCTTTGAAATTCTTAAAATAATACCAGTAATGTGGTTCAAGCCTCTTCCTCCTCCATGAAATTCTTAAAACAAGACCACCTCCATGGTTCAAGCCTCTTCCTCCTCTTTGAAGTTCTTAAAACAAGGCACCTCAGTGGTTCAAGCCTCTTCCTCCTCTTTGAATTTCTTGAAACAAGACCACATTTATGGTTCAAGCTTCTTCCTCCTCTCTTAAATTCTTAAAACAAGACCATCATGGTTCAAATGTTTCCTCCTCTTTGAAGTTCTTCAAAACAAGACCACCTCTATGGTTCAAGCCTCTTCCTCCCCTATGAAGTTCTTAAAATAAGACCACCTATGTGGTTCAAGCCTCTTGATCCTCTATGATGTTCTTAAAACAAGATTACATCTGTGTTTTAAACCTATTCCTCCTCTTTGAAGTTCTTAAAACATGACCACCTCTGTGATTCAACCCTCTTGCTCCTCTCTAAAGTTCTTAAAACAAGACCGCCTCCGTGGTTCAAGCCTTTTCCTCCTCTCTGAAATTCTTAAAATAAGACCACYGTTGTGGTTCAAGCAAGAGGTATTGTGGTTCTCATGACATGTTTTCCTCTTCCTCCTCTCTGAAGTTCTTAAAACAAGACCTCTTGCTTGTACTCAGTTTGACTTTCCTAAAGTCAATACAGGACTTACTCTGAGGCCATCAATCTTCGGGCCATTATAAGGAAAAATAATCAAGTTAAGACAATCGAGGGATTTTATGTAATTAGAGTAGTTACGTAATTTATTCTATTTCCTATTTCTTATTATCCTATTCTTTTACTCTTGTAATATGTATAAATACCATTCGTATCAATCAGAAAGACATGCTTGGTTCTCGAATCTCTCTTCATTCCATTAATTAGGTGAAGATTTAGTCAGATATTGGGTAATGAAGATGAAGATTTATCTTCCTCCTCTTTCTTTCTTTTTCTGTCCTTAACTTGAAATGACATTTTTATCCCTTAACTAATTTCCATTTGAAAAGAGCATGTCATCCGCCACTGGATTCCATTGTGGCAGTGGTGGGGCATAAATAATTGCCCTTAAATAGTATAATGGTGTCAAGAAGTAAAAATAAAGTACCATGACATATTAAAAGAATGTAAATGATTAGAGTGACATTTTGCGTAMTTTTCCTCTCAATTAATGGGTATACTAGAAATTTGATTGAAAATAAATATTTTTGAGTCAGAATCTATWTGTTAATTTTCAGGATAGCTTGAAATTTAAATTTTAGAGGATATTTATTAAGTAAAAATTGTTTTCAAGGAAAAAAGATTGTTCTCATATGATCAATTAGATCGAGCTTGTRCTACTTGGAGATTAATATGTCATTYGTTAGATATATACCTCAAATATATTAYGATTAATAAACGATGACTACTATTTATAAACTTATAAACTTGAACTCAACGTGTGTACAGATWGGGTASAGCATGAAATTTCCCGTTTCTCAATCAAGAACTGGATAGAGAAGCTGAGTTTGGCAGCGTTGCTTGAGTTTCAAGGTGAATTTGTCTCCTTGAGTACATGCAAACTTTCAATAATTATTCCTATTTGAAAAAGCATATGTCTATGAAGATACGTCCAAGTTAGATTACAAATAGAGAATTATTTTTCTGTCAATAATGGTATGTTTGAGACATACAGACATTGCCATTGAGTGGATTTTGCCTATGCTGCTTGCTCATTGAAGTGCCACTTGAAGGGAAAGTGCAATTATTCAGAAAAATTCCAACGGTTGGATTGATCTCTCAATATTCTTTTCTTGCAAACTTCCTCTATATTAGTGATTGATTTGAACTCCTAAATGATACTTAGGCCCCACTATATAAAATTAAAGTCTAAAGACCGAGGTGTGAAGCACCGGCAAATCTGCAAGGTCTCRAAGATTTCAAAATTTCATTCTTATACCTATTAAAAATATAAAATTTACAAAAAAAATGTAACAAAAACTTACAATATTAAAATCGTTCAAATTATGTCAAATATAAGTCGGTCAAATGGAAAGGAAAAAAAAAAAAAAACCAAATCTTTGTAAACACAGAGTTTTGATCAAATTGGCCTTCTTTCCGATCAAAACCCTCTGTTTAGTTTTATTCTCAATACCTCTGCTATTTATAGCTTTAACGTAAAATCACGACACATCATTCGAGAAGGATGATGCGAGGTGAGGAAGTGTTATACAGTTTTCAATTTTGAAATTTAACAAACAATAAATATGATATTTGAAATGATCAAATATTGAAAATGCTATGCAACGAGACATTTTGATTTAATAGATAATTTGCCCGAACAAAGCATTTTCATTGTCTTGTAACCCAGACTACCATTTTCACTTAGTAGATTACAGATAATAAGCTAAATACCATATTTTTGTCATGGAACATTGGACAAGGAAAGAAAAACTTATCCATATTTTTGTTCAAGTAAGTTGAGAGAAAAACTTTTCTCGAAAAAGTAAGTTGAAAGAAAAACTGCTCTTGTATAAACAACAAAGGAAGAGTAGACTTTTATGCATGTTCTTTTCATTTCTAGACTACACTTTTGTCTACATCCAATGTCTTGTTCACTACATATGAATTTAAAAAGTGACCCTAATACGCTCAACACTACCGTGAATTTTATACTTCAAATTCTCTTGATGAACCAAACCAAAGCAACCTTACAAAAGTTGTCCAATCCCTCATTCCAAGGCCGCATCTCCATCCTTTTTGAGATGGCACACTGCAATTTTTTCTTTGTTAAATTAGAAAAGTAAAGGGTTAGCCTTTTTCTTAAGCTCGAATTTTCTAGATTATATATTAAAGATTTGTATATAATGTATGATAGTGATTTTCTTTTTCCATATAAATCTGGTTTAATTTATTTTTATTTATTTTTGGAAAAATATTAACTTATATTACAGATGATATAAGTTTTCAATGTTGCTATCTTCATAGAGAGCGATTAGGTAAATATTCTCCTATTTGGAAAGAGAGAGGGGGCAAAGAAAACAAAGGTCACCTGCTGTGGTGACTTTTTGAGTCTTTATAGTGCAGCCCAGCTCACTGGTATATAAATATGGACGAGGAAATCATTTCCATTCTCTGTCTATGGCGCTAATCAAGCTATTTCTTGAAACCAACTCCCCAAGTTCTCTACATGCACTGATCATAGTAGTCATGAAGAGTTGTAAGGTTCTATACAGCTCAAAAGCATATCAAGAAACTTGAATAACCTACTCAGTTTTTTCGACCCTAAAACCACATGCATAAACCTCCATACTTCCCCATCTCTCTCTGTCTAACTGTGTATTGTGTGTGAACTAGAGAGAGAGAGAGAGAGAGAAAGAGAGAGACAACACAATATAGCAAAGGCAAAGCAAAAGAAGAACAATGATCCCTGTTTGTTTCAGCAACCCTCAGTCTGCCTCAAATAATTCTTCTTCACAAATGCCTCAGAATCTCATAACATGCATTTACCAAACTCAGTTGTGTAATTCATCTACCTATTTTACACTCACTTGGTCCAAATCCCTTTTCGCACACTCCTTAACAATCCATGCAGCAGATTTTTTCTCCATTACTATCTCTCTATATCCACCAACTTTTCCGTTCTTCAGGGCCCGGCCCGGATCCAAATCTGTGTAYTTGACTCGCGGCCATTATCAGAAACTGAAGCTATACTGGGACTTCACAAGGGCTGAGTTTGGTCAGAACTCGGCAGAGCCCGAGTCAGGCTTCTACATTGCTATAACTTGCAACTCAAGGGTGGAGTTTTTTCTCGGTGATCTTTTAAATGATTTTACTCGACGATCCCAGCTAAGCTTCACCCGTCATTTAGGCGAGTGTACTCTGTTGTCTAGGAGGGAACATGTTTTTGGACGAAAGAATTACATAACTCGGGCCGAATTTATGGGGTCAAAACATGAGTTTGAAATAGAATGTGGWGGTGGAGWTCTGAAAGTAAAAATCGACGGCGAAGTGAAACTAGTAGTAAAGAGACTAGCATGGAAATTTCGGGGGAATGAGAGAATTACTGTCGGTGGAGCGGAAGTAGAGTTTTACTGGGATGTATTTAATTGGGTAAACAAATGTAACATTCACAAAAATGGCAATGTCCATGGTGTTTTTGTCTTCCAAATTGGTGATAGTGGAGTTTGGCCCGAAATGGGAGGAGCAGAGAAAAAATTGATGAGAAAAAGCTTGTCATCCGCGGCGGCCTCCGGCGGGCCAGCACCTGCAATGTCATCGGTGTCGCTGCTGACATCTCCGTCGTGTTCTAGTGTGTTGCAATGGGCGGAGGAGAGCAGTGATTGTGGAAGAAGTTCATGTTCATCAACAAGATCATATGGAAGTGCTGGAGGATTTTCTTTGTTATTGTATGCTTGGAGGAAAGATTAAAATTACTTAAATTCTTTTTTATTCAAATTTCCATATTTTTGGTTGTTAAATATTATAGGAACCTTATGTTTGATTTGTTTCTTCTTTAATTATGACATTTGTGCATATGTAAAAAGTATTTATTTATATATTTCATCGTAAAATAATTATTTTAAATTACTCGATATTTGAAATTTTATTTRTTCAAAYTATTACAAATTTAAATAGAGAAGAATTCGAAAGAAGGACAAGACTCTTCCAATTTTGCATACGCTTCTCATTACTTGGACTATGATAAATTCTATTGAATTATGCTAAAAACAATTTCATATAAACTTGATCACGGATATTGAACTGGAAAAACTACATTCAAGCTCAACAAGAAATACACACTCAAAGCAAAGTCCGACAAAATAAATAGTTGATTTTAAAATGGTCTTTTTAATTCTTGTATTAGAAAAGAAAGAGAATATTAGCAAAGGAATACAAGAAAAACAATGTGCGCATGCTCTCTTCTCTCTTGGATTCTTGAAAGAAAACTACTTATGATTGCCTACATATATATATATGGAGAGGGAGGTAGAAGGAACGCAACTTTTTGCATAAAGTTTTGGACTTTCTGCAGCAGGAGGGCATGAGGAGTTATCATTRCTACGATAAACTATGTTTGCGTTCCTTATCATCATACCATTTGAGTTCCTTTTGTCCGTCACAATGATGACAGATGCAGCATTTTCTGCTCTATACCTCTGAATTTCATGTATTTGCTAAAGTTCAATTGGCAGGTCTTGGCCTTTTCCCTGAAGCAGCTTTTTAGCAGAAATTCAAGATGGTGTTATTTGTCAGTAAAAAWTTGTTTGAGGAAATTTCAGGAGCCCTGTAGGCAAAATTTAAGAACCCCATAAGTAAAATTATAAGAGTCACAACGTTGAGCCTTGGATTTGAAATGTAGATCGATAGAAAAGCTCCTTTTGGAGAGATATCTAAAATATAACAACTCCTCTTATATAMTTTAGTTCTCATTTGATTCATGAGTACGGAAAAAAAAAATTCAATGAACATTTACAACTAAGAATTCCTTAAATATTTCAAGTAATTAAAATTATACATTATAAAAATTACACTAATCCTATTCTAGACCGTAACTCTCAATTTAAATGGACCAACTCCGTATATATACTTCCGAAATAATATATCATCGCATTGGAAACTCTTATGAAAATCTCATTTAAGAAAATTAGCCAATCTATTTCAAGGGAAAAGTGTTGGGAGGAAAAATCTTGAAAAGTTACTGAATTCTTGCTATCAACATGTACTTGAGAAGCTCCCCTAGAAGCCCTAAATCATCTTCTTAAACAAGGGGAAAATGATTTTATGTCTGCAATACTTTATGCCTAGATAGAAAAAGAAATCAATTTGTTTCCTTAATCATAGACATGCATATATGAACGCTGGGATTTGTAACAGCAACTATAACCAGCTGCAGTGGAGTCCAAAATATAACCATTCTCTAAAATGTATGTACTACGAGATTTGTAAATGCTTTCATGTCCTATATATACGAGGAAGATTAATAGTCTGGAGAGGTAGGACCTTTCCGATAGTTGAAGAATCCTGCTTACACTCGGTTTTCTCTAAGAAAGACCATGCATTAAAAATTCGTGCCATTTGAACTGCACCTGCAACTGATGTTCTTTCACCTGTCCACAAACATTGAATTACCATTCATCATACCTTCCAAAGCTTGGAGTGAATATCTGACCAATAGCTTCAAGTGCAGATATGCTCCAACTTTCAACATGCCTGACAACCTGCAGGATGTTATATGCCGAAATAATCAATCTTGTAATCTTTCAACACAGTGGGGGAAGAAACTTTAGTGTATTAACTTTACCCTTAATTGGTCGTTTAAATCATAAACTGTAGTTCCATCGACAGAAATGAGAGGCCGCCATGGAAGTTTCAGATATGTCCTGCATTGAACATGACAACCAGAAGTAAGACATTAATAAATTTCATCAACTGCAATTTACCATCTTCCAGTTCAACATATATTTCTTTATACATTTAGCGAACTACTCATAGACAACATTGGTTGACCCATGTTTCCCAGACTCTTGACAATATGAATTCCATTCTAGTTTAACAATACAAAAGGTTGTCCATTTATTTTGGGACAATTCATTTTAGTTCTATAACAGCAATTCCAATTCAAATATCCCAAACCTTGCATGAACGAAGCCATGAAAATTGGCAGGACCATGTATAATTTATAATAGGCGGCAATCACCCCTAATTTTGAAGACAAAGAATGAAAATTAAGTGGCCTTTGAGAGTTTTCTCATTATGAATATTAGCATTTAAAAGTTTTTCCCATTATTTTCAACTCAAATMTCTGAATGAAATTGCGCTAAAATCATACCTTCTTCCTAAGTGCAGCAAAAGCATAAAAGGGAAAAATTATTTGAGACTGGTCTAATACTCGAGACGTTCTGCTTTTTAAGTTTCTGTGAACTTAAAAAATATATCTTGTAGAATATATGTGCAGAATCAGTTTTTCCCATGGACTCATCGTTGATGCAACTTCCATTTTTAGGTATAATGGTCATATCTGCATATTGTAATCAGATGTTTACAATTAATCTTTACTCGAAGGATATCAAATGAGGAAGAATGATTTTCTTTTCAAACCTCTCTAATCCAGATTTTTCTTTTTCTATTTCTTTGTTCCCCCCCCCCCCCTCTTTTCTCGCTCTCTACTCACCTCCTAAATGTTGAAAGTTCTAAAAATGGCAGAACTATAACGATCTGGAAAAAACCAGAAGATTCTAAAAGCTTCAAAGACAAAGCTCCAAGAATTAGCAAGAACAGGAGATATTTCCTAGAAGCTGCACGATGACACTTTTATTGCAATGTCGATGCATCAAAGACCTCTAAGGCCTATAAATAGGCCATTGGAGATCACTTCTTGTAACAAGGGGAAACGAGAGCAAGAACAAGAGAGATAGGTAGAAAAGAGAAGCAAACAAAGAGTGACGTTGTTGAGAGTGCAAGTAAGGAAATTAAGCAAGAATTGAGTGCTCTTGTGTGAGGAAGAGAAAGAAAGAAGGTATTGTATATATATCAAGCATAATCTTTGGTTGCTTTACTAGCTTTGATATTCTACAAGAAGGAGTTGAGTACTTCCAGAAAGGTTCTATAAGAAATTTGTATTTAATCAACTCCTTGAGACTCTTCAGCATTGGAGGCTTGAAAAATTATTTCTGGAACTTCCATTCTTTTGGAGGTATTCCTAATTTCTCTATTAAAGAGCTCAAGGCACAAGTAAAATAGCTGTTTGCAGTAAGCCCATGGCCCAGCCCTAGGTCATAAAGCTAAGTTCAGTCCAGTAACCACATTTTGCAACATCATCAGGTAGATTATGTAATTAAAGAGACAAAACTGGTAATCTAGATTTGCTTATGTAAAGAATGTTGGTAAATCTGCAACCTCGTTAGCCATAGACTGGCAACCCTCTTAAGCATGAATTGCCTACCCACTGGAAAATGGTAGATAAATGCTTAGAGAAAGGAAAGAAAGAAAGTGGCTTACAAATAAAGTTTTCCTCAACATAGATTTGAGAAATAACTTGGAAATTACGCTGGTGACAATAGCAACAATACAGTACCTTAATTTCCACGTTGCAACAATCCTGTCAGTTGTGGAATTGATGCCCTGAAATTAAAGTGAAGTGATCAGAAGCACTTCTACCAATCTATCCTAGATGAAGAACACAGAACAGTGTATGCAGACATGCAGATGGACAAAAGGTATAGGAGAACCTGTTGCATGTATATGATTAGAAACAGAACAGCAATTGAGTTTGGGAATGTAGGCAGTAGTCATATATGAAATATTTGGAGAAACAAGCTTTTTGAGGAATACTTAACTTGAAAAAAGATAAAATAAAATCAACTGGCTAAATTAATTAAAATTTTCAAAGAAACTGTAAATTTTGTACAGTGACATTATTACTTATTGTTCATATTCAAATTGGCTGAAGTTCAAAGTTAACATCAGTGCTTCTGTAGACAAGGCACATTGCGATCTACAAGGCGCTGAAAGTATACGGAAAGAGTAACAGACTGACAGGATTTGATCAATGAGCCAACCTCACTCGATAGAGCTTCAGCGCTAGTGTTCCAGGTTTTGGGTTGAATTGGAGGTGTAGAGGATCTAACCATGTTTGGATTGCTTTTTATTTTTCTGGGGAAGCTAAAAGTCTTCAGCAGTTCTATCAATTAGTGCTTCTCCAGTGATCCTTTGCAGCAGGAGAGGTCTTATACGTTGTCCCCAYAACACTCGGCATTTATTTATTTTCCCAAGCAAGGAGCATTTGATTTAACATCTTGACATCTTGTCATGAGAGGATTTATACCCAGAGATATAGATACTTAACAGATGGTAGATCTCTAGAAACTGAATAGCTTGTAGGAAGATGACAAAAATAATATGCTTTTGGGTGATAAAATTGCTTTCAAATCGGTTCATTAGAATAGGATTTTCCAGTGAACCAGGTCCTACTACTAAGGACTTTTCTGAGTGGCTTCAATTGATTTCAACTGGAAATACATTTATCTTTTGTCATCTAAGAAGATCGTTTCATCTATGACTATGGACCAAAGAACTATAATAAATACATGAATAAAGATATAAAATTAATGCGATGCTTAAAATTTTCTCACCATAGCATGTGGTTTTGAAACCTTTCAGGTGCAATTTTGGAGAGCATCATCAGCTCATCATTAGATAATGAATCTCATCACCTAGTTTGATTAAATTGCAGAGAATATCTGTTTAACAGTGATTCCCAAGGTTACCAATAAAGAGCTAATAAAGTCCCTTTCCTAAAATCTTGCCAAGGGATCCAAGCCCAGATGCCATTATGAAAAAGACAAAGCAAAAGGACCATCAGTGCCATGACATTATCAAATTACAGTCCCCTGTTTTCTTCATTACTACTGTTATCGTGAAACCTTTCAGTTTCTGTTCTCATGTTGCAGTTAATACTAGTCAAGTACTTCCTAGGTAGATCACCTGAGTCTTCAATATTAAGTTCAGACGTGTCCATATGCTATTGGTGGAATGATGCCAAAACAGCAAGACATTTTCTCTCTCTCACTGAGATAACTGGTGTATTTAATTCATTCAACACTGCAGTGCAAGCCCAAGTAATGAGCTTCCAGTTAACTTGCATTTATGAGTAGATAGTACATATCTTCTAGTCATGCTCTGTATTCAAGCTTAATATTTGAAAACAATACTGTCATGGGCAGATTTCCTGGAAAATGAATTCCATACTCCAGAAGTCAACATAGCCACAATTCCAAAAGGTGTCAAATGCTCATTTAGAGGTAATCAAAATTGCTAGGCACATTATTTTATAACTCTATTTGATCAAAACACATATGATACAACAAAAAATCGTAACTACACTATCTTCTTCACCCAAAAATCACAGAGAAAAGCCAGAACTATGTTTTCACAAGTTAAAAGAGAGTATTAGTCAACAGAAATTTGTTTCAAGGCAATAAACAGTGGAAGTTAACAGATCTTTGAATTCTATGGATCTGGCTGCTAAACTTCAATTTCATATTAAAACATACAATAGGAGAGCAAATAGACCAAGTTTTCCAGATTATCATTCTTTTCTATTTTTTATTTTTACACTTCAACTACTAATTTGAGTATTTACATCGTTGATAATTTCTCTAATACTAAAATTCTTTACTTGTTTATGTTTCTAATTGTTAGTTAGCTGTGGTCAACAATCAGTCTTATCTACCAAAAATATGAGAATCTCAAGTACTTAAACGAGTTTTAAATCTTAATTATTTTCCATTACATTTCTTGGTCATGGTGTGCATATAGGATTTAGTTTAGTAGAAAAATCAAACCCTAGATTTTTGCAAATCTAACAACATATAGGGTAAACCCAAAGCTTTGATCCTTCCTTTAACTGCCTAATTTATCTCATGATTATTGAAAAAGCCTTGTCACCAGAAATCTGATGAGCTGGAATGGCAAGAAGACCCAGAAAAATTGTACAGAGGAACTTATGAAGCTGCAACTTCACCGACATAATCTAGCATCAGTACAGTGATAATCAAGCTATTACAGATCACATAGATGTAGGTAAAATTTAGAACTTTACCTTCTCAATATTTTTTAACTTGATAGATGGAGAGTCAAAGAACGGTACAAGCAATTTCAAGTTGCGCGAATACAAATCCTTCCCTAGATAGTAAAAACACAAATTAATTTAGTGTCTCGCGAAGACAAATCCTTCCTTGAATAGTAAAAACACAAATTAATTTAGGGTCTCCTTTGTTATTTAAGTTTTTAAGTAATATAAACTTCAAATGGGTTAGAAATTAAACGCAAGCAGGAAAATAGTCAAGTGCTTTCAATTATATCATGCCAGGGCAGAGATGAATTCATTTGCAAGATCAACTAAAGCAGATTGATAATGAATTAAACCAGCAAGTTTTAAGAGGTATGGATTTGCAAAGCAGCACATGAAATCTAAAGACATCTATGGTGGATGCATCATATGCAAGAAAACCAACTACATAGTTCCAAAAGAGTAGTTATACTGAAGGCATTCATTCTTTAAAAAAAAAAAAAAAAAAAAAATCACAGATTTGAGCTATGAAATTGTCATAAGTGCTGGCGTTGAATATGTAGGTGCAAAGTTCTCTTCTAGGATATACTGAATTGCAGCATACAAATAGCAGCAAGAAAAAAAAAAAAAAAAAAAAAGAATCCCAGATTTGAGCTATGAAATTGTCATAAGTGCTGCCTGAATAGTAGGTGCAAAGTTCTCTCCTAGGATATACTGAATTTGTAGATACAACTTTAGCAGCAAATCATTAATAGGGAAACTTGAGACAGCATAGTAGCTGTATAATTCTTCAGCAAATGACTCATCAGTTGTCTTTGTGATAGTTTCAACGAAATGACATTTTCGTCAATCCAAGTTACAAACCTGGACTAAATCCATCCATCACAAAACTTCCTGATTGTAAATGAAAGAATTTTGGTTATCTATTAGAGAAAAAAGGAGGTCTCAAGAGATGGGACAAACTATTGAAGCAGAAGAGGAGATTTCTCTTTCAGAAGGGAAACAAATATAATACTACCAATCTAAATCTTTTCTTCTGGCACCGTTTCAGAGAGTATAAGTATGTTTTAAAGATTAAGAGCATCTTCTGGCGATCATCATGTGCCCAAAACTTATCTTATTAAACAATTTCAGATGAATTGTAGATGTATTTACTGCCTCAAACTAAAAATAATCCGAAAATATCTTCCAGAAATCGATGAAATAAGCCCTCAGATATTAACACTTGCTGTTCAGCATTGATCTCATAAAAACAGTAAAAGATTTACATGGGACCTAAGAGTGAAAATGTACTTCTGCTGGGAAAGATCAACTACCGAGATAATGATGACTTTTCCATCCCCTTTCTTATCTTATATTAGAGTTAAATTCCACCCCCTTGAAACCTTAATCAATTAGAGAGGAGTGTTGTACATGAATTAGCTGCAACTCTTTCATGCAATTTTGTTGTTAGGTGGCAACCAGAACTGGAGCTAGAACTCTCTTTGTACTCTATTTCCAAATTTACAACATGTAAAAGCTTGAGCAATTAGAGAGAAGAGAAAATTACCATTTAACCGCTCTAACCATTAAATTGCCATGTAACTTAGGATGCATATTTTAGTGAAAGGGCAAAACATGCATAGTGAGTAATGGCTCTAGCATGACAAATAGTTTCCTTCAGCCAAACAATGTTGAGTTATTGCTAAGAAATTATGGAAAGCAACAATGCTTTAAACATGCAAAAGATGTCAGAAAGCCAAGTAACCGTTTGAATCTAAAGCTTTAATATTATACAAAAAGTTTGACCGGGACTAGCATTATTTACACTAAAGTGTTTCCTCCTTTTTTGGATCGACAAATTTAACCTTTATTTACGAGTTGAACAACTACTTTAAAGGGACAAAGAAGTAATTTTTTATTTAATTTTATTTAATAATTAAGTATGAAATGGGCTAGAAAATTAATAAATCCATAAGACAATAATAGTTACATGATATTCTTTAATGCAGAGGTAATATGAATGTATATAACCACTAAACAGTAATTTGATTAACCTACAATGCGTCATCAATATTTCTAAATGTTGACAAATTTGTTAACCTCCAGAAAATGGTTAATAAATAAATAAATAAATTTATATAAGGAGCGGCTAAACTGACACCCTCAATTCATCATTTCCTTATGCGGTAATCCCTCTGACTTTTCCAATATCAGTCAATCAACTTTTATCATTCCTAAATTTCTCTTTTAATATACATATCCATTTTGTTTATTTTCCTCACCGACTGCTACACAAACATGTGATTTGAAGGATTTTTTTTTTTTTTTTCCCTTTTGGCCAGACAGAACTTCACTAATTTGTTGGAGATGATTTCAGAGATGGATTTGAAGGGGTCTTTTTTTTAGGTTGATTAAAAGGGCAGTTTAGGAAAAATAGGAGTTGATGGTTTGATATGTCAAAAGTCAAAGGGGCATTAATGACCACCAAGGAAATGATTAATTAGGGTGTGGATTTAGCCCCTCCCTTTGTATAATTGAAATATAACCAGCAATCCTTCACTTATTTTCACAAAATAAAGGATTAAATAAATCGTGTATCATACTCCAAAAAAGGGGGGGAAAAARGAACATCATGAGTCTAGAATGATTAAATGAAGACTAGAAATAATCATATACTCATTAAAAGTTCAAATAAAAATATAATTTATCAAGATTCTAACAAGTGCAGTGCACGTGCTCGATTCTAGTTCTCAAAAAGTATTGATAGGATTTTCCATAAAAATGTCAAGAAACCATTAAATGAATGATCATAGGCCAGATACTGAAAACAGTTTCCATTTGCTGGAAATACAGATTTTCCCAACTACTTCTGCCAGAAAGTTCCATCACTTTCTGGAAATTGGAACCGTAATAGAAATGGTTAGCACAAAAAATGATAAGAGCATTGTGAAATTTGAAGATGTATGACATGAACAAAACTCCAGAAAAACTTAAAAGGAATTCAAAGTGTCATAAAATATTCTCAGTACCATTAACATGACTAAGGTATCACACGACCAAAATCAAGTATGCAGAAGGTAGGTAAAAAGCAAGATTCAATATCTTACCTTGAAATTTGATAGTTGGGTCTTCAAAAGTGCAGTCATCAGCATAAATATGTGAAGTGAAAAGACCTAATTCAAGAAGTTCAAACTTAGTTCAGATCAAATATAAGGTAGGAAGCTGCTTTAAACCAAAATCAAGAGAAAAATTTGTCTATTACATGGAAAGCTGTGATCAAAAGTGGAAAGCATCTCAGTAATGAATGAGATATAATGTTTAGATCTATATGACACTTTACTCATCAAGTATTTCTGGTTGAGCCATCAAGCTCAGGTCTAAGAGCGTGCCATTGAAAATTTAACTTGATATACTTTTATGTATCTATACTGTAATATTAGCTGCTTTTCTGATTAACCTTTTTATCCAACTATATATTCTCTGACTTCAAAATTTTGAAGCTATACCTGGCTGCAAGCCATCTAAATCAGGTTAATGTGACAAAAGAAAGTGTCTGGGCAATAAGTTAATCTGCGTTTCAATCAGTTTGTCTCAAGTTACAACTAACAAGAGACTCAACCTCAAGAATTTGATTCGAGAGGAAATTCAAAATGTGCTATCTACTTAAAGCAAATCTTTAGGTTCAACAGTAAAGTTCCAAGATGAAGGCAAGCAATCAATAAATCTTCAAAGCACCTGTTACATGCTTGGTTTTATCAATGGAATGGATTGTATTGGTTCCTTAAATACTAACATTGTTAAGTGGTTGAACATCCATGACATAATGAGATCATCTATGCAATAGCATATATTTGAGCATATAAGAACAACTTCACGAGTTCAAARCTGATGCAACCACATCGTGCAACTACTGCCAAAAATTTCAAGTCTGCACCCAGTTCACTGCTTTCAGCACCATTCCTGCAGCTGCTTCCTTTGAGCAGTTTCTATTACTGCTTGTGCAATTTAGGAACATTTTGCTCCTAAGATGCAAATTTCTGATGTCTAAAGTTAATAATGGTTATTGAAACACAGGAAAAAAGCACCTTGAAGCAGGATTCTTTTTCAGCCATAGTCAATATTTAGAAAAGAAAATAGATATGCAGAAAAGTTTTTGAAATCGTCATCCTTCAGTTAGGAAAAATATCCTATTAAATGTTAACTTCAAATTCTTTTCATGCGTCAAATAGTTCAGTACTCACCCTGCAACTTCAGTCTATATTTCAATATCACATACAGCCATTCAATATCAAGCAGATTATGTTCCAAGTCATAAATTTAGAATTTATAAGTACAGAAAAGATGAAGGCCCCAGCATCCTTTGGCACTGATACATGCAGACAATATAACCATGAGAATCTGGCTGAACAGCATAGCTGATGGATAATAGAATAATTTATTCTGTTAGTTACTTTCTGCAACTGCCACTTGACGTTTCCTAATTCATCTACTTCCTTTTCTTTTCTTTTCTTTTCTTCAGCTGGCATCAGAAGTAAGGTGTTATAGAGCTTGGGCAAATATATATAATAGAACACTAAACTATCATTCTATATTCTGATATTACTTGGTTTTATGCAAGCAAGTTATTTGCATTTTTCCTTCTCAATTAGATATAGCATTATACAGCTGCCATATTGCCAACTGTGCATAAATAACTGATTTTCTTTTTCTTGTTTTTCCTTGTAAATTTTTTTTCAATTTCCCAACTTTGAACAAGAGCATTTTACAACTGGTTATTCACAGTTTCTGTMAAATCAAACTATTCATGGAAATTCTGTACTTGTCAATTTTTTGAACCTCTTACATGCATTTCTACATTTGATCAAGCAACAAGGACTGCAAAATTATTTCAGGAGGCAATGAAAAATATACAAAAATAGAACCTGTTACAAAGTAAGCTCTCTCGTAATCAGATTTGATGATCATTAGAATGTCATCGATGTCAGAGACCAAAGTTTCAACTTTCAATTCGTCATTTACTGTGCCCAACCTACAGAACATTGTGAATGATCCTGTAAGAAACGGATAGAAAATCACACAGCCAATCATGCAAATGATATTCTGGAAGCATTTTCAAAATCCTGTTGATCATTAATTGAAAGCATTCATTTTTAAGGAGTTGATTTTTCTGATAATCTTGCATCATGAATTTGTAAATGCTAATTAATTGAAGAAGCATCACCTACCAAAACCATAATATTCACCGTGGCACAAAAAGAAGAAAATCATTACAAAAATCATCTTAATTTTTCTATGAAACCCCATGATGTTAACATAAAAATTGAATGCATAATGCCAAAATGAACTTCATCATATCTCGTTTAAAAGAAAGTCTGTAATAGTTCTGCAATGCTGGTAACAAAGTTGTTTTCTTTATAAAATTCACCATCATACCCACAAAGTAGCAACTTGGAATGCTCTATAACAATACCACGTCCTTTGTCTTTAGAATGAAGGAACTACTTGAAAGAAACAGAAAATT
This sequence comes from Rhazya stricta, assembly GCA_001752375.1. Classification (NCBI taxonomy): domain Eukaryota; kingdom Viridiplantae; phylum Streptophyta; class Magnoliopsida; order Gentianales; family Apocynaceae; genus Rhazya; species Rhazya stricta. The sequence continues at coordinate 3,787,345 of MEJB01000009.1, forward strand.
GGAAACAAAATGTTGTAAGATGAGACAATCCTATGCCAACATGAAACTTTCAGTATGCTTGGTTATTCTTCCAGGGAAGGACTATAACAAATTTCAAGCTTGTTTAGAACTCACACTCAAAATGCAGGAGTCCTTAAGAAATAAAAACTATGTGAATATGGAATGAGTCAGCACGCTACAATAATGTAACTGAGAACTAAGCTTAGTGATCATGTCTTGGGATGTTATGTACAAGATAAAGAGAAGGGAAGAACAGTGTTTTCAATTAGATACACAGTTCAATCACTTAGTCCTTGATTCTCGAATGCAAAAACTGCAATTGACAACATCTTTACACGMTAACCTAAAKTACTCAAAACCACTCTATTTGCTTTTTCACTGTAAGATAATTTTGTTATGGTAACTTTCCAAGAATTCTCTTGAAAAAACAAGGGTGAAAATGTCCCTGGCGTGGGTTAACCACAGAGTTTCTGATTTCAGCGCAATAACAATTTAGGTCATGCTTACCATATGCCAACATATAAACCAAGAAAAATAACGGGTTCCTCGACATCACGTCAATTATTCAAAAAATATGTGAAAAGAGATGTGTAATATAATACCATTTAAAATGGGGGCAAAATAAAGCAACAATTTAACCCATCGGTACTACCTGTCTTTATCAGCTGGGGAGAAAAGTCTGAGGAACTCCGTAACTCCACTGACAGCAACTTTGATGAATTTTGGTGTCTGGGTTCCTCTCGTCTTGCTATTGGGAGCACGAGAGCAGCATGTGATGCCATTAACTCTCTTAAGAAGGAAATTGGCAAAATAAACAGAAGCAATTGAAACTATTTTGTACCCTTTTCCAAGTATCAAATGCTAAAGAAAGACGGAGATTTAACAAAATTCATCATTGGCTTTATATCTTGATTGATAGAGCTTTCACATACCACTGGTGCAAGGATTTGAGAAGGCGATGCAGAGTACCAAATTCCCGCCATTCTCTCTCTCCCCTTAATGTAATATTGTAGTTATCTACAACTGCCCTTAAAAACTGTTTTGAAAGGGAGATGTCGTCAGTTGCCTAAATGAGGGTTGGGGAATAGATAGATGATCCATGATCAAGGGTAATTTCTTTATATGTTTATTTATGCATAATATATCGTATAAAGTCATTCTTGGCGGCCTTTTGCTCTTCACCTTTCGTTTTTAATATCTTGCTGCCATCGTTATTCAGCTGCAATTGCATATAGAGACACCAATTGAAACAACAAAAGTACTAGCGATATGTAATCTTAAATTCCCACCCCCATAACTAAGGTTCATAATTTATACCCAATCAATTACACGTCATTAAATTATAAAAAATCTTGATTTAATCTCTTCGCGAATTAAATTTTATTAATAAATAGAAATATTTGGACCAAATTCCTCTTAATAATAATACATCTTATATAATTCATATTTGTTTATATTCTCACACGAAATTCTTATCGATTACTTTAAAAATAAGTTATTTTTAAAAATATGACTAAAATAAGTTCATAAATTATTTGTTTATCAATAAAATTACTCCAATACTGAAAATGATTAATATAATTGACTGCAATAAGAGACTCGCAAACTGCAGAAAGGTTTTCCATTGTGACTCAAAATCGGGACTTTTATAAATTAAATTATATCTTCAAACATAAATAACTTTTACGACACAAATATTCTTATCTATATTCATATTTGACTCCTCGTTCTTCAAGTGCAATTATTACTCTCACACCAAACATGCTAACATAGAAGTTCAAGAGAATCATCTCACCGTTATCAGCCATTTTTCTACTACTTGCCGATTTGAGACATACAACAAGAGAGATAAAGTTATGTTTGTAAAGCTGGAAGAGGGTATTTCAGATAGATAAAATGTTAATTTGGAACTAGTACTATTTCATACCTCTATCATCTTTTCGTTTTTTGATAAATGTTTTAATGTCTAAGATTAAAGCAGTTAAATGGCGGTTGTGTCATGGCTGATAGAATTTTAAATTTACTAAATTTAACTAATAACTAAGAACTTTTTTGATAAAATTAAACTTTAAGCACGAAATATTAAGTATATACGTCTAAATTTAAAGGTTGAATTTGGGGAAGGTACAATAACCAATCTAGTAAAATTTTCAATATTATCCCTTTTACACATTTTTTATTTTTAATCATTTAAATTTTTATTGAATCCAATTTATATTGGTCCATAGTAGAGAAATAGGAACAAATGAGCAAACATGATTAATTTTATTTAGTAAATAGAAAGCTATTAAAACTCGTGTCTATTAATATATCAATTGATGATTATCTTACAATTTATGTAAAGATTTAATAAGGAGCACTTATTTAATTCAATTTTAAGCATTGATTATGCGATAAATGTCATTTAAGAAATGACTCAATAATTTCTTTTCAATTTTCAAAATTTCCTTTTCTCAGTTCTTTAGTTTATCATATGGGCATTTCTCAATTGGTTAATCACTGGCACAAAAGAACCATTCATCATAACAATTCAACTTTACGCTATTGAAAAGAGTTGAATAGCAAGGCCCCAGCTGTTAATTATTTCATCAATGACACCAAAGCTCCAGTTGTTATCTGAAGGATGTATGGTTGGTTTAGCTTTTCCATTGGCAAAACAAAATGGAATTCAACAACAGACTGCATTCTTCCAGAAGGTAAACATTTACAGACAACCAAGAGCTTCAAATCTTCTGACATTTMCAGAATTTCCATTTTACCTCTGCAAGTTGCGAAAGATATTCTGACAAATGGAAACACCTAAAATCAAAAATCATTTATGGGGATTTCTGGAACTGATGCAAATGCCCGGCAATAGTAAATGCTGCTCTCTCTCTCTCTTTCTTATGTATGTGTATAAGATCTTTTACCCGGGCAAAAAGCACTCACCTTTCACCATAAATGTATGTCTGTAAGATCTTTTACCCGGGAAGAAACACTCAAGGGGAAGTTCCAGCGGAAAAAGTACATAGATTGAAAAGGTGAAAGGGAGACGCGGCTTGATGTATCAAGCATTTGCATTCTTTTCAGAACAATTTATAAGGCCCAAAGTTGCCTCACCTCCTGCTACGAAATTATTTGTTGAAGCAGCTACAAGAAACCTCAAGAAGCGGGAGCTCAAACCTGATATCAGATGTGATTAGTTGTCGGTAGCCTATCTATGAAGACCCCATCTTAGAAAACTTTTGGTTGCAGGGCTCATTTTACACTTGGTACCATGCCTAACAGACATTTGGAAACTTTAAGATAGAGCTACTCAGAAAGTTTATGAGCTTGTTTTTTTCCGTGAGAAACAGGCTTGGGATTGATTAGAGGACTTGATGTGAAATGAGTTTTCTTTCTCCTTTTTTTTTTTTTTTTTTTTGTTTTTTGTTTTTTTTTTTTGGCTATTGTGTTGGCTTTATCATTTACAACAAAAGATATATGTATATGATCACGCTGAAGTAAATAGACTTTTTTATGCAATAAGTACTAAAAAAAGAAAGAAGGTTCACCTGATGCATGCGAATCTTGATACGATTGAATATTACATATTTAAGCGATGGAACCAGATTGCTCTTCTATGCACAAGAGAATGAACAATTACGACGGAGCAATCGTCATTTCAAGCATAGACTCACTGGGAAACTAGATACATCTTTTCCACCATCATCACCATCTGCTACACCTTATGGACAGAAATAAACGTCCTTTGCTTAAATACTCAGTAACCCAATACCTAAACGGATGTCTTCTGAGTACCCCAAGAAAATATATTGTTTTGTCTTCTTATCAAGCTTAGATCTTTCATCTCTAGGAATATGCACAAATGCTCTACATTCAAAGATTCTCAGATGTTTGTAAGAGACATCTTTACTTGTTCATACTCTCTGAGGAACATCACCATCAAGGGGAACTAAAAGGGAAAGGTTGGTCAAATATACTGCAATAATCAATGCCTCTGCCCAAAAGGACTTTGGCAACTTTGCATGAGAGAGCATGCAATGAATTCTTTCTTCAATYGTTCTGTTCATTCTCTCCACAAGTCCATTCCACTGAGGTGTCTTTGAAATGGTCTTCTCAAGCTTGATACCTTGACTTTTGCAATAACTTTCAAATGGACATTTGTATTCTCCACCATTTTCAGATCTTACAACCTTGAGCTTCCAGCTTGTTTCTCTTTCAATCCTAACCTAGAACTCCTTGAATGCAGAAAATAAACGATCTTTTGTTTTCAGCACAGAAATCCACACTTTTTGAGAATAATCATCAATAAAGGAAACAAAATATTGAGCACCACTATGAGATTTAGCATCCATAGAACAAACATCAGTATGAACAAGATCGAGAGGATATTTTCTTTTGGATGGGAGGCGTGAATGAAATGCATTCCTATGTTATTTTCAACTAAACAATCAACACAGGATTTAATGGACATACCTGACACATCAGGGAGATATTGCTTCTTAGAAAGTAAGTGCATACCTTTCTCACTCATATGACGAAGTCTCTTATGCTACAGGTTGATAGGAGAATCATGAGCTACATTTGCCTCACCTATACAAGTTTTAGCCTGCATCATATAGAGATCCTTGCTTCCTAGCTCGGGCTACTATCAAATTCCCTTTGCAGAGTTTCCACTTGCCATCTTCGAAGTGGCTAGAGTATCCATCATCATGAAGCAATCCAGTAGAGATTAAACACAATCTGATATCGAGTACATGTCTGACATCTCGCAAGACCAACTTGCAACCAGTGGAGCTCTCTAAGCAAACAGTATCCATGCCAACGATCTTAGATGATCCACTATTTCCCATTCTAACACTGYCATAATCTCCGTTAGTATAAGATGAGAAGTACTCCTGGTGGGAAGTGAGATGATATGAGACGCGTCCGAATCAATCACTGAAGTGCAATCATCACTAGCAAGGTTTAGATAACCTTGATGGCCAATAAAGAGCAAATCATCACCAGTTGCTAACGCTGGGGTGTTTCTATCTTCTAATGGTTGCTCAAAAGGTTCATCTTTTTCTTTTCTTTCATTAGACTTGTCTCTTTTCATCTTTCTACAGAATCATTGAATATGACCCGGCTTATTGCAGTAATGCCAAATTATTTTTCTTGATCTGGACTTTGATCTCCCCCTTGTCTTGTCTCTGGACTTGTCTATGGAGAAATTGGTTCTTGTTTCTTCCCCTCTTGTCATCATGCACCACTTAACTTCAAACTTATTTGTGAAACCCATTTCCTTTCTTCTTGTCTCTTCATTCAGAAGGTTAGCTTTCACAGATTCCATGGTCAACTTTCCTTCTRGAGCAGAATTGCTAAGAGACACTACAAGTGTGTCCCAAATATCTAGCAACGAAGAAAGAAGTATCAATGCTTGCATATCTAGCAACGAAGAAAGAAGTAGCAATGTTTGCAGCTCATCATCTAAAGGCATCTTAGCTGCAGCCAACTGATTTACTAGACCCATAAATGTGCTGGTGTGAACCACAATGCTGTCTCCATCTTTGTATTCCAACTTCACAAGCTTTCTCATCAACAATACTTTGTTTGGAGCATTCTTCCGCTCATACATCCTTCTAGCTTATGCCACAACTCATAAGCATTGGTATCGTTTGCAATATGCTAAAGTACACTAACATCAGCAATCTGTCTAATTGTTGCAACTACTTTGCAGCTCAAAATCTTCCAAGCAGACACAACTACTCCAGTAGTCATCTCCATCTGTGTGATTCGCTCATAAAGATCTTTCACATACAACATATCTTCGATTTGATCTTCCAATCTGAGTAGTTGCTAGAATTCAACACAAACATTTGGAAAACTATTATTCTCTTCCATTTGAAAACCGACTCTGATACCACAATGTTAGGAAAAGTGCACACCCAATATAAARAATCAAGCGGAAACAAAGTAATCATACTTTTCCWAAGGTTATCAAATGGGCAAATAATACCAATCTCAACAAACTAACCAAACATAATCAGCCCACAAACGATAAAGAAAGAATACAAAGATTTATGTGGAACCCCCAAAATGGAGAGAAAACTACGGACCGGAAAACCGGTACCAAACCCTTCCACTAATCATCGGAAAAAAAATGGGTACACAAATTGTCTTCTCTAAATAATACTAGAGGCACAACCAAACATCAAGGAACGTTCTTGGAACAACATTTTTAACATAAACATCAGTCATAAGTGGTAACAACACTATTTTTCGAGATTAAGATTGAATATAATATATCAACTTAGAAAGCTTCAAACGAGAATTCAACCGTCAGCTATAAAGATTGGGAAGTTAGGAGCAGTGTGTCAAAATGTGGAAGCAATCAGAGTTCGTTAAGCCTTCCATCAATCACCAGATTAAGAGGTCACAGAAAAAAAACAAGCAGAATTTTAGCATTACTTTTCCCTCTTTTTGCGTTTGTCTACCTCTCTCTCGCGTTCCGCCACTCAGCAGCTCGAAAATCATAATATATACTTCCCCTTAGACCATTTTTTAGGTCATCAACATGATCTGGGCTTAAAATATAATTAGCCCACATGGAAAATAATTACTACTAGTCCATATTTTAATTTGTTGGACTCTTCCTCCAAGTGGGAGGGAATAAAACCCAACATGCTGGAGAAAGTTCCAATTGTGAAGAGTGAGATAGAAAAGACTAATAGGCATCCTCTGTTCAAGTTACCACAGTTGAAGGTCTCCAAGACTGACGACCTAGATTTTGTAAATTTGCTTTTGGAAAATCTGAAGAGACTGTTAAACTGCACTATTAACATGATTTCTTCTGTGAAGCATCTTATCAAGATGCAGGACGTGGAAGTCTTGAGAAGTTTCCTAAATGATATTGCAAAAACACGAAATAAATCTGACGAACCACGTGATCTTTGGGCACCTATTATGGATGCTGCATATCAGTTGGAATATGTCACTGGCTCATTCCTGATAAGAGACAAACCATTATGGTTCGTATTTTATGGTTTGCTCATGTTATGGAAGTGATTAAGGTTATCAAAGAAGAGGTCAAGGAGATTTATGACAAAAGTGGCATGCAGTTGGAGTTCAACGGGTGGTCAAGGATGGAAAAAAAAAAAAAAAAAAATCCTAACAGCAGGCAGTGCTACTCCAGTTATGGATGAATTTTTTGTAGGGGTTGAAGATGAGACATGCAAGATAATAGATAGCTTGACAAGAAGAGCAAAACAGCTGGACATCCTCCCAATTGTAGGCATGGCTGGACTGGGTAAGACAACTCTAGCGAAGAAAGTGTATAATGATGCTTCAGTTGTCCATCACTTCCATGCACGTGCTTGGTGCTGCACCTCGCAAGTATATGAGAAAAGAGTTGTACTTCTTGAAATTTTGGGTGCTATAATTGAGCTTACTGATAAAATTCGTAGGATGGATGATGAAGATATTGCTGCGAAGCTCTGCAAATGTTTGAGGGGAAAACGATATTCCATTGTTGTGGATGATTTGTAAAAGACCTAGACCTGGAATGACTTAAGTTGTGTTTCCCAGATGATGGAACAGGAAGTCAGATTTTGATCACTAGTCGACTCCATGAAGTGATTTTACAAACTAAACTTGATTGTCAACCGCGCTCTCCTCGTCTACTCTCGGATGATGAATGTTGGGAACTATCACAGATGAAGCTATTTCAAAAGAAGGACTGCCCAAAAGACGGTGGAATTTGGAAGACAAATGCTAAAAACTGTAAACCACTACCACTACCAATGGTTGTCATAGCTACTCTGCTATTGAAAGCGGAAAAGGACCTTGATTGGTGGAAAAGAGTTGCAGAAAGTTCCACATCTCACATTCTCAGGGATCCGCAAGAAAGTGCATGCATATGCTGGAACTGAATCACACTCATTTGCTAGAAAATCTGAAGTCATGTTTCTTTCATTTTGGCATATTTTCAGAGGACAAAGAAATTCCAGTCCGGAAGTAGCAGTGGTTGTGGGCTGCAGAAGGATTTTCAGTAAAAGCTGAAGCCAAGAGCTCAGAGGAAGCAACAGAGGATTGCTTGTTAGGTTTGATTGATAGAAGCTTAGTATTTGTTGCCAAAAGAAGATCCAATAGTGGCGTTAAATCATGCCACGTCCATGATCTATTAATGGATTTTTGCCTGGAGAAAGCTAAAGAAGAAAACTTTTTATAGCAAATAGACGGGTATGGTAATTTCTTTGTGTCMTCTCCTACTGATTTGGACGTTGTTGTTGATATACCTGTAATACATGAGCAACATCGGTGCATCTATTCTGAAAGAAAGTATTTCACCTCACCGAAGCCTCATGGCCTTTCTCGTTCTTTGCTGTTTTTTCCCCTCTAATGATGGGAATACTACGTTAGCATGCGATATCTCGTTCATTTTTGAAAATTTTAAAATTCTTAAGCGTTTTGGATCTGGAAAGCATCAACGTCGGTTAATCTTTCCCCACTAGGTTAACGCTGATGGTTCCATTAAGGTATTTATCAAAATAGAACTTCCATTCCTCCATCGATAGGTAACCTCTGGAACCTTGAATCTCTGCTTGTAAAGGGATTGAGAGGTGAAGTTACAAAGCCGGTGGAGCATGAGAAGCTTGAGGCATGTGCATATAATTTACCGTGCTGGTTTTCATTTTCTGGAGAACAAGCTTGATAACCTTTTGCCATTAGAAGACATGGAGACCTTTTCTTTACCATCTCTTGATAGGAAGAATGCAGAAACAATACTGAGATGGTTACCATTTGTTTTGGAATCTTGGGACAATTTCAAGAAGTGCAATAGGTTCCCAATGTTGAACTTTCTAACTCGACTTGAGTCCAGATATTTTACCACGGCACGGCAAGATTTCGACTTCACTGGAAAGAAATTTCAACATTTGGGAAACTACCCATGCTTGAGGTTTTGAAATTATTATTCAAAGCCTTTGAGGGACCAAGATGGGACATAAGAGAGGAGAATTCTGTAAACTCAAATTCCTGAAATTAGAAGGTCTGGATATCATACAATGGAATGCTTCAGAAGATTCATTTCCTTGCCTTCAACGTTTGGTGCTGCAGAAATGCAAAAAACTGGAGCAGGTCCATTCTAGTTTTGGGWATGTTCCTTCATTAGAGATGATTGAAGTGCAGTGGTGCAGCAGCTTTGTTGTAGATTCAGTGGGGCAAATTCAGAATCATCAAGAAGATGAGGGAAATAAGGATCTAAATGTTTTCATTTAACCTTTAGAGCTGCTTAATAATAAGATATGGTGGCAAATGGTTGTCTCTCTTCATTTTTTTATCTTTCAAAGGCCATTAGAGATAATATTTTTATAATTAAATTAAATAACAAGTGTCTTGAATTAGAAATAAAGATATATTTACATGGTTTATGCAATTTTTGGTAATCATATTTTTAATGTACTTTTCTAGATTAAATTAAGTATAAAAATATAACTAAATTAYTTAGAAAAATAACTTATTTATAACTTGAGAAAATATATGTAATATTCTTTGGTTTGGTTGAATAGATAATATAGTTAAAGAATGTGCAAACTCACGTGTCTCAGGCCTTTTATCCATTGATTTTCTTTCCAAATCATTTTGTGTGATCATTTTGAGTTACTTATGATTTTCTTGCTTTCTTAGCTAGATAAAGTTAAAAGACTATAAGTGCATAGTAATTAGCGTTTAATTCTGGATGGGATCAATATCTTTTTATGTTACGATACAACTCAGTACACTTGCTAGGATTTCCCATATCACCTCATATTATATTCATCCTCACCAATAAGTATGAAATATTGGAGATATTAATTTTATACCAACACATCGTGCAAATTTCATCATAAATATCGTTTCAATTCTATAACGTTTTATAAATGTTTGTTTGGAAACATCCTCAAAAGTGCAATTATGATATTTGAGGTAAATATCATTACAAATTATTGAAAACCCTTTCTAGCGATATTTGATGAAAACCAACAAACAAGATATCATTGCCTGAAAGCTAATGAGCTGTTATTAGAGACGGCAAAGTTTTTGAAGGATGAGAATAATAAGAGGAAAATAAGTGTTGAAATGAGCTCCAAGAAGCCTACACTGAAAAGGAGCTCAAAAGCTATTAGCAGCAAAGACAGTAGCATTAATATTGAAAAAGAGAACTACCCAAATCAAGGACTCAACTACATCAAAATATTGTCCTTGAGTACCTAAATGATATGGATGTGCGATACTATGGTGTAGCCAAACATATAAGGTGCCAATGCCAGAAAGCTTAAGAGCAATTATTATGCAAGGAAAAAAATGTTAGAAGGATGAGAAGGACTAGAGGAAGGCAGTGCTAAAAGAAACTCAAAAATGCTTTTACCAGAAAGGAGCTCAAAAAAGCCTGTACAAGAAAGGAGCTCAAAAGATGGCGGCCATGAATCCAATTGCTGTGATATTGAAATTCTGGGTTACTATAGTGAGGACAATCTTTGAGGACACACAGACAAAAGTCCAATACATGTTTGACCCCAAGGATTGCCGCATGTAAAAGTCATTAAAAATCTTCTTTTAAATAAGAATATTTTTTTATAACGATACAAGAACGATCATAAATAAATTTTTTCACGGTTTAAAAGCATACACATACTACGTATGAATATGTTTTTTGATTGATCAAGAATTGTTATAAAAAACTTTACACGATAATTTTTTAAATGTCATATAATTTAAAAAACACATTTTTTACTGTAATCGAAAAACCAGCATATATAGAATTTACGGTGGTGCGGCGACCATTTGCGACGATTTTTTTACCGCCATTAATGGGATGATTTCTTGTAGTAGAATTTGTCGGGAGTAACTGGAGCGAGAGGCATGTGAAGCGAAAAGAAGTCTGAAGTTAATCAAAAGAGACCAATTTTACGCTAATAGTTCAAGCTTTGTCAGCTGGGGTATAAGGGTCTCGTGCAATAACACGCATTCCTAGGCCTTTGGCCYGTCTTCAAACTTCATGACCAACTCTACCAACACAATTGTCCCGTTGACATAATTAGCAAAAAAATGAAATGGAGTCATACAACATAATTACCAATATAAAATCAAAGCAATCTCTGAGAAATGATTGTACTCATTGAAATTTTAATATCAAGCTTCTAATACTGAAACACGATATATTCACATAATATAAATGATAGAATAGTATGTCTTAAGAATAATATTTTTTTTTATAAATTGCAATAAAAATGTAATTCCATCTATTTTATTTTGATACATATATTAAATTGTATATTTTGTTAGAATGGATTCAAACAATTAACTAAATAGTTTATGTAATGGGGTTTTCTTCACAAATAGGCATAAACCAACGTATTTAATTAGCAAGATAAATAGACTATTGATCTTTTGATAAAGTTGGGCATTCTATCCTGATAAGATCATTGTGTGATGGATTCTAATGGTGAATGACTTGCCTTAGTCAATAGACAGTCCGTTTACTCTAATTGCACAAGCATATCTGATATACTAGAGTAAGACCTGCGATATTAATTTATATTAAAGTACTATCCCTATAGAAATAAAAAAATCATTGCTACTGTATAGATAAATATCCTAGTACTTGAGTACTAGCTCGTGGTTTGGTGAACCTAGAACTGTGTTATTTGATATACTATAAGTGAGATTTTTTGTAATCAATAACATTATATATTGGGAATATAGTATCTAATTAACTAAGACAGACTGATACAAGATAGTTTTTGTACTTCACTTTGTGAAGAATTAATCACCCTATTGTGATTGTCTAAAGAACAATCAAAAGATTCAGAGCCCTGGGAACATGACTTTAGAATGCGTACTTCTGGGTATCTCGCAATGATGAGTAAGGAAATTCGAGGTTGTCATAGATTATTGGACTAGAAATTTAAAATAATAGATGTCATTGAGAAGGTATTAGTACATTACTCCTCTCTATTTGATGGGTGTTATACAGAAATGTATATTCGTCATTTTACCTGTACATTGAAGACTACATTCATGTAATGTTGTTCGTGGGGTAGTATATTCATATGGTAATAAATGAAACACTTAAAATGACAAAACACAATTATTAAGTAGTAGAGGTATTTTAATCATTTTAGTAACCATGAATAATTTGTCTTTTGGTCTCCTAGGTAGCTCAATATTACCTGAGTACTTGTACAATTGGGCTTCAAGAATGAATTGAGTTAATGAGAGATATTATTTTATAAGTTTAGTCCATATTTATTGCATTAGAACAAATAAGTCAATTGGATATTTAATTAATTATTTSGATTGATCCAATAAAAGAATTAATTAAAGAATGAGCTTARAACTTAAATTAGATARTAAAAAATAGGGGGAACAGACYTGGTCTAGAAAAGATCGGGAATTTCGACCTCACAAGGAGAAACCCTAGGGTGATTAAAGTTTCCTTAGTCGGGAGAGGATTTCGGCCACTTTAGGGAGCTCTTCTCCTTGGTCGAAATTTCGAGGACTCAAAGACTCGATTATTTTAGAGTTTCAATCCTAAGATATACAATCTCTCTTTGAAGAATCCTCTATATCTAATCTCCTATCTTTCTTTGGTCGCCCCTTTCTCTCTCTCTCTCTTTCTAATGAGTTCATTCTAGGTTCTCACCAAAAACCTAGTCCAAAGAGGTAAAGTCATACCCCGAAAGATCAGAAGAAGGTTCCGCTTGCTGATTTCATGCACTGAAAGGCTTGCTAGGAAGAAACACACTCAACAAGTTAGCGGACCGGGTAGCCTTCAAAGCCGTCACCTCCTTTAGCTCAAACCTTAGAATCGAGCTAAGGGAATTCGACACCTCCAATAAAAAACCTTAGTGCTTCTTTTATTCTAAGACAACTAAAAACAAATAAGTTGCTCCTAAACTCACCGTGAGAAGGAAAATATTGTATTTTTAGCTTTCGCTGCATCTTTCCTTCTCTCATAAGTTCCTTCAAGTGGTATCACAGCTATGGTTTTAACATTAGGAATATGCCAGGGTTAAAACTAAAAGAAGGTGGTTCCTTTACTAATTTCAAATGTTTTTTGTGCATTTGTACGAATCTCTCCTATAAGAATGATTTCTAGATCTCTTGTAAATCTCATGAGTGGAGATATAGGGATTTGTATGTCTTGTTTGCTTTATTTTACAAACTAGTTTTTATGTAAACCTAGCGGTTGAGGTATATGAGCTTGTAACAATTAAATTCGATGAGGTGTTTTACACCGACTTAATTGATTTTATCAGTTTTTTTTCATTATGTAAAGTTATTGCTTTTGCTAGATTTTTGGAGAAGAATACGGATGAAGGAATAGCTTAAAGGTTGAAAGCTACATTGCTGCTTTTGTGCACTTGTGCTGAAACTTCGACACTAGGCAGTGTAGAGTTTTACAGCAAAAGGATGACCTTTTTTTTTTTTTTTTTCATTTTTGTGCAGATTTTTGTTATTTTTTCTAGCCCTATATGTACATATTTAAGCTGTATTTTTCCTAAAAGAGATAGGCTAAAATTTTGGAACAAAAATGCACAAAAAGTGTGCTGGAATTTTATGGATAACTTTGACATATTGGGGCCATTCCATGCAAGAACAAAGAAGAAACTACGAGATTCTTTGCTATGTAAATTTTGTAGTTCTTAGGATTTTGCAAAATCATTCTTGGAGGTTATTTATTTTACAATTAGATTATTTTGTGATATATTGCATGAAATAATTAGTAAAGGATAGAATCGCCTTATGATTAAACAATATCAYATTTAAAGTTRTTTAATGCTTTCTTATGTGATGTTCAATCTATGTGATCACTTAGGAATAATGAATAGACAAGCATGTAATTGAATTATTATGCCTTTTCTATTATTAAAGCGTGATCATAAGCATGTTAATTCGTAAAAATTGCTTCATCAAGATAGAATTAAAATTGAGAATACGTTTTTGTCAAACCTAATAAAATTATGAAATTAGTTTATGAGTTACTTTCTCAAAGACTATTATCCTTGACATAGAAAGTAAGAATAAACTTGGGTATTCCATGATAAGGTTTTTTTTTTTAATAATTTTTTTTCTAATTAACAAAATTTAAAATGAACTTATAGATTACTCTCTAATGGAGTAATATAACTTTAGATATTTTACTAGATGTTTAAAGAACGTTAAAAATGTTTGATTAAAACCTTTATTTTAAAAGATTAAGTGGGAGAAGGGTTCCAACAATGGCTTCCATCGCACCTTTACTTAGAGATCATGGGTACCCTCGTGTCATTTTGAACATGGCCCCCTACGGGATGGGCATTCCATAAGGATCCAGATCTAAATGGACATGATTAAAAACCTAGGAGTCGGTCAAACTATAGTTGGGGGTGATGATGCAAGATTATCTATAGGAGATGAAAAGTAGTGGTTTGCCTGTATAAGGAACTATTGTTTATTGTTTCCTATTAAGAGAGTTTAGTTAGTGGTGATAGTACACTTAACTTAGATAATTGATATTTTTCCTATAGAAACTTTGTCAGTCATCTAAGAGCCAAATAATGTATTATTAATAATAGTTATAGGGTAATATATTATCATGATATAATATGAGCTTATGTGCAAYATTTGGTTACTATGTACCAAAAATACTAAAATTACAATATTCGCGTTTTCCAGGAATGTCTGGTGGAGGTTCTTTCAGTCCCTTGAGTATTATTCTCAAGGCATAAGCTCACTAATGTGGACTAGAAGAAGAACCTGAATATAGTGCTTACTGTTGAAGGGTAAAGTATGTTCTTAAYGATCCTTGTCTCGAGATTGAGGAGAACTCTACTAACCAGGAGCGCCAAGCTGAGGTGGACTTGAAAAGAGCCGACGAAATGGTTCGATGCTATGTGTTGGGTTCTATGTCCATTTTGCTTTAGTTGAAGCATGAATACATATTAATTGTGTATGACATAGATTTGTCATTGCGAACCATGTTTGTTGACAAGAGCTAGCCTGCAAGGCAAGAAGCTCTAAGGTCAATCATGACCACTAGGATGGCTTGGGGGCATCGGTTCGAGAGCAATTGCTCAAGATAATTGCCTAATTCGAGGAAGCTAAGGTCCTAAGAGCTATGATCGATCTGGAGAGCAAGATTGACATGGTCTCAGAAAATCTGCCAGATTCTTTTTGACAATTCAAGTTGAATTACAATATGAACAAGACGAAATGAATTTAATGGAGCTCATGAAAGAGCTCCAGGTGGTAGAGAAGATCATGAAGCCTACTTCAAAGGTTTTGGTTACTCATTCTGCACCTTCTTCTTGGAATGGGCCCAAGGCCATAAATTTCAAGAAGAAGAAGGGACAAAACTATGTGGATGAGAAAGACAAAAAGTCTAGCATGGGTCAAGAAAATGCTAAACCTAAATGAAAGTGCTTCAAATATGGGCAGAATGGGCACTGGAAGAAAGACTGTCAAGCCTTCAAGGTCAAAACAACAAGCATTACTCTTTATTTAGAATCCATTAGTTTGGTTGGATCCTCATCCTATTGGATAGTGGATTCTGGAGCCACTGATCATGTTTGTAATATTTCACAAGGGTTCAGGAGAACAAAGACTTTAGCTAAAGGAGAGCATGGAATGCTTGTGGATAAATGGAGCAAGAGCATGCGTTGAAGCAGTGGGAGTTCTTTTATTTTTTGAATYTAATAGGATGTTGATTTTGGAAGATGTTTATATGTTCCCAGTTTAAGGCAAAATTTGATATCAGTTTCAAAATTATTATTTCAAGGATATTCTATTGATTTTTATTTTGGTGTTAAAATTAGTATAAGTGGAAGATGTAATTGCTCAGGAAACATGCACATAAATCCTATTAGAAGTGAAATAAATAATTTTGAGACTAAATCTAGTATGAATAATAATAAGAAGAGATTATCATTATTTAATGAATCGTATCTACAACACTTAAGATTAGGTCACATAAACCTTAATCGGATTCAGAGGTTAATCCATAATGGGCCTTTAGACTCATTGAGATTGGAAGAATGGCCTCAGTGTGACTCATACCTGATGAGAAAAATGACCAAAAGGTCGTTTATCCAAAAGGAAGGAAGAGCCAAGGAGATACTATAGTTATTTCATAGTGATGTTTGTGGTCCGATGACTAAACTTACTAGAGGAGGTTGAGTATTTCATTACATTTGCAGATGACCATTCTCATTTTGGTTATGTTTACTTGATAAGGAGCAGGTTTGACTCTTTTGATAAATTCAAGGAGTTCAAGGTTGAAGTGGAGCATCAAACAAGTAAAGTAATCAAAATCTTAAGGTTAGATCTTCGTGGAGAGTATTTCCTTGTTAAGTTGAAAGACTATCTAGTATATCACGAAATAATCTCTCATTTAACTTCACCTGGGAACCCCAGCAGAATAGAGTATCTAAGAGAAGGTATCGAACTCTCATAGAGATAGTCCGAAGCATGATGAGTCATTGCAACTCTTCCTATTTCCTTTTGAGGATATGAACTGGAAATAGCATCATACTCTGGATTTGGTACTTTTCAAGTTTGTACGTAGGACACTCTACGAGATATGGAAAAGGCGAAAGCTCAATCCAAATCATCTCAAGATATAGGACTGTCCAGCTTATGTACTAACTAAAGGAAGTAAGTTAGATACAAAATCAGAGTTATGCTACTTTGTTGGATATCCAGAAGGTTCTAGAGGTGGATACTTTTATTATCTTAAGATGTAGAAAGTACTTATTAGTACTCATGCTAGATACTTGGAGGATGATCAATATTGTTCATTAAAAGTTYAGACAAAACAGAGTTGGAAGAGAGGTTGCCTACAAGACAAATGTCATATTCTTCTGACAGTCCAGTCGAGGTTCCAGAAGAGACATCACCGAGTGTTCCTATATGCACAGAGCTTTGTCATAGTGGGAGAGAAACTAGAGTTCTAGATACATGGATGGGAGAGACTTTTGAGCTAGTTTTCGACCATCAGGAACAAGATCCCACTGGATATGAGGAGACAATTCTTGATGTTGACGTAGACAAGTGGCTTTTGCGATGGATGCTGAGATTGAGTCTATGTATCTTAATCAGGTTTTGGATCTTATAGCTACATCTGAAGGGATTAAACCCACAASGTGTAAGTGGCTATACAAGAGGAAAAGAGAAGCAGACGGAAAGATGGAAATCTTTAAAATAAGGTTGGTTGCAAAAGGTTATACTCAGAGAGAAGGAATACATAATGGGAAAACATTTTCACCAGTAGCCATGCTTAAGTCCATTTGCATAATCTTAGCCATAGCATGTCATTATGATTATGAGATATGACAAATGGATGTCAAGATGGCTTTCTTAATGGCTGTCTTAGTGAAGACATCGATATGTCTCAGTGAGAAGGCTACATTGCGAAAGGCYAAGAGCACACAGTCTGCAAGACTTAAAGAGTCCATCTATGGACTAAAGCAAGCATCAAGAGTATGAAAAAAATATTTTGATGAGTTTTTGAAGTCTTAGAATTTGTACAAAACATAGATGATCCATGCATGTATAAATGAACGGATGGTGAAAAGGTATCTTTTTTGGTGTAATATGTTGATGACATTCTACTTATTGAAAATGATGTAAGGAAATTTTTATCAATTAAAGTTTGGTTGTCAAGTCAATTTAGCATGAAAGATATGGGAGAAGCTAGATATATTCTTGGTGTAAAACTTTTAAGAGATAGGAAGCAAAGAATGTTTAGGCTATATCTACTTATATTGAAAGATATTGGCTAGATTTAKCATGAATCAGTGYAAATGGGCTTTTATTTCCTTTAGACACGATCTAACCTTATCTTCCAAGGATTGTCCCACGACAAAGGAAGAAAAGGAAAGAATGAGTAGGATTTCCTAAGCTTCGGTTGTGGGAAGTCTTATATATCTCATGTTGCATATTAGACCAGATATTTGCTTTGATATAGGCATGACAAGAGATTTGAAGCAAACCCAAAAGAAGAAAATTGGCAAGGTGTAAAACATATTATCAAGTAACTAAAGGCTACTAGGGACTATATGCTAGTTTACAGAGCCGATGACTTAGTTCTTATTGATTACAAACACTCAAACATCCATGTTGATAAGGATGAAAGAAAATTCATTAGTGGATATGTCTATACCTTGTTTGGAGGAGCTATCTCATGGATGAGTGTTAAACAATCTTGTATTGCTGACTCTACTATGGAAGATGAGTATGTGGTAGCATTAGAGGCATCCAAGGAACGATGTGGCTATGGAAGTTACTTACGGAATTTGAAGTTATGCTATGTATTGAGAAGAAAATTGTTTTGTATTGTGACAACTCTGGAGCTGTGTCACACTGCAAAGAGCATAGAAACCATAGAAAGGGCAAACACATCGAAAGGAAGTACCATTTTTTTCAAGAAGTCATCCAAAAGGACGAGATAGTTGTGGATCAAATTTCCTCTGAAAAAATATTTGGCAAAGAGCTTTACCAAGCCTCTGGCAAAGAACTTTAAACATCTAGATGCCATAGGGGTAGGCACATATGGACTTTCATAATCTTTGAGTACAAGTGGGAGATTGTTTGAATATTGTGCCCTAAAAATAATATATTTTTTGTAAATTTCGATAAAAAAGTAATTCCATCTATTCCATTTTGGTACATACATTGAATTGCATATTTCGTTGGAATAGGCCCAAACAATTAAGTAAATAGTTTATGTTATGGTTCTTTCTTTACAAATTGGCATAAACCATGGGTACTTAATTAGCAAAACAAATAGGCTTTTGTCTTTTGATAGAATTGGACTTTCTATCATGATAAGATTATTGTACAATGCATTGTAATGGTGAACGACTTGCCTTAGTCAGTGGATAGTCTGATCATTCCAATTGCACAAGGGTATTTGATATACCTAGAGTAAGATCTGTGACATTAGCTTATGTTAAAGTATTATCCTTRTAGAAATCAGAATATCGCTATTACTGCATGGATAAATATCCTAGTATATGAGGTGCTAGCTGGTGATCCGATGAACCTAGAGTTGTGTTCTTTTATATACTAAGTGAGATCTTTTCATAGATCGATAACATTGTATATTGAGAATATAATATTTAATTAACTAAGATAGACCGGAACAAGATAGTTTTTRTGCTTTACTTTGTGAAGAATTAATCACCCCCTTTGATTGTATAAAGGATAATAAAAAAAATCAAAGGCCCTAGAACGTGACTTTAGAATGTATACTTTTGGATAGCTCCCAGTGATGAGTAAGGAGATTCGAGGTTGTCATGGATTATCAAACTATAAATCTAAGATGGTAGATGTCATTGAGAAGGTATTATTACATTATTCCTCTCTCTTTGATGGGTGTTATGCAAAAGGATATATTCGTCATTTCACCTGTAGGTCAAAGACTATGCTCATGTGGTGTTGTTCATGGGTCAGTGTATCCATATGGTGATAAATGAAACACTTAAAATGACGAAACACAACTACTAAGTAGTAAGGGTATTTTGGTCATTTTAGTAGCCATGAATAATTTGTCTTTTGGTCCCTTGGATAATTCAATATTACTTGAGCACTTGTACAATTGGGTTTCAAGGATGAATTGAGTTAATGAGAGATATTATATTATTCAGCTTAGTCCATATTTCTTGGGTTATAATAAATAAATCAATGGGCTTATGACTTAAATTAGATAATAAAAAAAGGCGGAATAGACTTGGTCTAGAAAAGACAAGGAATTTCGGCCTCACAAGGAGAAACCCTAGGGTGGCCGAAATTCCCTTAGTTTGGAGAGGATTTTAACCACCTTAGTGAGCTCTCCTCCTTGGCCGAAATTTCTAAGATTTTAGGGATTCAAATATTCAATTATTTTAGGGTTTCAACCCTAAGATATAGAATCTATCTTTGAAGAATTCTCTAGACCTAATCACTTGTCTTTCTGTGGCTGCCCCTCTCTCTCTCTCTCTCTCTCTCTCTCTCTCTCTCTCTCTTTTTCTGACAAGTTCATCTAGGTTATCACCGAAAACCTAGTCCAAAGAGGAGTCATACCCCGAAAGATCGGAAAAAGGTTCCGCTTGCTGATTTCATGCGCAAAAGTGAAAGCTTGCTATGAAGAAACACCTTAATCAAGTTAGCTGATCGAGGTAGCCTTGAGAGTGCCACCTCATTTAGCTCAAACCGTAGAAACAAGTCAAGAGAGTTTGGCACCTCGAACAAGAAATCCTAGGGCTTCTTTTATCCAAGAAGACTAAAAACAAATAAGTTAATCCTAAACTCAACGTGAGAAGGAAAAAAAATTTATCTTTTACTTTCGCTGCATCTTTCCTTCTCTTGTAAGTTCCTTCAATAAATAACCAAATCTTATATTTGCATAGGCTACAAGAAATGGAAAATACAAATTTTACTTTTTATTTCCTATATTAGTAGCATCTGTCATGAAAAAAGTAGCTAATCTTTGATATACTTAAGTCTCAGGTTTTAGGATCTCGAGACATGTAGGAGCTATGTGAGGTTAGAAGAGGAAAGATAACATAATAAATGACGACAAACTTTCAACACAAACTGAAGCAAAGGTGCCATAATTTTTGCATTCCCATTATGAGTCCCTAATCTTTCTAAACCAATCAATCGAATCTTGTACTATAGATGTCCTCTAAATTATACAAGTAGATGTAGCACATGGTGGTAATTTCAGCTAAGTGCAAAGTTACAAAGGAGTCATTTTCCTAAAAAGTTGAAAGACTAATGAAGAAGCAATTGATTCCTTATTGCATGATCACATGCTCTCATATATCTTATATTAGTATTACAAATTATCTTGTACTTCTGCATAYAATTAGAGTACTCAATAGTAGCAAGTCATAGCTAAGGGAATATGAAAACATATATCATCCTCAAAGAAATAAAACTTCAGAGTYCAATGATAAGTAATTTCCCGTTTACTTGTTCATTTTGTTGAATTCATATTCAAGTTTTTGTCTTAGAAATAACTCTTATTTASAATGGTATGAGATTCACCATTTTCCATCCCATCAGCATCTTTATACATCATCATATGAAATGTCAACAAGTCTAGTCTTACGAATTATTGTTTACCCCAATAATAATCCAATGATTAGAAACAACTTTATTACTAGTCTTGATTATTCTTTTATTTTATCATCGTACTCATATGAAAATAATAAACAACTCATAAATGGACATAATAAAAAATAATACCAATAATACTATTTTTTTAAATATTAAATTAATACAAATAAATAATACTCTACGATGCATTACTAACGGATTACACAATCAATTGGTTAAAAGCCTAATATATCTGACACTTATCCTGCCACTCCAACACATCTGAAGATWYRTGCATACCATCAATAGGACCTCGTAAACCCTGAGTGTCGAAATTACTATGACATCCTGCAATGTGATGGTGGCCTTACTTATTGGTAAGTTGAATGTGTTGAGTCTTTGGCTGCTATAACTTTATCATGGCCTAATCTGCAACATTTGTCAATAGTCGGATTAGAATGATATTATATTCTTCCACAACTAACAATGGCACTATTTGTGGCAATGCTTCCATAGGAAGAATGGTTAAGATGAAAGAATTAAGTATTTGATGCCCCATAATGCCATTGACTCCACAAAGTCGTGGCCTAAACTAAAAGGTTCTATAATTTASAATCCCTTACATCACAACAATGGAGTAGATGCCATRTAAATCCACATGGAACCAGAAAAGTTGGAAKCGTCTCATATTTCATAAGAGCAAATKGTTAGAACCACCAGGGAAAATCTTTGTAATGGCYGAGAAAGAGCAATTGTCATATGCAATCCTAAAGAATTTAGCAAGGTTAYTWGTGTACTAACTCATTTGGACATTTAAGCAACTGATATRGTGYTTTGCAATTTTTATATCAAACTTCAAAATATAGCATGTTGCATTAATCAAGTTCACCCAAAATTTCTCAGAAGAAAAATCAGCAGCAATGACTTTAGCATTTCATTACTTGGGTAATAAGAGACAAAGACCATTTTCAACGTTCCATTGTATTTTAGCGAGTGCATGCTCAACAATCTCCATTGACCTGAGGAAGAATTTGTTGACAAGAAATGTCAAAACTAATGATTTGCCTTGGACATGGTTATGCAAAAACCAACAATATCAAAATTGTAGGAATATAAAGTGGCTGGAGGCGGTAAAAGGTTGGAGACGAAGTTGGTGGCAACAAGGCTAGAAAGCGATGAAGAGGGAGAGGAGACTGAATTGACAGTGGCGGCGATGGCTGCAACGGTCTCATTAGCGATTCACACAAATATGCTTCCTTTATATATATATATATATATATATGTATATGCATATACTTTTTTATTGGTTGAAAAAGTCCAAAAGAATTTATTACAATAGTCTATGAATTTAGAATATTAAAATAAATTAGAAATAGTTTAGAAATTGAAAATATTAGATTAAATCATTAACGATTCTCCTTATCAAAATGTTGAAGGTAAATAAAAGAAATGGAGGAGCTAAAATTTACTCGACATCAAAATTAATTAATGCATATTATTTAGATAAAAATGATCCATCAATTAGTTTGACTTAATTGCATATCATTTGGAAGGTTGTTGGGATGGATTTGCAATGGTTGCACGCTGGAGCGCTAACCATTAAGGATGTCTGATCAACTTTGGTGATTGCGGAAGGCAATTGAAGCGAGGGTAAATTGGATTTNAAAAGTCCAAAAGAATTTATTACAATAGTCTATGAATTTAGAATATTAAAATAAATTACGAAATAGTTTAGGAATTGAAAATATCAGACTAAATCATTAACGCTCCTTATCAAAATGTTGAAGGTAAATAAAAGAAATGGAGGGGCTAAAATTTAYTCGACATCAAAATTAATTAATGCATATTATTTAGATAAAAATGATCCATCAATTATTTTGACTTAATTGCATATCATTTGGAAGGTTGTTGGGATGGATTTGCAATGGGTGCACGCTGGAGCGCTAACCATTAAGGATGTCTGATCAACTTTGGTGATTGCGGAAGGCAATTGAAGGGAGGGTAAATTGGATTTTGTAGCTATCGTGATGTGGCGCATATAGTTAGCCAGGAATAGGAAAGTCTTTGAGAGCTTACCAACAATAGCAGAGGAGCTTATGGTAGTGGGTTTCAGCCTTTGGGAGGAGTACAAAAGGGCCATGCATGCGGATTGGGCGGTTGGGGAGGTCGTTGAGCCCTCCTCAAAGATGGGTACGGCTGATTACTAGTCGGTTCAAGGTTAATGTAGACGCTACATGGAAGGAGGGGGTCTGTGGTTTGGAGCTATAACCAGGTTTCAAAGGGGTATRTATTGTTGGCACGAAGGCGGAAGGGATTGAGAGCGTCACAGGTCCTGAACATGCGGAACTGCTAGCTCTGTGGCAKGGTCTAAAGCTAGCCGAGGAGTTGTAGCTTACCCAATTCATCATTGAGTCGGATTGCCAAGTGATAGTGTAGAAATTGGTGGAGAAGGACAGGGATTTTTCTCCTTTGCGGCACTTAGTCCATGAAGTTTGGCGCCTAGCTGGTGAGAATGGCTGCACTTCAATTGTTTCTGCCACTAGATTAGCTAATTAAAAAACCAGCCCACCTTCCTTGCTAAAAGAGGTAGTGATTTCAGTATTTTGTAACCTGCTTTGCGACTATGCCCCCTGAGGTTTTCCAGGTTGCTCATGGAGAAATTACCGAATAAATGTTTTTATTTGTTCTCCAAAAGAAAAAGAATGCAAAAGTTGGAAGAGGAGCATGTCATTTTTGTATAACATATTAATGATTGTTGTGTGAATTTAAGTCGGAAAAATGTGAATTTAACCTTCGTTTAAAATAAAATGACAAATCAGCCTCTAATTTATTTAGCTTAATATTATTTTTATTTCAAAATRTAAATATTTTAAGGAGAAATACTCAGATCGAATTAAATCACTTCATATTTATAAAAAATAATAATTATTCCAATTTAGTCACCTTTATATTTTAATATGTCTTAAAATCAATTATAAAAGTCATCATTTGAGTAAAATCAAGAGCTAGTATTTATTATTTTAACTGTCAATTTACTTTTCTTTTTATATTTTTCATTGGATTTTGAATGAGGTTGGAATTCTTTGAAGAGGAGACATGAGAGGGAGGGGAGAAGAAGATTMGGTAATCTTGAATTTAGAGAAAGAACAATAGATAAAATAGAGAGGATATTTTAAATAATTTAAATAAAAAATGTTTTTTAATGATATATTAATAGATAAAACGTGAATTTAAGATCAATTATCTATTGAAATGAATACTGTGAAAAATATAAAGGAAAACAAAACGTTTTACTACTGAGCAACAACCAACGGCAGAGCGAGGTAAAGTTGGCGCAGCTCGAATCATAAAACCCCAAAGAACGGCCCTTTCCTTCAAATCCCCCACCAACTCTTTCGCTATCCTCCAAATCCTCCGGCCTTCACTACCTGCTCCAACCTCCTGGCTCCGACTTCCGGCCTCCTCCTGTTTCGTCGAACAAGCGGCAATTCAGCCACCAGCCAGTGACATCTGCAAATGATTCCGTTAAGGTAAGCGCTCAATTTCTGAAAATCCAGCAAGACTGCGAGTACAATTACTTTAGAAATGGTAAAGTAAAAAATGAAGGTATGACAAAGCAAAAGGCCCCTAGAATATCGCGAGGCCTCTCCAATCTTGGTCAAGATACTTTTACGAATCTCCATTGAGCATTTTACACTATCTTCATTGGATGATTGCTGTCCACTCCAATCTAATGAAAAACAGCTTAGAGAAATATGAGATACTGCAATTTAGAAATTCATATAATGGAGATTCTAAGTAACTTGTCCTAGTACTGTAGTTAGGACAAACRCGCTATCACACCAAAGCTTGAAACTTCAATGAAAATAATAGTAAGCCTTTGAGAAACAATAAAACATGAGGAAATCATAGAAACCTTTATTTCAATACATTGGAAAAAGCCAAATCTGAAACTTCAAAGATTCTGTTTCCTCTAGTACCCAAACTTTTCGCTATAGAATAATTTTCTGAAACCAAATTGTTTACATTATATTTATTTGCTATATATTGGAGTGCCATGGAATAGTTTAAAATAATTTTCTTGTCCAGTACTTTTTCCCTTGCGATTTTTGTCTCTCATGATAGTGAGATTGTAGTTCAGCCGCTTATCCCTGTTTTTGCTTAATTGAAATCCTTTTAGTGACTTGCTTAATTTGCTTCTGGATAATTATAGATGAAGCTAAATTCAGATTATTACAAAAATGGAAG
Source organism: Rhazya stricta (assembly GCA_001752375.1). NCBI lineage: Eukaryota > Viridiplantae > Streptophyta > Magnoliopsida > Gentianales > Apocynaceae > Rhazya > Rhazya stricta. The sequence continues at coordinate 3,812,659 of MEJB01000009.1, forward strand.
TGTCAGCTATGGGAAGTAATATGTGACTGATTCTGTTTTTTAGTCAAAAGATTGTTGAAAATTTGTCACTCTTAAAAGTTGAGCATGTGCATAAGTTTGCGAAAGATTAAGCTTAGGAAGTGTCTTGAGACTAAATTGGCACTGCATATAAGGATGATGAATAAAAACATTTCAGACAAATTTTGGATATAAATGTAAAATATGAAAAAAATTCATGGGCTATTTAAGCTATCTCCCTAAAAGGATAACTGAATTGATTATTCCTTTTTTTCCCCCTATTATTATGTAGAATTATTTTTAGAAAATCTTGGATAAAGACTTGACCAGAAAAAGTTGCAATACCACATGTTGTCAAAGGATTTACTTGTGTTTTTTGTTATCTGTTCTATAGGTTCATTTGATTGTATTTTTCTTTCTTTAAAGTTTTTCTTTATCGATTTTAAATACTTTGTATGAAAAATATTTATAAACAGTATATGTGGATGTCACTGCTCTACGGACAATAGTCATGGTGACATGTACGTTGGAAATTTTTTAAAATCATGTATGTTATACAGCTAAAATAAAAACATGAACAGTTGGAGATGATCATTCATTAGTCGCCTGAAGTTAGTTTACTGGGTGTACCATCCTTTTCCGTTGTGTATCAGTATTTATATATTTTGTGGGTGCCCTGAACATTAGAKTTTCCAATCTGCAATATGTTCTTGCATCTCATTTTGGCTGACTATCCAACAGTGTCTCTGCATCCTGCAACTATACTGCTGTTTTCTTTGTCTGATTGTTGAAATTAATTTGCACATGGCAAAAGCAGGCTGGACACTTATGTGGGTGGGTTCTTGCCACCTTCTCTCTCTGAGGCTGATTGAGAATCGATGGCACCAGGGGTTGTTGCGTTATAATCTGCTGAATTTTTGTTATTTGTGGCAGAGCCCACTGTTTTTCCGCCCTAAACATGGAAAATGTAGTGCTTGAATTTGATATAGGTTTGGGAGGTTCAATAGGAGGAGGCGAAGATGATGCCCTCGATATTGAAGACCATCACCATGATCATCTAGATGATGATGAGGCCATTGCTGATATTTCCCCCACTGCAGCTTCTGCTTTTGGACGAGGCAATACTTCCCTAGAAACTTATATTCCTGAAGGAGACCTCGATCTCGAACCATACGAGGGCATGGAATTTGAATCTGAAGAGGCTGCTAAGGCTTTCTACAACTCATATGCCCGGCGAGTGGGCTTCAGTACCCGCGTGAGCTCCTCCCGTCGCTCCAGGAAGGATGGGGCTATCATACAAAGGTCCTTTGTTTGTGCTAAAGAAGGATTTCGCAACTTAAATGAAAAGCGCACCAAGGACAGAGAAATCAAGCGCCCCCGCACTATTACACGTGTGGGTTGCAAGGCTTCTCTATCTGTCAAGATACAGGACTCTGGAAAATGGGTTGTCTCTAACTTTGTCAAGGAGCACAATCACGAGCTGGTTCCACCTGACCAGGTTCACTGCCTCCGATCTCACCGTCAAATCTCTGGCCCTGCTAAGACGTTGATTGATACCCTGCAGGCTGCTGGAATGGGTCCACGAAGAATCATGTCTGCCCTCATCAAAGAGTACGGTGGTATTAGTAAGGTTGGATTCACGGAGGTTGACTGTAGGAATTACATGCGAAATAATCGTCAGAGGAGTCTTGAAGGAGATATTCAGCTACTCTTAGATTATCTGAGGCAAATGCAATCTGAGAACCCTGCTTTCTTCTATGCAGTGCAGGGTGATGAGGATCAGTATACGGGCAATGTATTCTGGGCTGATCCCAAGGCGAGGGCCAACTACACTTACTTTGGGGATACTGTTACATTTGATACAACTTACAGGTCCAACAGGTATAGGTTGCCCTTTGCACCATTCACTGGGGTAAACCATCATGGGCAGCCTGTTTTGTTTGGCTGTACATTCCTAATAAATGAATCAGAAGCATCATTCGTATGGCTTTTTAAGACATGGCTTGAAGCTATGTCTGGCCAACCTCCAATATCTATCACCACAGATCATGATGCAGTGATTCAGTCAGCTATCATGCAGGTCTTTCCTGAGACTCGCCACCGTTTCTGTAAATGGCATATATTCAAGAAATGCCAGGAGAAATTGTCYCATGTGTTTCTTAAGCATCCAAATTTTGAAGCAGACTTCCATAAGTGTGTGAACTTGACAGAATCAATTGAAGAGTTTGAGTCTTGCTGGTTCTCTCTTCTTGATAAGTATGAACTTAGGGATCATGAGTGGCTACAAGCAATTTATGGTGCTCGCAGTCAATGGGTTCCTGTGTATCTACGTGATACATTCTTTGCAGAAATGTCTATAACCCAGCGTAGTGATAGTATGAATTCATATTTCGATGGTTATGTGAATGCATCTACTAATCTGAACCAGTTCTTTAAATTGTATGAGAAAGCGCTGGAGAGTCGCAATGAGAAAGAAGTTAAAGCAGACTACGACACAATGAATACTTCACCAATTTTGAGGACTCCTTCTCCAATGGAGAAACAAGCATCTGAACTTTATACTAGAAAGTTATTCATAAGATTTCAGGAGGAGTTAGTAGGKACTTTGACTTTCATGGCGTCCAAAGCCGAGGATGATGGAGAGGTGACCACCTATCAAGTAGCGAAATTTGGGGAAGATCATAAGTCTTGCTATGTAAAATTTAATGTTCTGGAGATGAAAGCTACTTGTAGCTGCCAGATGTTTGAATTCTCAGGTATTCTTTGTAGACATGTATTGGCAGTCTTTAGGGTGACAAATGTCCTTACCCTTCCATCTCAGTACATCTTGAAGCGATGGACGAGAAATGCCAAGAGCAGTGTTACACTAGAAGAACGTGTTAATGATGTATTTAGTAGTTATTTGGAGTCGCATACGGTTAGATATAATACTCTACGGCATGAAGCTTTTAAATTTGTTGATGAAGGAGCAGAGTCTGTTGATTCCTACAATGTGGCAATGGCTGCATTGGAAGAAGCTTTGGAAAAAATTGCCCTGGAGGTGAAGAATGAGGGGAGGATTTCTTCAACTAATGGCCGTATTAGGAATGAATCCAGAAGGAATGGAGTTCAGGCAACTCAAAGCACCCAAGATCATCAAGGAAGCTTCGCCCAAAAACTTCCTGAGGTTGGTTCTTAAATTTAATTGCTGCTTGGATTTGCTTTCTGTTCTTATTTATTTTCCTTTTTCCCGTAAAGGAAATACTCTGAAGTCCTTTCTGTTCYGTCCTTGTTATTTTTACATCCTTCTGCTTTGCACATTTTGAAAGGGAAAAAAGATGGAACTTATGCATCTGTTGTTTCATGGATCTAAAAATGAAGGAATCTAATTAGTATCCTGTCTACTTTATTCACTAGCTGGAGATCTAATGGCAGAAATCTTATGCACCATATGCTCCTTGGCAAGATATTTTTGCCGCTTGTCTTTTCCTCCCCTCCTTTGTGTGCAAAAAATAGGTTACAAGATTTCGGGGTTCAATGCAACTGCTTCTAGAAATTTTTGCTTCWAGTAATTCTACACTCTTGAGATCATATGGCGTAGTATCTCATAGTCGAAGAAGTATGATTAGATAGGTTGATTTTCTGTAAAATGCTTTGTGTTGGCTTATATTGATGGAAAGTCTCTGAATATGTAAAATAAGTTTTTGCTTATTAATACTGTTGAAAAAAATRAGAATAAGTTACTTCTTTTTTAAAGTGCGTTTCTCAAAAGCACTTTTGTTTAGCAATTAAAAAGATCATAAGCTTAGGAGAAACAGGCACTAAACAGATAATATGTCACTGGTCTTATGGGATTTAAGTCATGTTTTTTAGTCAAAGGGGTTACTAGATTGTTGCATCGTCCAACTTAAACTTTTTTCTATTAAAAGGGTATATGAGTTAATACCATGTAATGGCTGCAATTATTTTATGTTGTTATGGTAAGAAAACATGGTATAATTTAAAATGATAGGTCGTATTACGGGCTCTTGTCCAAACAAATGCTTTTTGATAATGGTTTCTAATTTGATGATCTCAAAATAGACCTTTTCCTAATGACTCGCTAATTTGATGCTACAGTGAGTTGTACATCTTTAAGTAATCTTTTCTTCTTATAAACTGTACTGTTAATTATTCTCACTTAAAAACAAGGGACCAAAAAAACCCTCTCAGGGCATATCAAGTCTCATGAGGATTCCTAAATCCTTTTTCTTATTTGAATCCAGGTTCTTGTGTCCCTTAAAAGTTATCATGTGCCATGGTTATTTTGGCTTCTCTCTTTGTATAGTTGTACTGTTGACGAGTTTTTACTATTTCTAATGCTCTATTCAATACTATTTGTTGTTTTTTATATTTTTTTCATTTTTTCTTTTTTTGCAAGTCTGGACTTACTTTTTCCACCATCATGTTTGGTACTTCGAGAATAAGATATCGCAGGCAACCATTTAAGTTGTAGCTGGCTTATTTTGACTTTTCATGTGAAGGTGCATTCTCATTCAGCAAGATGTTAATACTCATGTTTCTGGCATTCTCTATAGTTGGAGTCAGATTGTTAGGAGTTACTCTTTGGGGTCATATATATATGTGGAGATAGTGAATCCATTGCCACTTGTTGAAGACACCTCTCCGATGAAATTATATCATTACCTATCTSTGTTGGTCTTCAATAATACCACATTAAATGATATACCAAACTGTTTCCTATTATTTGTTGGTCTAATCCTACGTGTGCTGGAGCGATATTTGCTAAGTTCATTTGTGGATCCTAATTTATCAAGGAAATCTTGTTTCACTGTACATGGTGAAGTGCCTATAAAATGAATGAATGAAAGAGGAAAAATAAAAAAAAACTCGTATCCTGGTGAAATCTGCTTTTGGAATACAATTGCTATCTTCCAAGTCCTATGTTACACTACCATCTGGTGTCTTGTATTTAAATGTTAGCATCTGATTGAAAGAGTACTTGTTTGCCTCGAGCATCTGAGAATTTTAATTGAAGAATTCCTTGACATCTTGTAGGAAGAAATGGATAAGAAGATCAGTGAACTTGTTCGTGAGCTGGATTTTGCTAATCGAAGGTGTGAAGTTTATCGTGCAAACCTGCTCTCAGTTTTGAAGGATATAGATGAACACAAGAGGCAGCTCTCAATCAAAGTCCAGAATGTAAAGTTTAGCATGAGGGATGGGTTCTGAAGAGGTTGAGTGTAACATTCAAATATATATTTGTATAGTTTATGACCAACTCTGGACTTTCTAACCTTAAGGTCTGTGGCATTTAACTCTATCTTGGCTTATTTGTTAGGCTGTTAATAACTTTTATTTTCAGATATGTAAATAAACTGCAAATACTTTTTTTTTTCATTTTTAATTTTCTTTTTCTTTGTCTAGATTTATCAAGAATTATTTTGTAACCATTTCGGGAAACAGCATGCTACAGCCCCTCAGTTACTTATGTCTACCSTTACTCCTGCTTCTTGCGTCTCCCTTTTCAATTGAATGGCTGAGTTTTTTATTCGTTTAGTTTTGCTTTTAAGAAAAAATCGATAGAGAATCTCTCTTTATACACTCTTATGGCTTTGGCATTTAACATAATGTGAGATTGAGTGATGATATAATTTTATATTGTATTACTAACTTATAAGAACTGAAAAAAATTCGAAGGCTATTAATATAAATGTACTGTATTGTTTTCTCATAAATTTATCAAAATGACCCTCTCTATCCACCCTGTCTATGGCTCAACTTGAGCCAAGTAGCATTTCTTCAACATTAGGTAATTGTTCGGATTACCTAATCGAAGGGTATTTGACGTTTTTGGCAGTGTGGCGCTAGAAATTTCTCTTCCCATATTGACCTTTTCTGTTACTATTTGTCGACTTTAATATTGTATTTTAGTGGTGGTGGCGGCAACAACAATAATTTGTTCTCCTTTTTCCCATTTATCCTCCAACCGCATTTGCCTCCAAAATGACACCCMCTAGAGTMGCAAACCAAAACCACTTGCCTCCAAATTCTCTTCATTGTTTCCTATAGAAGAATCTTGATTAAGTGCCTTTTCTTTGTTAATTTCGGTTTCTATTTTGTTTGGTTATGTACTGACAAATTTCTCTGTTTCAGCATCTTCTCCTCCTCTGATACCCATCCATCCCATCATCCCTCTCTCTCTTATACCCKTATTCTCCCTCCTCTTCTAATGTTATGCTTTCCAGATAATCAGAGACAGTTCAATTTCTTCAACCTCTGGTGGGTTAGTARATTAATTTGAAACTTACTGTTTATAGAGTTCTTCGAGAAGAAGATGGCTGGTTCTTCTGCTTCTATATGCTATCCTGGCACACATGCTGCTGGAGGGACTTCCACCGCTTTCCGGGCTGGCTCTACCGGAGTTTTGCTGTCTGGTCGCCGGCGGTTGTCGACCCACTTGAGGACTAGGAGGTTAATTGCCCGTTCTGATTTGGAATCAAGTGTTTCTGACATGAGAACGAATGGTAAATTTTCTTTTTTAACTGATTGTACTTCTCAATTACGTGCTCTTTGTTTGTCATCTCGGAGCTTGAAAGATTGAGAATTTAGTATGTTTTCCTTCTATTGTTGGGTTGGAGATCTTTGTAGCTCAATAATATTTTAGAAAAGAGGATGGTGAAATCCATTTGTTTGAGTTTCCAGATTGGCTGAAACTAGCTAAGTTGAAATTGTGACTGGGTGGCCAATTGGGTTGACTGGAATTTGCAGTAAGGAGACAAGTGGAGCACACTAAACTTTCTGTGGACTTGGCGAAATATTTTTTTGTTTGAAGTGGGTTTCTCGCTTCCACCAAGTGTTAGAATGGTGTGACATCTCAAAAATGTAAATTTATGCAGTTAGCCATCTCCTTTTTTATCAAAGGTTTTGGCCCTGTAATACCTATTTGTACATATTTTTAGTTAATACAGATCCCTTCACACAGGAAMAAAAATAAAATAAAATAAAATTGTGACTGGAATATGAAGGGAAGTAGATGATAATCTTGCCAATGTGAATCAGCTATGAGATAAGCATGAGTGGAATGATACTCTTTCTTTGGTTCTAAAAGAAATGCTTCACCTTGCAGCTCCAAAAGGATTATTTCCACCAGAACCTGAGCATTATAGAGGACCAAAGCTGAAAGTGGCAATAATTGGAGCTGGTCTTGCTGGCATGTCAACTGCAGTAGAGCTTTTGGATCAAGGCCACGAGGTTCAGACCTAATGCTCTTCCTCTACCACTCGCAACCCCTTGCACCCTTTATAATAGGTGTCGAGTCATTTGTTAAAGTGTCCCTTTTCATTTTTGAAGCCCTTTCATGTGTATGCAGTCATGGTATTCAAAAGCAGGTCTCAGCCACGTAACTTGGCTAAGCTCAGTTTAATTGTCTGCTGCATCTATTAAGATGCCGTAGAAATTATACATAAACTATCTGCTTGCCTTGACTTTACAGGTGGATATATATGAATCAAGGCCCTTCATTGGTGGGAAAGTGGGTTCATTTGTTGATAAAGGTGGAAACCACATTGAAATGGGATTACATGTTTTTTTTGGTTGCTACAACAATCTTTTCCGACTGATGAAAAAGGTGACAAGAAATTATTTTTAGCAGTTGCATACCTTAGTTTTAGGCCTTGTATCCTCTTAGTGATACTGATGCTATCGATAAGTGTATATTTRTTTGTCGCTATGGATGAACTGAATTGAAAGAGTTTGTCCTTCCTTCACAGCTGTTCCATGAGCTATATAAGGAAATTAGCTCTTTTTATGATTCTACCATGTAAAATTCTGCCTTTTTCTTTTTTCTTTCCCTGGATACTGCCTTTTACAGTGTTTTCTTTCAGAACAATCATCTATACATTTTGACTGAAGTTTTTGACCCTATTCACTGTGGTTCCATTAACCTAGGTAGGCGCTGATAAAAATCTACTTGTCAAGGACCACACTCACACTTTTGTGAACAAAGGGGGTGAAATTGGTGGTATGACAATGACTTAATGTTCTCTATTATTTTTTTAATATCTAATATATAAAACGGTTTCTCCTTCCTGATTTTGTTTTTCCTTCAATTATCAATCGATGAACATGTCTTTGGGCCACTATAGTAGCTAGGTAACATATTGCTAGAATCTAATATCAGTCTCTATTTGGTTCCAGAACTTGATTTTCGTTTTCCTGTTGGGGCACCAATACATGGGATTCATGCATTTTTGTCAACAAATCAGCTTAAGGTAATAGACTGCTTATAAATAATTCCGAATTTGATTTTCTTTCATCTTCATGGATCTTGCATTTCTATTGGTGATTCTGTGTTGACCTTTTTCTAGAGATTGTGATATATCCCCTTGATGCTGTAACTACTGAAATTTTCCTTCGTGGAATAAGTCACTTCGATATTTTCAGTCTAAAGCTCAATATGTTTTCCATASTTGGATCTTAGATATGCTTAGAAGTGCTTGTAGTTGCATGTAGGACTGGTAATTAGACCAAGTCTAATTGTATCATATTAACGTCTTCCATCTGTTTTGCCATTGTGAAAACATTGCATTAAGAGTGAGTTGAATTTGTAGCAGGGGTTTGACCGGTTGACTATGGTAATACAGCCACCTGTTCCCCAAGTACATCACCATTTTCTGTATTTAGTGTCTCTCATAACTCAGCACCTAAACTCACCCCAATATACAAATGACTTGCATATTTGGATTTTATGATCTTGTTTTGGTTTGGTTTTGACTCAAAGGATTATCCATCGTATTAGAGACACAGGCATGTGCACACACACATGCAAGAGAGAGAGAGAGAGAGAGAGAGAGAGAGATGATATGAAGTTGAACTTTTCTATTTAAAAATGCTCATGAAGATGATTTTAATGATTGCCCTCAGCAGGGAGGGAGGGAGCGGAGGAATGATGTGCAGTTCAATTTCTATTTTAAAAATGCTCATGAAGAGTTTTAGAGAGTGCCCTTAGAAGAAGAGGATWAAAGGTGGAAGAGAAATTGTACTTCTTTGTAATCAACTTTTTAGTCTATGCTGCTACTTCCTATCATTTGTCATTTCTTCATATTCATTTCCACCTTAGTGAATGATATGCACTTTGACTCTTTTCCTATTTTAAAATGTTATATTCTTGTTTGCAATCAACTTTTAGCCTATGTTGCTGCTTCTGTCCTTTACCATTCTTTTCATATTTATTTCCACCTCAGTGAATGATATGCAGTTTATTTTTATAGTTTAAAATGCTCTATTACATTGCTTCACTGTTCTGGTTCAAGAACAAACAGCACTTGTATCTGTTAGGTTTGGATGGCAATTGCTTTTCAATTGTATGTATGACATTTCATTGTTATGTGCAGACGTATGATAAAGCAAGAAATGCTTTGGCTCTTGCCCTTAGTCCAGTTGTCCGAGCTTTGGTTGATCCAGATGGAGCACTACAGGAAATTCGGGATTTGGACAGTGTAGGAGATTCCTTGTAATTTACTACAGGAATTATTGTTTCAACAGAAAGAGCTAGATCGAGTTTCTGTGTCCCATTGTTTTGTTCTCTAATTAGTAACGGTTTGAACAGATAAGCTTCTCCGATTGGTTCTTTTCCAAAGGGGGCACTCGCACAAGTATCCAGAGAATGTGGGATCCTGTTGCATATGCTCTTGGGTTTATTGATTGTGACAATATCAGTGCTCGTTGCATGCTGACAATTTTTGCTCTCTTTGCTACTAAAACTGAGGCTTCCTTATTACGCATGCTTAAGGGTTCTCCTGATGTTTATTTAAGTGGCCCTATTAAAAAATATATCATGGACAAGGGGGGCAGGTAAGGCAGCAATACTGCTTCATGAAATTCCAAAAATATTATTTCTCACTGTTTTTTATTTTCAAGTAGAAATAATTAAGTTCTCTTTAATTCCGACTATTATCTGCTTGAATAGGTTCCATCTCAGGTGGGGATGTAGAGAGATACTTTATGACAGATCTCCTGATGGAGACAGATATGTCAAAGGGCTTGCAATGTCYAAGGTAAAAGATTTGTTGTTCTGACTAGTTTAACTACCAGTATGATGGACTAACAGTTAAGCATCTAGGTAATCTCATCTTTGGAACCAAGCCAGGTAAAGGCCCAGCAGGGTCTTGCTTCTCCCTCTATCTCTCTCTCGCTTGCTATTTGCTTTTAAAATTGTCCTACTCTATTTGCTTGTAGAAAACTTCWAAAGTTCCGATATCACCAAATTTCAGTTTTTCAATTCTTCATTTGGTTCCTTTTTTCATACCTAATTCTATAAATTGGGAAATTCTGAAAAGATATTGCATGTTTACAATTCGTCGATGTGGTTTCAAGGAATGTGTACGATAGTCTGCAATTATGTTTCTTTCTGTACATTTCAAGATTGAAACTTGACATATGAAGCCAAGGAAATAGACGTTATAGCCATTAATCTTCATGAAAGTCACTATCATCCTCTGAATTAATATAAGCATAAGACAATCCCACATAGTCTTCATTGAGCTACTTGGATCAGGGATGGTGAGTAATATGGAGTGATGACTAACATCTTACCTCTTGCTTTAGGCTACTCAGAAGAAGATAGTAAAAGCAGATGCTTATGTTGCAGGTGTGTGTTACCCTCTGTATAATTTCCTTTTCCATGCATCTCTTGGAGATTCTAAACATTCCATATCTGTTCTTTCATTGCAGCATGTGATGTCCCGGGAATTAAAAGATTAGTTCCACAGAAGTGGAGGGAGTGGGAATTTTTTGATAATATCTATAAACTAGTTGGAGTTCCTGTTGTTACAGTTCAACTAAGATATAACGGCTGGGTTACAGAGTTACAGGACTTGGAACGTGCTAGGTAGGCTTCTTTTATTAAGCCATACTGAATTTTATGCATAACCTTCCTACCTAGTTTTCTCGGAGTCCATCACCAGCATAGCTGATGGTATTAGAGTTGCCCTTACTTTTTACTAACTCTCTCTTCTATCCACATTTAGGCAATTGAGACGAGCTGCAGGRTTGGACAATCTTCTTTATACACCGGATGCAGATTTCTCTTGCTTTGCAGACCTTGCACTTGCTTCTCCAGAAGATTACTACCGGGAGGGTGAAGGTTCATTGCTCCAGTAAGGCCATTTATTGTGCTGAATTCGCAAATCCATATCGTTGGGTTTATTATCCTCTTTCCCTTGCATTGTTTTAACCTGTCCTTTTTGTTATTGGCTTACAGATGTGTACTCACTCCTGGGGACCCTTACATGCCCCTCCCGAATGATGAAATTATAAAGAGAGTTTCAAAGCAGGTAGTATGTCTTTTGAATTAGAAACTGTCACTCAAGAAACTATTTGGGTCTAAAAGATTCTGATACGCACCATTTATCTGCTAGCAAGGAACAAAAACATATAGATGTCGAAGTAAAGTTTAAATTGAAGAGCCTGTTTCCACTTAGCATAGTGGAGTTCAAGCTGAAGAACCTGTTTCAACTTAGCATAGATCAATTCCCTGCTGTACACATAGGAAGAAAAAGTAAGYAAAAAGTACTGATATATTTAAGCTATATCCAAATATAGGTGGCAACACTGGGACTGAACTGCGTATAGTGAAAATTTTGGAACTAGTCAGGCTGTTGAACTCTGACAATCAATTCAAAAGGTCATGCAATGTCAAAATATTGCATTGAAGTGCATTAGGAATGTTATGCTCTATATACACCACAAGTTTGGAGAAGATCAACCTGCAGAGCATTCTTTTTGTGCTTCATCCCTTCTCTGTTCCTTAAACTGCTCTTAAGGGACATAGAAGTAATTTATGAGGAAAATTTGATTATGATAATTAAAAGAAAAATGAAGAAGAGGTCATTGTATACTATGTTCTGGGGCATTCTTTCACAAATTTTTCCGGGCAGTTTTTGGATGTAAACTATTTAAAATTTAAGTTGTAAAATTTAAGGCACTCACCAAATTGTACTTACTAACGTAGTCCCATGGAGATAAGAGGAGCAAAAGATGTCACTGAGCTTCTCTCTTAGTAACCTTCATCTGCAGCCAAATATTCAAAAGTTTCTGATATATATTTTGCTTCTGACTAATTTCTTGATGAAAGGTTTTGGCTCTATTCCCTTCTTCCCAAGGTCTGGAGGTTACTTGGTCATCTGTTGTGAAAATTGGGCAGTCTTTATACCGGGAAGGACCTGGTAAAGATCCATTTAGACCTGATCAGAAGACTCCAGTGAAAAATTTCTTCCTTGCTGGTTCATACACGAAACAGGTGAAATGGACTTATTTGTATTCTGCTTATATTCAACTTCATTGATTCGTCTCTTATGCTCTAAGAATGTTTAATTGAATTGATTCCAACTGCATTTTATTTTCCTTGAAAAGTGGAAGGGGATTTGGTATATTAATATCGTATCACAGCATAATACCTTTTGTTCTTTTGTCATTTTAGTTTTTTTGGAAAATCAATGTCGTAAAAGTTTTGTCGATTAATGCTTTATAGTTGCCTCATTCCAAGAATACAGAACACAACAGAAAATGGATCCAAATCAGTCTCAGTCTATATAACAGTTTAATCTGAAATGGAAATGATGCAGAGAAAATGAGTATGTTGCTTCCACGACATTGGCATTTACTAGGGTACAACAACATAAGTTCTTAGTCATTGTGAAACTACATTTCTCACTATTGGTCGATATTTTTTATTATTTTACTGGACGCCCTTCTTGTTTAGAAGGGCACATTCTTTGCTTCCCTCTAGGAAAAGCAGRAGCAATTGATTCAAGTGGACCAATGTTTTCTTGCAATGGCTACTTTGTACTTGAAAAACTTTTCTTACATTTTCAGGATTACATAGACAGCATGGAGGGAGCAACAYTGTCAGGCAGGCAAGCTTCTGCTTACATWTGTGATGCAGGMGAAGATTTAGTGACACTACGGAAAAAGCTTGCAGCTGCAGAATCCAGGGAGGAATCAGAACCTTCCATTACATCAGATGAGCTGAGTCTTGTATGAACCATCTTCTCTCGATCAATGAGATGGGCTATTCACAATGCACAGATACAGATACATTGCAGTTTGCATGAGCATAAAGGAGAGGGAGGCGGGGGGAGATGATTTGGATTAGGAAGCTGAAGGTCGGCAGATGAGGGTGAATTGTATGCAGCTAAATTGAATAGCATAAGAATGTGAAAAAAGTTATATCAAATCCAAGATTGGCATTCGTTAATTCATGTGTTCCAATTATGGCATCTTTCTTCATTTTGCTTACTTTATATACTTGAGAAAAGGGCATAAATTACGCTGCAGTTTTACTCGAGAAATATACTCTAAAGTAAAAAGAGAAGAGAGAAGTTAACTCTAATTAACTTGGGAATAACTATGCTTCAAAGTTATGTCTTAACCAGCTTCCAAAGACTTCGAAATTGCTTAACCATTTACCATTTCAAATGCTGGTAAAGCGCACCACTTCAAGCCATTTCCTTGGCCAATTCCATTTCCCTTCGCCAACAGCTTATAATCTCTGTTTCTTCTCTTCTTTAGTTCCAAATTTCACTAGAAATCCCTGCCAAAAACGGCACCAAAGCATTGCTAATTCAAGCGAGAATTTGAAGTAAGAATCTGCGGTTCCTCGTCGCAATCTTGCGCTTCTTGATCCAAGTTTTAATCTAGAATTACATTTTACGAATGATCTAGAGAGGTTTTTTTGCTTGAGCAAATTGGTCAAATAAGAACTGGTATTCTGAGCTTTGATTCTCTATTTTCTCGCTCGAATGATTGATGTGCGTTCTTGATTTGTGCAGAAAATCGTTGTTTTCCCCAAATTCCATCCATTTTATGTGATGATTTAGCTTCAACGAGATGTCTGTATGGTTACATATGGTATCTTGTGCCAATTTGATTATCTRGAGACCATTCCTATGATGCGATTTTGCATCTAACAGCATTTAGGTGTATTTGACTATGGAGAACAACCGGCAGCGTGTAGCATACCACATGCTTGGAGATCATGTCCTAATCGCCCTTGGCATTTCCAATTATATGTCATGGTTCTCATCTCGAATGCATTTCCCAAAAGCAGAAGATCACATTTGTACCCAATGTAGGAATGTTATGTGTTGAGTTGAGGTCAGCTCAGGATCAACTCACTCAGATTTGGTCCGACTCGCATTCGATGTTAACAAAATTACTTTGTTCTATCTTCTTAGTCAAGCGTGCTAATTGCAACTGGAACTCATTTCTATTTTTATCAAGGTTCATTACATAAAAACAAGAGGAACGAYAAATGATATTAATAGCAATGCTTGTGAGAGAGAGTCACTGTCTCCCTTATCAAGCTGTCACCAAGCTTTAACAAGAGTAGCAAACATTGTGTTTTCATTCTAACTATATGGAGGAGAAAGAAGATGAAACTTTTATTCATCAAACCTTTTTTTAGTCTAGAGGAGGCCTATATTTTCTATAAAATTTATGCACAATGATATAGATTGTGATTCATAAAGATTGAATTTACAAAAACAAGGGCAGGACTATAAGATGTGATTTCTATACAGGATCATTTATGAGCTAATATTGAGCGAAAAATACTTCTATTACTTTCAAGAATAGAAAGAAGAGACTTTACAAGCTCTAACTAAAAAACTCTCAAAAGCCACCTCACAATCTCTCTAGGATTGTCTTCTCCTCTACCTGGGATATTACACAGCTCTCTTGGTTGTGTTTGTGATTGTAGAATTGCAGGAGAAGGCCCTCTATTTATAGGACCAAACTTAGTGTGAGCAAAGCTTCATATCTAATGTGGGATTCATGCTTCATGGGTCGAGAAGGCCCATAGAGGTTGAGAATTCAAAATTGAGTTCAATTTGGACTCTGCGTATGTTYCTCACATATCCGGACTCTGCTTATGTTCAATTTGCGTATCTGGATATGTCATAGAAATTTATTTCTTCAATTCTCCCCGTCCAAGCATATCTGGAACAAGCATCCCAACTATACCTCTGCATAGTTCTAGTCTATCTCGTGTGACCACCTTTGTCAGCATGTCTGATGGATTCTCCTTCGTGTTGATCTTAACTAGTTTCAACAGTTGTTGATCAGTCATCTCCTGTATCCAGTGATACCAAACATCAATATGCTTTGTGCGAGAATGGTACATGGAGTTCTTGCTCAAGTCCAGAGYATTTTGTCTGTCACAATGTACCTTGAACTCCTTTTTCTTGATTCCAAGTTCTTGGAGATAGCGCTTTAACCACAACATTTCCTTACCAGCTTCAGCAACAGCAATGTATTATGCTTCTGTTGTAGATAAAGCGACACACTTTTGCAATCTTGATTTCTAAGAAATAGCTCCCCTTGCAAATGTGTAGAGATATCTTGAAGTAGATTCCTACTATCAATATCTCTAGCCATATCTGCATCTGTATAGCCTTCCAAGACTAGATTAGCTCCCCCATAGCAAAGACATAACTTCATGGTACTCTTCAAGTACCTGAGAATCCATTTGACTTCCTACCAATGCTCCTTCCCGGGGTTAGAGAGAAAATAACTCATTGTGCTCACTACATGAGCAATATCTGGCCTTGTGCACACCATTGAGTATATTAGGCTTCCAACTGCTAAAGAATAGGGCATTGCTGACATCTCTCCAATCTCTTCCTTAGATGTGGGACATGTTCTTTTGCTCAACTTAAAATGATGCGCAACTGGAACACTGATTGGTTTAGCATCATTCATGTTGAATCTCTCAARTATTCATTCAATGTACTTCTCTTGAGATAGCTATAACCTTCAGTTCTTCCTATCTCGAATTATCTATATTCCAATAATTTGTGAGCTAGTCCTAAGTCTTTCATATCAAAAGACTTAGAGAGTTCTTTCTTTAGTTGGTTGATCTTCATTGTGTCTTTTCCAACGATCAACATGTCGAGTATAGTAGAAGAGAAATGAATCTACCRTTTGGAAGCCTCTTGATGTAGACACGCTCATTTGCAGTATTCTTCTTGTATCCTTGACCCTTCATGCATGAGTCAAACTTTTTATTCCACTACCTTGGTGCTTGCTTCAGACCTTACAAGCTTTTAGATAGCTTGCACATGAGGTTATCACTTGAAACCTCAAAACCTTCTGGCTGCATGTAGATTTCTTCTTTCAACTCTTCGTGAAGAAATATTGTCTTCACATCCATCTGCTCAAACTCTAAGTTCATACTTGCTGCTAAGCCAATATAACTCGAATTGAAGTCATCTTGACAACTGGTGCAAAGATCTTGTCAAAATCAATTCCTTTCTTCTGCTGGAATCCTTTAACTACTAATCGAGCTTTGTATTTCACTACTTGTCCGCTTCCATCCATCTTTAACTTGAACACCCGTTTGTTTCTCGATGCCTTCTTCCTTTTACGAAGTTCTACGATCTCATAAGTTTGATTTTTTTTTTTTGCAGAGATTCTAATTCATCTTGCATTGCTAGAGCCATTTTCCTTTATCCTTATAAGATATAGCTTCTTGAAAACTCTCTAGTTCTCAATCTTCAGTAAGCAAAAGGTATTCGGATGATAAGTAACTTTTTGATGGTATATGACCTCGTTCAGATCTACGAAYAGCTAGAACTATCTGAGAAGAACTASCATCATCTTTGTCTTGTGATGGTTCTTGAGAGATGGGTTGTGGCTCCCCTTGCTCTGTACTCTCTTTTGTCTCTCATCTTCTTCTACTTCTGAATTTTCTTCAGACACTTCATCATTATTTCTTAGGAACAATATTGGTGCTGCATTTGAAACTTGAGCACTTTCATTTGACTTTTGAGACATTATGGGTTTTTAAATGTCTTCTATTGTCAAATTTTCATGGAACACAATGTCCCTACTTCTTATCACCTTTTTCTCCTTTTGGATCCCACAACCTGTATCCAAATTCTTCACTTCCATAGCCAATGAAAATGCATGGAATAGTCCTTGTATCAAGCTTTTGTCTGAGTTCTTTGGATACGTGTGCATATGCTGAACAACTAAGAACTCTAAGATGTGAGTATGTAGGACTTTTACCTGTCCAAAACCTCTCTTAGACTTCAAAATTGAGTGGTACTACAGGTACTGATTGATCAAATAATAGGCGGTRCTGACTGCTTCTCCCCAAAATGGCTTTGGAAGTTTAGCCATATTGAGCATGCTCCGAACACGTTCCATGATAGTCTGGTTCATTCTTTCAGCAATGCCGTTGTGCTGAGAAGTATGTTACTGACTTCTCATGTCAAATGCCATATGCTTTGCAATATGCACCAAACTCCTTTGAAGTATATTCACCTCTGTTATTAGATCGGAGACACTTCAGCTTCTTTCTTGTTTCATGTTCTGCCATAACGTGAAATGTCCTGAAGTACTCAAACACTTGGTCCTTCGTCTTCACGAAATACACCCACATTTCTCGAGAAGCATTGTCGATGAAAGTCAGAAAATATCTGCTTTCGCTAAGTGATTCAACCTCTATGGGACCACAAGCATTAGTGTGTACAAACTTAACAACTTTGATATTTTTGTTGAAGAGAAATTAAATGAGACTCTATGCTGCTTACCGAATAGACAGTGATTGCAAGGACCCAGTGCAGCGTTCTTGTCAACATTGATAAGCTTCTTCTTTATCAAGGTAGTCAATCCCTTTTCACTAATATGGCTGAGTCTCTGGTGCCATAGATCTTGAGAAGCCTCCTCTGCACYGTTGAGGCTATCTATATAAACTTTCACATGAGTTTTGAACAAAGTGCCACAAAACATGTACTCGAGCGATTGTTAGAACGCCCTTTGATAGTTTCCATGTGCCTATGCTGAAATAGTTAACGTATCCTTGTTTGTCAAAGGATACCCGAAGAATCGACACATGTCTGACATCCTTCAAAGTAATTGTGCTCCTCGCACTTGTCTTTATTTGGACATCACCAATTCTGGCTATTTCAGAGGAACTGGAATTGCCCATCTTCACTATTCCAAAGTCTCCAGCTTTATATGTTGTGAAGTAGTTCTTATGAGGAGTTACATGGTAGGACACTGCAACATCTACCACCCATTTCGTGTTTTCTCTTGAGACGTGAATGCATGTCTCATCATAGGTAGTACAATATGCTACATCTCATTATATGGTGATTAGTGCTTCTCTACCCTTATTTTTCGGCTGAAAACTTTTTGGACCTTGCTTCTCTAGCCATTTGTAGCAATTCTTCTTCATATGACCCTCTATACCGCAATGTTTGCAGGTATAAGACGGTTTCCTACCATTTGAGGATCTCCCCCTGCTTTTACCTATGCTTCTCCATTTTCCTTTACCATTTCTTTGTTTTCCTTGTGATCTTCCTCGATTTTCCATCACAAGATCATGAGTCTGATCTGTACTCATATCTTTCCTTCTTGCCTCTTCATTGAACAGTACATCCTTGACACAGACATGGTAAGTTTGCCACCTGGGGCTAAGTTGCTAAGAGTAACAATAAGTGTTTCCCAGCTGTCAAGAAGGGAACTTAGAAGTAGTAGGGACTGCATTTCGTCTCCAAGTAGCATTTCAACAGATGATAATTGGTTTACAAATCTCTGCAACTCACTGGTATGCTTAGCAGTGGAAGTTCCACTTCTCAGCTTCGTATTGACAAGGCGCCTCATCAGTAGGGCCATGTTTTGAGCGGTCTTGGCCTGGTACATATCCTCCAACTTCTTCCAGAGGGCATAAGCGTCTGTTTCTTGTGCAACGTGGTGGAAGACGCTATGGTCAATCCATTGTCGAATTTGACCAATAGTTTTTTCTATCCATTTTCTTCCACTCTATTGACCTCTAAGGTATTAGGATTAACACCAGTAGCTCTATTGGATCAAATAGATCTTTACAGCAGAGGAAATCTTCCATCCGAGGTTTCCACAGTGTCTAGTTGGTAGCGTGAGCATAATCATAGCTCCTAAAGATGAAGTTGACTCGTTAACCATCATTTTTCACCTTCCAAATAATTTTGATTTTTTTTAAGAAAAACTTGGTGCAGAATCTCAAAAAATGGGCAGCACCATTGCGTCCAGAACGGCCGAAAATGGTAGAGTAGACACTTCGGGGTCAAAATATAATTTTTGAAAAATTATGGGTGGAATTTATAATTTTCAAAAATTGAGGGACCAAACTGTAATTTTTGAAATTTATAAACTGACCAGTGACGTGGCAAATGACGGGGCACTGATGTGGGTCGTCTTCCTTCTTCTTCAGCCAGYGTGTGAAGCACATGGCTAGGAGTATGGTAACTCATCGGCGCGTGTGGCAGCGTCCGATAGCCGATTGGTCACCGAAAAGTATCAAAATTCTCCCCTCGTCAAGACGAACACATGGTATGCTTAGAATTGGATTTGAAAGAAACTTAAAAAACACAATTTTTCAAAAAGTATGATTTTTTCCAAAAAATTTGAAAACATATGGATGCTCAACTAGAGGCTTTGGTACTACTTGTTGGAGAATCACAAGAGACACCTCACAATCTCTATAGGATTGTTTTCTCCTCTACTTGGATATTACATAACTCTCTTGGTTGTGTTTGTGATTGTAGAAGTGCAGGAGAAGGCCCTCTATTATCCAATGTGGGATTGGTGCTTCATGGGCCGAGAAGGCCCATGTAGGTTGAGAATTCAAAATTGAGTTCAGTTTGGACTCTGCCTATGTTCCTCACATATTTGGATTCTGTCTATGTTCAATTTGCTTGTATCTGGATATGTCCTGTAAATTGATTTCTTCGTTATTGACCTAAATAAGGACCAAAGAGATAGGGATCTTCAAAATGTGATTGCAATGCTCATATTCGCGATACTTTGAAAAGGTGTTTTGATATATTTTCAGAAGAATGGCATGTCACAAATGTTTATCAAAAATCACAATAATGATTTATTGTCTCATGAAGAAATGTATTTTCTTTCAACGAATCGAATTATCACTTCTGAGAATGAAAAGGAAATGTTCTTATACAAGGAAGTTGGACTATCAATTAGAAAGATAATCCGAGTTATGGAGCTTTAAAAAATGTCAAACATAATGAACTTCCTCTCATTGAGAAGGATGTTGGCAATTTTTTCACTAAGAGTTAAGAAAAGGCTTGGAGCCAATGATGCTAAGAATATTATAGAGTATATGCAATTTGCAAAGCAAGAAAATTTGATGTTCTAGAATGCATTTACATTGGATCAAGAGAGGAGGCTAGAACATTTGTTCCAATGTCATGCTCAAAGTTGTGAGTGGTTTCATAAATATGGTGATTTAGTCATCTTCGATACTATTTATGAAGTGAATGCATATGGCTTGTCATCTGCGATTTTTTGTTGGCATAGACAATCAAGAAAAAACATTGTGTTCGGATGTGCATTTCTTCAAAATGAGACAACATCTACTTTCATGTTCTAGAATGCATTTACATTCTCTCTGTATCATTTAATACTGTATTTTGCATATTTTTTTCCTTTTCTATTCCTAAATTACCGCTTCTTTGACAAGAGATTTAAGAATAAGCTTATTCTAAATTAAGCACCAAAGAAGGAATAATATTAAGTAGAGATTAATCAACATTAACCTAAGAAAGAACAGATCCCTATAACCAAATAGTACATTATGTTTCGGTAAATTCCTTCATGCCAAAGAGAAACTAACAATATCAGTATATTTAGATAAGTTGCTTGAATGAACGACTTCTCAATATACATGTTCTAAAAGGATTAGTACTCTTCTTACAATAATAAACTGAAGTCCTACTTTTTAATACAAAAACTTGTACACTAATTCTTCTATATCAACAAAATATCTTATAGATCAACAAAATATCAAAAAACACTTCATATATATGATCAACAAAATATCTCCAATACACATTTAGACATATTCTATAAATCAGATTAAAAATATAGTCACGTAGGATATATGAAGTCATGAATATGAACAAAATGAAAATCAATGTCAACACAACGACATATTTTGTTCATGTGTGAATTCTCCAAAACTATGTTCTTACATGTTCTATCAAAGCTCTTTCATAAAAAAATAATCCTGAAGACTATGCAACGATCTATTTCATTCTTGGATTCTCAATCTTGATCCAGAAATCATGATGGTGTGATATATTGTCCTACTATTCACGAAGTTTAGAATGATTTCCACGAGTGATTTTCTTAGGGCAATGGACCTCACGTTTTCAAGATATTGCTTATCTGAGAGGAGCAACTCTCTATTTTAGCCTACTACATCAAACTAAAAGGCTTATACAATAAATTGGGTTTGTATTCAAAAGGCACATGTGGAGTACAATCAGATTCACAAAAGTTAATGCAAATTTTAATTGGTCTGAATGACACCAACACTTCAATTTGTGGATAAATTCTTCTAATGAGTCATCTTCCATCTATTTCCCAAGAAGAAAAGCAACATGCACTCAACATCACACATAGAGTGACAAAGGAAGATTTGAGGCCCTCCTATGGTGGTGTGAAGCACAGCAACAATCATGTTGGGCATCTGACAGGAGAAAATTAGCAACACCCTTAATTTATGGCGATTGAGATCGTCATCCATTCAAGGCTGGCCTTGAGAATTTGGGGGCCTTAGGCGAAAGTCTGTGTAAAGGTCCTCAGTCCCCAATCTTCTAATAAATAATTAAAATATTACTGAAAAATATTTATAAATAATAACCATAACCAAATTTTCTACTAAACAAAAACTTCTAAAGTAATAACAAAATATTAAAGGTTATATTCATATCATATTCAATCTCTAACATTTTGATTTGAAAATTCTACAATTAAGTTGTTACAGTCAATATGTTCTAACATGTGATTTTYAATAGACAACATCTCCAACTCATTTAACTTATCCTTAGACATTGTTGACCTAAGGTAAGATTTTATCAACTTCAATTTTCAGAAACTCCTCTCTGCAGATGCAACTGTAATTGGTATGGTCAACAATATCCTATAAGCAATCCACATATTTGGAAAACAATCCATCTTCTTTAAATAATCTAACACTTCAACTGTCTTTGTGATTTTAATTGGCAAATATCTCACTACTTTGAGCTCTAAAAGTAGCTCTTGTCCATCAATATCAGAAATCATGTCATGCTTCAAAAATTGTTCAACATTTT
The DNA here is from genome assembly GCA_001752375.1 of Rhazya stricta. Classification (NCBI taxonomy): domain Eukaryota; kingdom Viridiplantae; phylum Streptophyta; class Magnoliopsida; order Gentianales; family Apocynaceae; genus Rhazya; species Rhazya stricta. Next base: position 3,834,798 of record MEJB01000009.1, read on the forward strand.
CACACGAGTTCTTCAAACAATCACCATCTACAAAATGTAACTTTTGTAAATCAAATAGAAATATAGAAGTATCTTCATATGTTTCTAATTGTTCAAATCTACGTTTAAGTGAATAAAGAGTTTGATCAATTATATATAAAAAATAATCAACTCTAAAGGATTCTTCAACAGAATGTATTATCTCATCATTCACATTTTCATCAAATTTTCTTTTTCTACGAAGAATTTGTCTTTCAYTAAATATAGGTTTAGTCACCATCTAGATAGCAAKTTCTTTAGCAAAAATCGTATCAGTTCAAAATTTAGTTTCTCTATAGTTTTCAATGAAAGATATTAAAGCTTTTAAGGTGACTAATTGCAACATTAATGACCATATATTCATTCTGCATTAGTTTACTTAATTGATTAATAGCAGACAATATATTGTACCAAATAACCATGTCAAACAAGAACTTGAAATCCATCAAGTCAAATAACAAACCCTTAGCATCTCTAAATGTCCTAGGGTCATCACATGTTTCCTCAAGTTAGGTAATGCATGTTTTATTTGTGGAGCTTGGAATCTTTAGTACTATCCACTTGACTTGCCCAACATGTTTGTGATAGTAGTTTAAGTGTTAAACCTTCCATATTATCTTGCAAAATTTTCCATCGTTTTGTAGAAGATGAAAACAATATATATAAGCATTGTACAACTCCAAAAAAATGATCTAGCTTTTATACAAGAATTTTCCATAACACATAATGTAAAGTTTAAACTATGACAATCACATGGATTATAAAAAGCTCACATATTTATTTTAAGTACTCATTTCTATACTCCTTTATGTTTTCCTTTTCATATTAGAACCATTATCATAACCTTGAGCCCTTAAGTCTCCTATGTCAAGATCAAGTGTTTGTAAAGCATTTATTAACTCGTCAAACAATCCTTGCGCTGATGTATCCTCTACTTTAAGGAATCCTAAAGGAACTCTTCAACTTTTATTGGATTCACTAAGACATCTACGTATCTTACTATAGGTGACAATTGTTCTTCATGACTTATATTAGGTAAACAATCRAGTATAATAGAAAATTTGGCTTCTGTTATTTTCTTAATGATTACATTCTTTATCTCACATGCCAACATGAATATGATTTCATTTTGAATTTTATGACTAAGATAATGATAGTGAATTTCCTTTTCCTTAATCTGACGAACGTACTCTTTCATTATTGGATCAAACTCAGTAACCATTTCAATTAATCCTAAAAAAATTTCCATTATTTTCTGCATTAATTTTTTCAGTAGCTCCAAGAAATGCTAAATTAATTTTACCACAAAAACTTGTCTCCAATGTTCCTTATATTTGTTGATTTGATTTTGAATATCCTTATCAATTGTTAGATTATTTTATAATCTATTTACCAATTCAATCCATCTTCTAACATTATTCATGTGAATTGTAATTGTTTCATGGCTTTTAAGCTTTAAAACAATATTTTTACAATCATTTGATTAGCTAAATGAATGCTAGGCCCATCTTGTTGATGCTTAAAGAGCTCGCAACAAAAATAAAATATTCTATCCAATGAGATCGAATAAGCCAATCATTTTCTATCTATCTTCTCACGATTTGATAAATGTCGAATGTAAGGTTTAGTAAAGAAATGTCTATTTTCTATTCTTTAGGAAAATTAATCATATCCACTCTAGGAGGGCCTTTTTTCACTGATGAGTCTATCAACCCCTGATYAATAATTTTCCAATTGAGTAGGTCATTATTGTCCAAACTCACATCAAAACAATATGTATTAGTATCTTCATCTTGCTGATTTTTATTTTCATCATCTCCAAAAATTTCTTGCCCATGATCATTCAACTTTCTTTGTGAACTAAATGTTCATGTTCAATTTTTTCATTTTCAAATTCTTTATTTACTAAATCGTTAACCGTCACATTACTAGTATTCAAGCAAGAAATTTTTCCATTGCCCCCATTTGAGATTTGATGAGCTCTTAATTTTTTTTTCTATTTTTCCTTTTTTTACCAACCAAACAAATATTTTCTAGTAGATATAATAACTAAACTAGATTATACACATACAAAACTAGATTTTTAAAACAAATATTATTGGCCTAAGGAGGAAAAATAGAACCTGAGTGTAATATGACTTTGAATTTCTTCACTTTTTGCATCGGAAGTTCTTTACGCCATCAACATTTTTAGCAATTTCTTTCACTGACAATAATAAAAAATGAAGAAATCATGAACTATCCTTACTTTGATATCAATTTTCTCAACTCCATTAGTTTTCTGCTCCTATGCCATTAGCCTATTACTTGGAATATAAAAATAAAATAAAAGGTTCCATACAATTGTATAATTTTTTTCCCCAATTTTGGCTATCGTTTTCTCATGTCCAAGACTCTAAGACCAAATACATAATTTCTTACAAGAATGACAATGATCAATTCATCGCTGAAATTTGTATTTGGTGGGAAAAGAACATTACAAAAATTTACTTTCTAAAACTAACTAAAGAAACCCTTTTTACCAAACCCCAAATCCAAATATGAAAGATTAAGGAATACTAATTATAGATATGGAAATTTTTTTAAAATTAAATTTTCATAATCTATTTAACTAATTGAAAGTTAATTTTAAATACTCTCATTAAATTGGGCGATATGTGACATCTTGATCAATGAAATGATGACACGTGTCACGAATAACAGGGTTCAATGAATGGAAATTAAGAGTGGAGCTCAGCGAATCAAGTGATACCACATCGCTCCTAAATGAGACTTCTACCAATCAAATCAATTCACTTTGCCTATTAATAGAGGCCAGCACAAGAGGAAGAGGTCCAAAAATTCATATTAAATGCCACAATTATACTGAGAGAAGCTCAAAAGAAARAGCACCAAATTTCTCTCAAAATCTCRAGATCAAGACATGAAGCCCTCGAAAAATTACAAAGAGTCCAAATCCAGAGATCAAGCTACAAAGTCTTTAAAAAATTTCAAAGAATCAAATCTCGAGATTAAGCTGCGAAGCCCTCGAAAAATTCCAAAAAAAAAGAATCAATGAATTGAGTTCTTGACTTGAGAACATTTCAGAGATTGTAACAATTTTTTATCAAATTTATAATATTAATTATTTGTTGCGAATATCTCTTGTTTTTCTTATGTATTATGCAAAAGAGAGATTTGTGTAAATAAATTTTAGCACTCCCAGTGAGACTATCTCCGTCGTTCATTTCTTCTCTTCTCTTCAAATCAAATAAAGTCAAATCAAATTCATCAATGACCCCCAAGAATAACATCTCAAAGACTACCCCTTCAAGATATGTAACACTTRGTGTTGTTGCTAAATCAACCATGCCAGCTACATATACAGGTCTTATGATGTAGAATAAAGHGCCATCTGATACTAGAAAAGAARTAGAGTACTTCTTAGATGATTAGATCTACGAATACTCCAACCCCATCTTCATGGATGTTCCTCCTCAAGAAGGAAAAATGGGAGTCAACTCTACCATAAGAAGGACCATGTTCTGGAACCAAGTCACAAACATGCAAATAAGATGATGGCAAGTCTTCCGCAAACTCTGCAATTGTTGTTCGCCAAGAAGATCTACAATTGGAGAAGCTCTATCATGAAGATTCTACTACAACTTCATCTATCATATCAGTTATGATGACCGATAATACCACTATTGAAGAACAAATTGCAAAGTTGGCCAAATTGGTGGAAGGACTTGTAGAGAGTTCCTAACAGCGAGATATCATGCTTGCTCGATTATTGAATCGCCTGATAGTGCTAGAGAAACAAGCCAAACTACTCCAAAGCAACCARAAATTAAAAATGATGTTGAATTTGCCAAGGTTGCTCAAGTATAATATCAATTCAAAGCCAAATCTGAAAATACAATGAAAGTATAAAATATTCAAGTTTCTTCTGATGGACTGATCTCGATAGATAACTTGAAGGATGTCATTATGAAAACAATTGAACAAAAGCAAGAAGGAAGTGCCAAACTTCTCAAGAGTACGTCAAACCATATATTCAAAAGATATGCAGTCTTCAAATGCCAATCGGTTATCAACCTCCCAAGTTTCAAAAATGATGGGAAAGGAAATCCAAAACAGCATATATCCCACTTTGTTGAAGCATGCAATAATACAAGTACTGAAGGTGACCTACTTGTCAAGAAATTTGTTAGATCCCTTAAAGGTAATACTTTTGATTGGTATACGAATATCTCCTGGATCAATCGATAGTTGAAGTCAACTCAAGCAGGAATTCTAAATCAATTTTATAGCACCCGAAGAACTATTAGCGTGTTTGAATTAAGCTGAATTCGACAGTGAAATGATGAAAATATCACTGAATTTATCAATTGATGAGACTTCTTCGATTAAGATRTGYATCCAAAGAATGTAATTAGGTCTTCAACATATCCTTAAAGGCATTCAACCGAAAATTTTTGAAGAATTAGCTACTCGTGCTCACGATATGAAAATAAGTATCCTTACCAATGAAAATCAAGGAATTCATGTCAATAATCTACCAAATATGAGAAGAAGCTGGAATTTCAAAATGGGGCCAAACTTTCCTCAAAATTTGAAGCCAAAGATTCAATGTCAACAAAAAATGTTTCTTATTGTACGAGCCTAAACTGCACGCTACTCCTTATAAGAGTTAAAACTTTCTAAATGCCTCAACAAAAAGAATTCAAGATTCTCCTCAGTTTA
>MEJB01000009.1:3840540-3883968 GCA_001752375.1 Rhazya stricta
TCGCCTAACATGAAATGGAGGATAACCTCCTTCCTTAGCTCAAAGTTGAAGCCTTGAAGCCTGATCTTTAAAGTAAGAGCTTAAAAAAAAATTTTTAAGTTGTGTAACCTTCAGGGTTTTGCGATTAAAGGGAAAGAACYCAAGGATAAGATCCAAATCTGTACTCAAATGAATGCAACTTTTCAAGAGCTTATAGATCTGGTAAAAAAGAGAGTTAGGCATAACCTTTTCTCAGCTAAATGCCCGGCAACCAGACTAAGATTTGTGAAAAGTGCCTCGGTGTCTATGTTAGCTGGAGCGACAAGCTCAGCTTTACCTGCTTCTCCTGCAACCTCGGTTAACCCTCAAGCAAGTAGATTGCCTTACCTTTTTAGGCTCACAACTAAGAAACTAGAAATGATAAAATGTGCCCAGGAGCTTGTTGCTAAGACAATTGCCAATTTGTCCAAAATCTTTGAAGAGCCATAGATCTGCCCGCCGCCTAGAAATGGAGCGTGTAGAGGCATCTTTCGCACTGGAAATCTGCAAACATTACCTTCAAAGCATGCTAGCATCATTGGCATGCCTTGATTTGACACTAAAAAGTAGCAATGAACTCATACTTGATCCCAAGTTGACCCTGCAGAGAAGCGAAAAAATGCTTTTGCAGGCAATGCTTTTCCATAGCAAGGGAAAATTGGAAAGGTATCTCATGAATTGCAGAAGGTAGATCTGGAAGCGAAAAGAGGTTGTCGTTGCTGCTCTTCCCCCATCAAGCCTGAAAACTCATCCTACCCGTCACCCTTCAAATCAAAAAGGAAGAAGTCTAGACCATCGTCAACATTGCTTGAGAGTCACCGCCACGACTGCTGTAAAGCTTGCCGTCATTGTAGTTGCTGTTGTGGGAAAAGTTCCAATCTTCGTTATTGTTGATCCCCGAAAAGCCACTGTTGGAAGTCGAAGACCATTGYGAAATGAGGGCAAAAGATTCGATGGCCACCGCTGCAAACCTCCTACCCATGTCGCTCTTCCATCGGCGACAAGGACGACAACAGGTGGAGAAAATTCGACTATCACATAGGTCTGGATCACCGGGTCTCAGTCATAACATCAATTGGCCAATGAAGCAAGCAAACCAAAAGGAATAGGCTGCCGATCTCGACCGTGCCTTCAATTGAGCCGCAACAGCAAGTAAATACAGACTGGGCCGCACGGGTTTGGGCTACCTTCTCTTGGACCACTAAGCAAACAGACCAAAAACAATGGGCTATCGATTGGGCCTTTTGTCCGGCCAGCCCGTGGATAAGAAAAGAGTAAATGGCCACAAAAAAAAAAATGGGCCATAAGGGAAAAAAAAGAGAAAAAGAAGAGCTAACGAGAAGGAAAAAAATGAGAAAAGCAAAAATAAAAGAATGGACAAGTAAAGAAAACATGGCTAAAAAGAAAGAGCATAGAAAAAAAAAAAGTTAAGTAGACAACTAGAGAAGGAAAAGAGATGAAAAGGTAAGCAAGTAAAATTATTCGAGTCTTGCAAACAAAAAAAGAAGGTGTTCATGATAGGAAAAAGATGGAAGTTTACCTCTCTTTATCTTTTTCTCGGCACCTCTTGTTGTGGTCTCTCTCGAAATGCCTCAAGCGCGAGGACAAGTGCTACATCAACATAAGAGACTTCTGTAAGCAATAGCAGGGTGACTTACCAAGGTATCAAAATTGGTGATGCAAAGGAAAATAAAAGGGGAGAAGCTCGTGTAATTGGGATATATAAATAGACAAAAAAAAAAAGAGAGATGTGTTAGGATTAGGAAAACAAGTCTTATCACAACTCGAATATGAAAGATATATTTAAATTATTATTTAGATTATCTAAAATAGATTGAATGAAAAACAAAAAAGAAAGTTGTGTTAGAATTAGGAAAACAAATCTATCACAATTCCAACTTAGCCCAAGAAGACGAATGAAGAAGAATGGGCCTAACGAATTGAAAGAAAAAGAAGCCCAACAAATTGAAGAAAGAAAAAAGCCTATTATTTGAAGAATAAAGGGGACAAAAATATTTTAAATATGGTCAAGAAAAATAACAAAAGTTATTGCACCTGTAATATTAACTCAGATGGCGTAAATCAAGTTGGAACTTATCTGTTTCAAACCCATATTCGAGTTGTACCCGAAACTAAGTTCCAGAGGGCAATTTATAGATATAAAAATTTTATTAAATTAAATTTTCATAATCTATTTAAATAATTAAAAGCTAATTTTAAATACTCCCATTAAATTGGAGGATATGTAACATCTCGACTAATAAAATAATGACACGTGTTAAAGATGACAAGGTTCAACAAATGAAAATCAAGAATGGAGCTCAGTGAATCAAGTGACGCCACGTCGCTCCTAAATGAGACTTCAACTAATCAAATCAATTCATTTTACGTATAAATAGAGGTAAAAGCACAACAAGAAGAGGTCCAAAAATTCATATTAAGGACCACAAAGTATATTGAGAGAAGTTCAGAAGAAAGAGCACCAAATTTCTCTCCAAATCCCGAGATCAAATTGCAAAGCCCTTAAAAAATTTTAGAGAGTCCAAATCCCAATATCAAGCTGTGAAGTCCTCACAAAATTCCAAAGAATCTAGATCTCGAGACTAAGCTATGAAGCCCTTGGAAATTTTCAAAGAGAAGAATCAACAGATTGAGTTCTTAACTTGAGAACATTTCAGAGATTATAACAATTTCTTATCAAATTTATAATATTCATTCTTTGTTGCGCATTTCTCTTATTTTCTTATTATATTTTGCAAACAAGAGATTTGTGAAYACTAGTATATAAAGATAAAAACCATATCTCGAGAGCAATAAAGAAATTGTCGACAAACATTACCAAAAATAAGAAAAGTAATCATAACTGTAGTTTTGAAGAATTGAATAATACATTCATAAGCTAAAGTAAGCTGTTAAATAGATACAGACTATGCACTGCCCTAACTAATACAAAGAAAGAATAAATATAACAAGGAAACTATATTTGATAGAATATCTACGACATGGAAACTATATATTGCAGTATATACATATATCTAATTTGGTATATTACCTTAATCTACACTCCCCCTCAAGTTGGTGCATAAATATCATACATGCCCAATTTGTTCACAAGACAATCAAATGTAGGCTTAAACAATCCTTTAGTCAAGATATCTGTAGTTTGATCCTCAGATTTGACGMAGGGATGTAAATAATTCYCGACTTAAGCTTCTCCTTTATGAAATGTCTATCAATCTCTATATGTTTGGTCCTATCAYGTTGGACAAGATTATGTGCGATGCTTATAGCAACTTTGTTGTAACAAAACAACTTCATAGGTAGATTAATTTCCACTTTCAGTTCTTGGAGTACACGTTTAATCCATAAGATTTCACATACCCCATTAGCCATTGCTTTGTATTCTGCCTCTGCATTGCTCCTAGCTACTACATCTTGTTTTTTACTTCGCCAAGTGACCAAGTTCCCCCACACATATGTACAATATCCAGAAGTTGACTTTCTATCTATGATAGAACCAGCCCAATCAGCATCTGTAAAGGCTGATACGCTTCTGTTGTCACTCTTTCTAAATAAGAGACCTTGGCTTGGACAATTTTTTAAATATCTTAAAATTTAGTAAGCTACTTCGAGATGCTCTTCAAATGGTTGATGCATGAACTGGCTTACCATGATTACAGCAAATGCGATATTAGGTCGTGTGTGGGATAAGTATATTAACCTTCCAACAAGTCTCTGATATCGGTGAACATCTACTAATGTTCCATGTTTGACTTCTCCAAGTTTTTTGTTTGGATCGACTGGAGAATTAACTGGGCGACATATGCTCATTCTTGAATCATTCAATAGATTTAGGATGTACTTGCGTTGTGAAACCATAATTCCTTGCTTTGACCGTGCAACCTCCATGGCTAAAAAGTATTTCATCTCTCCTAGGTCCTTTACTTTAAATTCTGAGAAACGTTTGTCTCTCATGTAGTCTAGTTCTTCATAATTATCTCCCGTTAGGATGATGTCGTCAACATAGACAATTAAGACAACAATTTTTCCCTTGGTTGAATGGTGAATGAACATTGTATGATCAGATTCAACTTGTGTGTAGCCTTGATTTTTTTCACCACCTGAGCAAACCTTTCAAACCATGCTCGTGGTGATTGTTTGAGGCCATACAATGCCTTCTCTAATCTACAAATTTTAGTCACAAATAGTTGTTCAAAATGTGGGGGTAACATGTAGACTTCTTCCTYTAACCTTTCATTCAAGAACGCATTTTTCACATCAAATTGACGTAGAGGCCAATCTAAATTAGCTGCAATAGCCAACAAAATTCGAATTGTGTTAAGTTTAGCCACAGGAGCAAACATTTCAGTATAGCCTATGCCATAGGTTTGTGTAAACCCTTGGCCACCAATTGAGCTTAATGCCTAGCAAGAGAACCCTCGGCATTAAACTTTGGTGTGAATACCCATTTACAACCAACAGTAGGAGTGTTCTTTGRAACATCKTCAAGTCTCCATGTCTGATTTCRCTCAAGGGCACTCATCTTTTCCAAAACATCCTTTCTCCACTCTGGAGCTCTCAGAGCTTCATGTATATTGTTAGGAATCTGAACAATTGAAACATTAGATGTGAAAGCAGCAAAGGAGGATGAGAGTTTCGAGAGTGACGTATAGTGTGACATGGGGTGTTTCACACAAGACCGTCTTTCCTTTCTCAAGGCTATTGGAAGATCTAGATCTATTGTTTTAGTATTGGAGTTCAATTGAGAAGGAATACGTTCAAAAGACTTACTAGAATCAGTTCCAACCTTGGGTGCGATTCAGGACATGATAGGGTCGTAGTATCTTTAGAATCTGATTGAGGGGCTTTCCTTTCATAAATCTACCTGAACTGTTTCTCGTACCTGTCAACCATTTCTTTTTCCAGTGGTTGTAGAGATTTATCAGTGACAACAGATTCAATTGTTTCTGCCTGATTTGGAAGATGACTAATGATTTCTAGATTCTCCTTCATATTACTCATCTATTTGTTTTGTTATTTGATTTTCTCTATAAAAATCAGGGTTCAAAAAACCTAAGTCCAAGTCTAATAAACCATCATCTCTCTTGTTTGCAATGTACTTGAGGTTATGATGAGGATTTAACTGGTTCAAATCTTTACTCATTTTCTCCCCTGGAATATTTGAATTAAAGAATGAAGTAATTRAAGAATGAAGTATTTTCAAAAAAAGTAACATCCATGGAAACAAACATTCTTTTTAGGTTTGGATCAAAACACTTGTACCWTTTTTGATGTGGAGCAATGCCCAGAAACACACATTTTTTTGGCCTTAGGGTCGAGTTTACTAGCATTCTTGTTTGAGTTCTTGATGAACACAATACAACCAAAAATCTTAAGAGACATATCACTGAACAACCTAGATTTTGGAAAAGACTCTTGAAGAACACTAATAGGTGTTTGATACTTTAAAACTSTGGATGGCAATCTATTCACCAAGTATACAACATGTAAAACAGCCTCACCCCAAAGATATTTCGGAACCTTACTGGAAAAGAGTAGAGCACGACTTATCTCAAGTAGATGTCTATTATTCCTTTCAGCTATGTCGTTTTGTTGGGGGGTGTAATTACATGAACTTTGCTGAATAATCTCTTGATCTTTAAGAAAATTTCCTAGGATTTGTGCAAAGTACTCATGACCATTRTCACTTCTGAGAATTTGTATACTTGTGTTAAATTGATTTTGGACCATTTGATAAAAGTTTTTGAAAACAGTTTCCACTTCAGATTTTTTTTTTTAATAAATACACCCAACTTACTCTAGTGTGATCATTAATAAAAGTAACAAACCAATGCTTCCCAAAACACTTAGATACCCGTGAAGGCCCCCAAAGGTCGTTGTGAACAAGTGCAATTGGTTTGAAAGGGGTATAAATACGTGGATGATATGTGTTGCTATGGTTTTTTTGACAAAACACATATTTCACACTGGAACATGGAAGGATTTTTATTTCGAAACATAACTGCAAACAAGTGTTTTAAATAATGAAAATTTGCATGTCCTAGTCTAAAATGCCACAAATAAATCTYATCATCACTGAAATTAGAAGCAATCTGCAGACAGGCTTTCTGGCTGACCTCCTTATTCGAGTACGTCCCCTCATCAAGAAGATAAAGACCATAAGACTCCTTAGCACGGACAATCATCGCTCCCAAGGCCGGATCCTGAAAATCACAATAAGAGGAGAAAAATATGGCTGAGCAATTACGAGTAGAAGTTAACTTGCTAATAGAAACAAGATTGCAAGATAATTTTGGAACATGAAAGACATCAAACAATGTTATGAGGAGTGACAACTTTATGTCACTTATGCTTGCAACTGCAGAAAAAGAACCATCTGTAACACGAACACGACGATTACCTACACATGGTTTGTAGGAAAAGAAAAAACTAGAATAACTATTCATATGATCAGTTACCTGGAATCAATAATCCAGGTGATCTTAAGCTTGACACAAGTTAAGGATTGGTAGTGATGTTGATTACCATTTTGGACAAGAGAACATGAAGATTTATCATGAGATGATTGTAACAGATTCAAGAGTTGCTCTATTTGTTCCTTTGTGAATGGAGACTGCACAAAAGTGACTTCGGCACCTTGAGAAACCTCAGCCACTGTTTGAAAAGCTCTTTTAGACCGTAATGGCTTCCCACCAGATGGTTTCCCATGTATCTTCCAATAAGTTTCTCAAGTATGCCAAAATTTATTACAAAAGTCACATCAAGGCTTTTTTTTCTTATTACCATCAAGTTCACCCCCTTTGACAAATAAGGCAAATATGTCAGAGTTTGAATCTGCAACAGTTTCATTGGTGGCACCATTGACAAGTTTGTTGCTGGACATGATTTTACGACGGCTTTCCTCTAATCGAATTTCTGAGAACACCACACGAATAGACAGAAGAGGACGTTGCCCAAGGATTCTGCCCTTGACTTCATCCAAATTTTGTTGAACTCTAGCAAGAAACATGAACACGTGATCVTTTTCTTCACTTTCTTCTGTCTAAGTAAATCGGCATGGCTTTCCCATACATCGTCATGACACTGATCAAGTTCCTGCCACCAAACCACCACCTCATTGTAGTAGCTTGTGACATCCCGATCTCCTTGCTTCGATTGCCATAATCAAGTTTTTTAACTCGAAAATCTGCGAAGAGTTTTCTAGATCAGAGTAAGTTTCACAAACAGAGTCCCAAACCTCCTTAGCCGTTTTCATAAACTTATGAGGCTTGGCAGTTGAGGTATCCATAGAATTGAGTAGCCATGAAGTTRCAAGGGAGTTCTCTGAACGCCATTTTAGGTATCCAACTTCTTCTACCGCTGGCTGGTTCGTTTCTCCTGTCAAATATCCTAACTTTCCTTTACCATCGACGGCCAACTTAACGGACTGAGACCATTYGAGATAGTTCCGACCATCCAATCGATAAGTAGTAATCTGCATCRATGAATGGGCAGAATCATAGGGTGGATTCGGAGGACCAGGTGGAACAGAAAGGTTAAGGTTAAAGGTGTTGTTGGTTATGTCTTCAACAACTTTTGTGGTGGTTCTGGAATTTGAATCTTCAGCCATCTTGTCTAGGCTTTAAGAATTTAGGCTCTGATACCATGTAGTTTTGAAGAATTGAATAATACATTCATAAGCCAAAGTAGGCTGTTAAATAGATACAAACTATGCACTGCCCTAACTAATACAAAGAAAGAATAACTATTACAAGAAAACTATATTTGACAGAATATCTACTATATGGAAACTATATATTGCAGTATATACATATATCTAATTTGATATATTACCATAATCTACAATAACCTATATCACAATGGAGTCTAGAGATTGCACACCATGAGTGTTGTTCTAAACAAAGGTCAAAAAATCATATTTTTTATTTGAAATTTGATAGAATAAAGATAAAGATAGTCTTCTTAGGAACAATRAGAGTTATTGGAGTAGCGTAATAAGGAGATGTTAATGTGGTTTTGGTTTATTGATTGAAAAAATATATAATATTGTGCTGCTAAAAAAATTAAATTTTACTTTCTTGGGTTATGGGCTTTTTCATATCATATCTAGGACAAATTATTCTTATATTGGATTGTAAATTTAATATATTAGGCTATAAAAATTCAAGATATACATATAACTAATGAAATTTGGGGGCCCCTAAATTCGTTCATTTTTTTGGGGSCCCTGCATCCATTTTCATTTGGGGGAGATTGACGATTTGGATATGAGCAATATCAGCAAGGCAAAGGAGGAACAGTGCAAGTACGGATTCAATGCACACACTGTGGTGATATGAGACATGGGGTCCAAAAGTGTTACCAATGACATTGATTTCAATCGAGTCATCTTAAGGCACGCTTGAATTCAGGCCAAATAGGAATAAAGGAGTCTATGAAGCCAATGAAGTATATGAAAAGAGAGATCTGCAATTTCAATATCAGAGGCCCAACTCAAGCAACTTTTGTCATTTATCAATGAGAAATATGGTACCCCTAATTTCAAGTAAATGCAGCAATGGCCCAACCAGGTTTTCCTAAATAATTCTCATTCTTGGATCATTGACAATGGTACAACATATCAAATCCCTTCATCTCCGAAATACTTTTTACTTTGAGATAAAAATTGCTCATTGTTTCCCATAATTTTCCTAGTAGAGAAAAGGCCAAAATTGTTGTAAAATGATAAGTGCCTTTGAATTCTATTTACTACTTGCATGATGTCCTATGTGTTCCTACATTCAAAGCCGATTTAATGTCATTGAGTCACTTAACGAGAGGATTAAATTGTTTGGAGACTTTTTATCCTTATTGGTGCATTTTGCAAGAGTTGCCTATGAGSAAGTCGACTTGGTTTGGGTAAGGAACGTGATGGATTGTATTCCTTAGTGGCAAGACAACTCCAACACCAAATCCTGCTCTTTTTTTATCCTAAAACAAGCCTGCAACCTCACCACATCACCCATCGATCTCAGCCATAACCAGTTAGGCCATATTTCTCATTCTCGCTTAAATTTATTTGCCAATAATTTTTCAAATGTTTTAGTTCCATTTAATAATGCATGCCCTGTTTGTCCTTTGGCAAACCAACATCATTAACCTTTTGATAGTAGTTAAATTTCTTCTGAAAAACTTTCAATTTAATTCATTGTAATATTTGGGGTCCTTACAAGTGTGGTTCTCTTTTTGGTGCTCACTACTTCCTTACTATTGTTGATGATAATACATGATTCACTTGGATATTGTTGATGAAACATAAAAATGAGGCTCAACTTCATATTAAACGTTACTTCTACTACGCTTCTGCACAATTTACTTCTCAAATCAAAAACATTTTGTATTAACAATGCTGGGGAATTCCTTTCACTTCACAATTTTTCCATAAAACATTTGTGTTTACAYGCCCAAATGGCATGGTGGAACACAAAAGTTATCATATTCTACAAGTCACCCGAGCTTTGAATTCTAAGCTCAATCGTCGAATCAATTCTGGGGAAGTAACCACTCAAATCATCAATAGCTCGCCTATGCCCATTATTTCTTTTAGAACGCCATCAAATGTCTCTTCTCTAGACCAACCTCATACACTCATCTCCATGTCTTTGGTCATAGTACTTATGCAGCCATGTTTACCCCTCGCATAATCTCAATTTTGGTCAATGGCTTCCATTTTCATTAGGTATYCAATTGTTCAGAAAGGATATAAATTCTCAAATCTCTCTAGCAAGAAAATCTTTACGATTAGAGATTTTAAATTCCATGAACTCATTCTTTCATAAGCTACATCGATTAAATACGTTGGACAATCATCCTCTTTTGGCCTATCTTAATGCCCACTCCTATTATTGAACTAAGTCTAAATCAAGACCTTCACTTAGGCCCACTCCTATTATTGAACTAAGTCTAAATCAAGACCTTCACTTAGGCCCTGTATGATTACAATATTCAGCACTTATTCCTAAACTAATTAAGAACTTATTTGATTAAACTTGTTGGATAATGAAATTTGGAATGTCTTAATATGTTAAGTAATTCTTAATTTCTTTGTCAAATTTTAAGTGATAATTATCTGTCTTAACATTTACCAACACGCTCAGATRTGGGGTTTAAAACTTTTTAATTTATTAGACCAATTTAACTCTATTCTCCATTCTTTATTCTTCCATTGATTGCTAGTATTTAATGCCTCTCCTTTTTGTTGTTGATCGGCTATTTTCTCTGCCCCCCCTGGTTGTTGATCAACTATTCTCTATGAAATCTCATTGTCCTTCTTTGGTTAAATATTTACATGTTTGCATCCCTTCTTGTACATATTTCAGAAATTTCTAATGTTCTTTTGCTTTCCATGGCAGATGTTCAATGTCTTTTGGTTTTAAGTTGCAAACTTTGTTTATTTTTTATTTAATTAAAGTTGTGGTGTTTTGCAAAGTTTATGTCATATTTGATTGCTCATTCTGTTGTGCATCAAAAAATTGAAGTTATTCATGAAGTTTCATCACAATGCAATCTTTCATCCCAAAAGTCTTCTAAGTCAATTTGTTCTTATAGAATATGGACATGATAATGTGAGCAAATATATTATTTTTATTTAGTACGTTCTCTATAAATAGTATAATTTTATCACCCATCTTGAATCTATTATTCTTGTGGAATCAATTTCTAAAACTTCTGAACTGAATTAGAAGTCTCAAGCTCCTTAATGCTTGAAATATATTATAACCTCAATATTCGAACAAACAATGCATTTTCTTGTGTGCTTTGGCTGGCGATATGGTCAAAGCACTTTTCGTTCATCAAAAGAAAGTTTTGTTTAAAAAATAAAATTATTTTTCTAATAAAAGCTGCTTCCAACCCTTTTCTATTGATTTCCACAAGTAATATGTGTACGAAATGTCACCAAAGGCCCAAGGCCCTAGATGAGTCTAGCACTCATACCAAAATACGCCTCCAATAAAAAGAGGCATCCAGAGTAATACTAGCAGACCACACAATTTTCCTTGGAATACAGCTTCATCAATCTATTTATTTAACTCATACAAATGACTCTTTGAGTGCAAATGCCTGCAAGTGTTTGATTAATATAGCATATTTGTTTCGATCATAGATGCCTAAACCAAGAACTTCTTTTGTGACACATATGTATTGCACCCTTTGTATTTCTTTTTTAATATAATTAAAGGAAAGGATATGAATTGTGTTAATGACCTATGAAAATAAATACTCAAAAAAAGGACTTACATATTTAAAGAAATAAACAAAAAGGATAAATTGTAAAAATGAAAGTAATCAGAGTTCTGCTAAACTAGTTATCAAACACTATAACAAAATTTMGTATTCAGATTCATGTGTTTCAAAGTAAATTTTTAATGTTYAGAAATTCAGCTAAATGTTTAGACTTCAATTTATCAAATGAAGCCTTATCTTCGCACCCAAAAAATTTTGACATTGAAAGCCCATTTTCGTGCAATCACCTCTATGTCCTCCTTCACAAAACAAATCTCCACCTAATTTTGTTTCGTTTTCTTCCTCTCCACCCAACCCTTTTCTCAGCATCAACCTTCTAGCATCCTTTCCAACCCCATTCAAGACCTACAACTGCTGCAATGTCACCTCTCTTTCATTGCCAGTACCCCCATTGATCCCTCTTTCACCTAAGTCATTTCTCCCCCTTCCCACATCATCGATCCCTCACCACCTACATGCCCTGATCCTCTACTCTAATAGATAATACTCCATCTTCACCCCAAATTGCTCCGCCATTACTAACTAAGGCCTTTTGCTGCTCCAGCCACCAACATAATCTACTAGTGAAGATCAGGGATTATACATGTTCACGAGTCACACGTTCTTGCTCCAATAAACTAGCTTCCTTGTTTCTAGTTCACAAAAAGATACTATATCCATTGTGCAATTATGTGTTTTATTGCCGCTATAAGCTTACCTACAAGAATTAGTTGCATAGATTATCATTATATTTTAAACCTGGTCTTATTCCCAAGTTACCCTCAATCCCAAATAGCAAAAAGCAATGCATGTAGAATTGCAAGTTGTCTAAAATAAAGGTACTTGGACACTTATGTCTCTTCTTGTGGGAAAATCTCTCATAGGTTGTCATTGGGTTTATAAGATAAAGCACAAATTAGATTGGTCGATAGAGAGATATAAGGCTATAATTGTAGTGAGAGGGTTTACTCAGTTGGAAGGAGTTGACTATTAAGATAAATTTTCTCCCCACAACCGAAATGATCTATATTCATTGTTTATTAGCCATGGCAGCTGCTATCTATGATCTCTCCACCAATTCGATGTAAGTAATGATTTCTTTTTTGGTGATCTCGAAAAAAAATTGGGTTCTCGGCTATAATGATCTCTGCCTACAAGGCCTGGTAGTCATGATTCCTTTTATGATATCTCAACCAATTTAATGACATGTCTCTGCCTACAATGCTTCGACGAAAAGGGAAGGAACATTTGGGTTATTGGCTACACAAGTCATTATATTAGTTGAAGCAAGCATCTCGTTAATGATTTGCTAAGTTTCCGAATCCATCCATTCAGTCAACTCTATAAACCAAAAGTCTATTATTCACTGCTCACCAAAATGAAATGCAAGTTATTCATTGTCCTTTTAATGAATGTGGACTATATTGTAATTATTGGCAATGATCCTAAAAGCATAGCTGATATCAAGAAATTTATGCACAATAGTTTTCGTACTAAAGACCTTTGGTGACTTGAAGTATTTTCTTGGTATCAAAATTTGCACATTAGGAATGGTTTATATATTTATTAGCGTAAATATGGTCTAGAGATTATCTATGATGCATGGCTATCAGGTGTTGCCCTGATTGATACRCTCATGGAACATGGTTTAGAATTGTATGACAAAAGTGAACCGCTTAAAGATCCAGGACCATACAGAAGATTGGTTGCGTGATGATATGTTTAACAATTTCCAAACTAGATATTATAGATAATGTGTATATGTATATGTATGTGTATAGATATATATATATATATATAGTGAAGAGTTATACATAATGGGAAGTGTCTCAATAAAAGAGATGAGATTATCCATCCCATTAGCTTTGCTCTTTGTCAAGAGATCAATCACAAAATTATATGCGACAATTGAAGTTTCAATTTGCACAAATGAGTTGATAAAGTAATAGCTCAATTAGTTAAAAAGTTTATATTTTTAATAAATATATTCATGTATTGCTTTCAGGCTATTAACCAATCAACCTAAATAGAATCCATAAGAAAAAAACCAAGTGGACTTTATTTTTGCAATGGGTTTTCTAGTGCTATGCTTGCGCAGCTCCCATTAGAAGTTCCTCTGGAATGACTGGTGTTGTCGATTTTGTTTAAAAAATTGTTTACAAATGCACTTCTTCCGGGGCGCASGGTAACGAAGAAGATGTAAGAAGGTTCCTTATTTGCATTGGCGCCTTATCTGATCAATTCGAGTCCGAGAGACATAGTCGAGACTGAAGTTTTATTTAAGTTCATACTCTCTTAATCTCAATCTTATGGCCAATCCACGGGATGATCGACCTCCACCTGATCACTCATGCATATAGAGCTTGCATCGATGCAACAGTTGAGTTGGTCAAGATAACCCTAATTTGTAACCCTCTCTGATTAAGTTTGGATGGATGTGGAGAAGTGATGAACCTCAATGATTGCACGAGGTCGTTTCCTTGTTGTATTGGTAGGAAGCCCCATGATTTTGTGACAGAAGCAGAATGGCAATTTGTACTGTTATTATCAGCAATATGAATATTATAGAAACATTAATAGACTTGAACCAAAGGCCTAATATATTCCCAGATCAAATTGGAAAAGCATCTGTTAATATGTCGTCCCAAATATTGTTCCATTACAACACTCTAACCAACATATATGAAATGTCCATAGATATTACGATTATGTTAATACATCATATGAATGGGAATAAATGTCACGTCAAATAATATTAAGGTGATGTATTTACAAATTTTATTTGCAAACATCATCTAAAGTGCACAAGTATCAACATTTGTGATAAATGTCACCCCAAATCATTGGAAAATCTTTTGCAAGAAATTCAATCTCCAACTTGAGGGGGAGTGTTGGAAAACATAATCATTTATTATGCATATGTGTTTCAGAGTCATTGTTAAGCATAGCATGATTATAGGGATGTAAACTTGATTTTGTAGATTGATTGTAAGAGAATTCTGCATGGAGAAAAAATATGATGGTTGTATATATGTTTACTCAAACATCAATGAAAATTATTCAACACCAACCTATTTCTTTTTTGAAGTATGTGTTAAAAATTGAAACTTTTATGATAATTGTACACTTACTATCTCTATTTTTTTTCCCCTTGACTTTGAGATATAGACCTTTGTTAATACAATGAAGAAACTAACAAAGACCATCATACAGATCAAGAACCTTGGATGTTTGAAGCAATGCAACTTAAGTGCCAACTACGAAACGTAACTTCTAAAATAACACRTCACTTCAAAATTTAGTTGTTGGTTTATAGCTCTTCTTTTAATAAYTATAAAAAATTATGTTCTTATATGTTGTACAAAATGAGCTCTCTCGAAGATGTTGAATAGGCATTTTTTAACACAAACTTATTTTCATGATTATTTTTTTATTTTTTATTTTTGGAAGGATGATAACCAAAGGACGATGAGAGTGTAGATGCATTCATCAAGAGATTTGTTTCTTCTCATACTAGTTTGAGAGACTTTGTCATGCAAGTTAGAATAAATTTAAGTTATTTTATCATCTGTATACTTTATTTTATCACTTCTACATCAACTTATTGCATTTTAAACTGAAGATTATTTTTCTAATTTAGAAATTTAAATTTTAGAAGAATTGTTTGCAAGAAGTTAATAGTTTCTAATATTATATTAAGTGGGCATTTTTATGTAAATCTTCAACTTGAGAATTATATCACTAGTGTATCTAATCATTTTGGCAAATAGATGGAAGGACTTTATGACGATCTGCCCTTCCCAAGTTTTYGCTGGGGCTGAACGAGCGTCCGCTACCTCTGGCAATCAATACCGTTGAACATTCAAAGCAACTGAAACTCCTCAAACATAATATGAACATCTCATTAAGTATATATTCTTACAATATTAAAACTCCAATATATACAGAACTAAACTCCTCAGTACAATTCTCAAAATATGAGAATACAACTCTTGGATGACATTACAGAAACTCTAACCATTACAAATGATTAGAAATCTCCCTCTACAGTGTAACTCTTCTAAGCTCGGAAGTCACTTGACTTCTTTAAATGTCTGCGCCTGTCACTAAAACATAAGAAAATTGGGTAAGTGAGGCTCAGTGAGTCTCGTGTGTGTGTGAGAGCGTACATTAGCAGCGGAAAACATTTTGCAAAAATAATTTACGTAAAATCAAGTAAAGAAAATATTAGATAACTCTTATTCAAATCATTTTYTTTGAAGTAGTATGAGTAATACCTCATTTAGGAAATGATGCATTTTTGGAAACAAATCAAGTATAGGATGYAGTTTTGGAATAAGTCAAATCAAGAAATGCATTTTCAAAAAAAATATTAAGTCATGTAAATCACTTTATGAACATGATAGAGCCAAGGGCACAAACAGAAACCATAGGAGTGTTCACTACGGGCAAGTAAACCAGCTTTATTGCCTCATATGCACATGTGACTTACAACTGCATTCCATAAACAATAACAATTAGCCAACTGACCACGAAAAAAAGGAGTCGATCCCCCCTGCATTAAACCTCCTAACCAAGTGTACCATATGGTGCAACCGTCWRCACGAGACGGTCTCGGCCMGCTAGGCCTGTCATTGGGCTTTGCGAGTCAAGCTTGACTATGCTCATGCTCAGCCTGTTTGCTTGTGTGAGCTCAAGCTAAGCCGATTTGGTTTTCTTTTAAGTTGCTGATATTATTTTATTACAAATCAAATATATTTATGTGCAAATGAATAATAAATAGATTCTCTTTTATTTATAAGTACAGAAATTTAAACAAATGAGAAAAAAATTCAAATAAAAGAACATAAATACAAGCAAATGACACAAATTGTCAAACACTACACAAGTCACAACCACACTAATATTACCACTTTTAGAGTTTATTTGTTTTACATTTAGGACTTAGAACTTGTTCTTTAGTTATTGTCTTTTTACATAATTTTATTTACTCTTAACAAGAGTTTTTTGAAAAATAAAAATATAATATACATATATATATGTGTGTGTGTGTGTGTGTGTGTCAGTCCGAGTTTATAAGGGTTGAGCTACCATAAGCCTGAGCTCAGCCAAATTTATTTCAGGCTCATATTTTAGCCCTGAGCTCATCTCAACCAGAAAAATTCAGGTTGAGCGGGCCGATCGAACTCATCGATAGGCCTATGACCCACCATAGATATGCCCATCGATTTTGGCTATTTGGAAACTCCTGAACCACTGCTCGTCCAGGCAGAATAAGAAGGTCTCACACTTGGGACCAACCAAGTGCAAGACTTTCTTCTGCAGAACTAGTACTTAGAGTAGCCGATTGAGTACTCAATCATCACAATACACAATCTAAGACTGTATCAGTAAAATGCTCGATCCATGATAAAATCAATGAAATCTTGAAATCCGTGATCAATACAATGCCAAGTATAAAATAGTCAATCGATGTCCAAATCCAGGTTTTCATGTCAATCGAGTAAAACCAATCGTGTCATTTGAATAAAACAATTGATGTGATAAATCATGCCGATATAAAATCTATGATGTGTAAAAGTTTTTAGAATAATATGTACAATATTTTTCCAAAAATGTTTGGAGGATATTCATGTTTAAAACATTTGAAAGGTCATGAAACATCTTTCTAGAGTATGATATACAAAACGACATATTTTAGAAAGTTTATAAAATGGAAGGACTCACGTTAAAATATTCGAGAATACTTGAAAATACTTCTCTAGAATACAAAATCACTCATTTTTGAAAGTTCATAAAACAGAGGAACTCACCTGCTGATGCAGACCTATGTGAACTCACTAGTGTTCKTGATTGAGATTACCTAGAACACGTGATAAATGCATCCTCRATTGAATTATTCAAAAACTATAGTGACGTGCTGATTTCAAAAGAACAAAACTAGTTATTTATCACAAATCTATATTCCTAACGCGCCTAATAAATTTGGGATAAAAGTTTCTTGGTCTATCGGCTATGCATGAAAAATCGTTCCTATTCCGAGTTTTGAACATTTTTATGAAATAAATTAGTAACTAAATGATTCTAATAGTCTAATAAGTTTTAAAACTGCACTAGAATTAAAAAGAAAAAAAATGGAAGCTGATGATTACCATCTAAGGTTAATATCTCATTTTGTAGTATCACTAAAAGTGAGAGAAAAGAAAGGTTTACATGTCTTCTGGTTCTTTTAGTGGAAGAGTGCAACAAAATTGTTAATAATGTCTTTATAGTTCATTTGATTCACAATACAGAGAGGAAGAATCCCAAGACTAAGCATCATCTAGTTCAATAGACCTTCACACAATCGTATCCAATGTTTTGTTCCCTTCGAATAATTCACCAGATTAAAAGGATCTCAATCTGAGTCAAATTTGAGAGAAGACAACAAAAATGTAACAAGGTACAAGAAAACTTATCAATGCTGCAATATTCAGATTGCAGCTTCACCTACTGCTCAAATTAGTTGTTCTTGTTGTGCGTTAAAAAGAGAGCAAGAGTGAGAGATATGTATGAACCAATTTCCATCTCCATTTTCTCTGCTACATTTTGGTTGCAAGGTATTAAAAGAAAAATGAAAGTACGAACTGCCATGTCGGTACAACTTTGCCAGAGAGGTAGCAAAAGTAATCGAGAAACTAGATAGCAACTTGTGATGGGATTGCTCTAGTAAAAATAGTTATGATCTCATGAAATAAAATTGCCTTTTTCTTCCTCAATATGCCGGCAAGAGTGCTATGCACATTAGTATTTGTTCAATTAAGTAAATTAGCTTTGTAAAAGAAATGGATATCAAGGTTTCTTAGTGAATCAACTGCAGCATGACTAAAGCTATGATAATAAGATGTCTCAAATTTGAAAGGAAGAAGAGTTCGGTCCCTACAAGATAAAATCTACAGAAGCTCCTGTGGTTTTAATTAGGAGAACCGACTTTAATCCCAAACAATCCATGTCTGAGTCCTTCGAGCATATTTTAACTATGAACAGCAACGAACAAAGGCCATGAACTTTAATAGGGAGCACAATTTACCTTCTTTTTCTGGTACCTTATTGAGCAGGAGTTAGGACAGCAGCAAAATAGAGAAAAAGAGAAAGAATGCTTCAAAGAGAAAAAAATGATAAAGCGGCAAAGAGAAACCAAGTAGAAGGAAAATGAGGCGGTAAGTTGTGAGAATCAAAGCAGGTGAAATTGTAACCAAGAAAGGATGAGGAGCTAGAATAAAGAATGAGACAATTGGTGAAGAAAGTGAGAAGAAATGTTAAACAAAGGCTCGAACTAATGGCGTGAAATGGTGAACTAGCAAGAAAGATTACATATAAAAAAATAGTAGGAGAAGTTTTAAAAAAAATAAAAGA
This sequence comes from Rhazya stricta, assembly GCA_001752375.1. Classification (NCBI taxonomy): domain Eukaryota; kingdom Viridiplantae; phylum Streptophyta; class Magnoliopsida; order Gentianales; family Apocynaceae; genus Rhazya; species Rhazya stricta. Next base: position 3,859,237 of record MEJB01000009.1, read on the forward strand.
AAAGGATTTCTTTTTTAGAAGTAAAAAAGAAAACTTTTTATTAAACCTCGACTTTTGCTAGGAGATCATCGAACAAAAAAGGAGGAATGAATTCAGTTCAGTACATAGGATGAGAAATTGACTAACCAATAGGAGCAAGGTCATGAGCTAAATTATTCGCATAACTCTTAACATGCGAAAAATCTATTGCAGCAAAAGAAAGAGCATATCGCCTAATATTAGTGATGATATGGCCAATGAGAGAGCCATCATTTGCAACTGCATGAAGGCTGGAGATGATGTCCAAAGCATCATTTTCCAAGGTGATGTGTGAATTAACATAGTTAGCACCAAACTTTAGACCCTCTAGGGCAGCCCCATGTAATGCACAGCTACAAGCAGGACCTTTCATGGACATGAAGGAGATCATTTCAACTCTGTTGTTCCGTATAATCACCCCTATATCCGTGCTGAAGGAGGACCTCGCTGCATCAACATTAAGCTTGTACTGTTGTTTTCTAAGTGGACAGCACCGAGGTGAAATCATAGACACCAACGGGGGTGGTTCATGAGCCGACTGAAATTCTCTAAATATGAGTGTCATGGAAATCCAAAATGCATATGACTGTCTCCAAACAGTCCCACTCGACCCTATCAAAGGCCTTACATATATCAAATTTCAAAGCCGTGTGGGTGCGAGGAGAATGCTTCGCCTGGAGGCTATGAAAGACCTCAAAAGCAGTGATTTCAGTGTCTGTGATATGGCGGCCCTAAAGGAAAGCATTCTGAGCCTCATCAATAACATTCTACATCACCAGCTTTAACCTATTTGTAATTACCATGGAAACCAGHTTATAAATGATATTACAATGACTAATAGGACGATAATGGGAAAACTGGGTCGAGGATGTACACTTTGGAATCAAAACAATGTGACAATGATTTAAAGTAGATATATCATAAGCAGATTTTTGGATACCTAAAACCATGGCGATGACCTTATTCCCAAAGATGCGCCAAAACCACTGAAGGAAGCACGCATGGAGGCCATCAGGGCCTAAAACTTTGGATAAGGCCATTTGAAAAGAGCTTTTTGGACCTCATCTGAAGAGAAGGGGCCGTCAAGGTGTCACTTGGTGTTACTAGCTACCCTCCTCGAGAAAAGCAGTGGGCTAAGAGGAGGTAAATCGGGTTGCCTGGATGATGCAAACATAGACCAAAAATAAAYAACTGCAGTGGCACATATACCTTCCTCATCCTCAATCAACCGTGAAGAGTTATCCATGATTTTTTGATGAAATTCCCAGACCCCATTGGTTACTCTACTGGTGAAAATACTTGGTGTTTGGGTCGCCTTCCTTCAACCAAGCAATGCACACCCTCATCTGCTAATGTCTCATGCAAAGAAATGAGGTGTTCGAGCTCCTTGGTAAGCACAAATTCTACAACCCRAATTCGAACAAGCTGCTTGTACATTTAGGAATATAAGGTCCTCCAACCTCAGAATGGCGCGTGTAAGGTTGCCATATGTCTACTGAATCCAATGCTTTAGGGCTGCCCGAGTTCGAGCAATACAGGTTTGAACCCCAACCAAGCCCAATCCATTCAAAGTCAACCATTCTCTAGCCACATCTCCTCACAACCCTTGGATTGGAGCCAAGAAGGCTCAAAATGATGAGATCGACGGCGATGCACCATTCTGCCACCTTGCAGGACATTAACATCACAAGTAATTAGTATTGAAAAATGGTCGGAGCAATCTTTGGTAAGGGTTATAGATGAGAAATCTTGAAAAAGATCAATCTAAAATGTTGATGTGAGGGCCTTATCAAGCTTCTCATAGACGACATATGGCTCATCTCTGCCATTACACTAGGTAAAAGAGGTCCAGAGGACCAAAGCTTATGAAGCCTCGCATCCTGAATAGCATCTCAAAAAGAATCCATTTGACCTCGAGGTCTAGAAAGCATGCCTTGCTTCTCCTCATGAAGAAAAATTTCATTGAAATCCCCGATGCATAGCCAAGGAAGGTCAGACAAGGTCAAGAGGCATCAAAGAAGACCCAGCTTTCATGGTGTAGGTTGTGTTTAGGGTTGCCATAGAAGCCAGTAAATTGCCAGAAAATGCCATTAGGGTTTTTAATGCGATAGTCAATATGGCCCTTAGAGAAACTAAGGATAGTTAAGTCTACGTTATCCATCCATAATAAACCTAAACCACCACCACAATGAAATCTATCCACATAAAATTCATCTTGATAACTAAGTTTCAGGCAAACACGAGTCATTTTGGTAGTATTATAAGTAGTTTTTGAGAGACTAATAGTTTATGGGGTTACAACCGAAACAAGGGTGAAAAGATCATGAACTACACGAGAATTCCCCAATTCTCAGTAGTTCCAAAGAGAGCTTCATTGGGTTCCATAGGGCTGCTAAGACACCTCCACCGTTGATTCAAGAGAGGGGCAAAATTTCTTATAGACAGAGGCTGAAGGGCTAGGAAGTGGTGCAAGGAATCGCTTGAGGGGAAAGAGATGAAGCTGTCCAGACACTATAGCACCACCACTGCTAGTTTGCTGAAACTGAGTAGGAGCTTTGTGCAAAATTCGCACAATCCTGAGGAGGATTTCTTCTGAAATACAGCAACATTAGGTGACTAGTTATCGGTTCTCCTTGCCCTCCAAGAGCAGCTGAGCAACAGGAGGGATGTGTACGACTAGGGATGGAGCATCAGTAGAGAAATGGTCCCCCACAACCAGTGCTAAGGGCTGACTCGTACCCACATGATCAAGGACACCCGTTTGGATTGTGTTCTCAACCATTTGAGTTTCTGCAACCACTTTATTATCTGAGCCACCCCTAGGAACTGCCACTAGACTAGCAGCCGGAGAAATTGTAGGAGATACCGAGGTAGTAGAGGCAATAAAAGGAGGATAATTGTGTCTGCTAAGGAGAATACTCCAGATGCTGTCGACATAACTCCTTCAGGGACCAAACGGCAAAGAGCTAGCAGAGGAGGGAGGGGAGGAGGAGATCGGGCACTAGCGAAAAAGATGGCCGATAAGTCCACATGCAAAGCAGMAGGGATGGAGGTGCTCATAGCAACCAGAACAACCATTTTCGGACCATTAAGCTGGACAAACCTGCACGGCGGTCGTGTGATATTCATCTCAACCCAAAGCCTAAAAAACTTCTCTCCTGTAGCATCCATTCTCCCCCGGACCTGGATCTCAGTGCAATTCAGGAAACTAAGCCCACTTTAGCAGCCACTTCCAGCGTATAGCATGACGGAGGAAACCCCGTGACGTGCACCCAGTAGAAGTCAGTGGTGAAGTCTGCAACGACCGGCATGTAGTTGTCACTGTAGTGTTTGAGGCTAGGAAATACTTATGAAAACAATTGAAATTTGAAGGGAGAACAGAGCACAACGTTTCCTTGTTCTTTCTGGTGTGGTGCTTATTTTACAGCATCCATCACCTCTTCGTCATAAAGAGATTTTGGCCAACAACTCCAACTACAAATGAGGAACCGATTACACGTTATTGGTCCACTAACAATCTGCCTACGGACTAGTTCAATCTCCTAGAAATCCTCTAACAAATTCAGAAACTAACAGAATTGAAATAATTGAATTAAGGGAATAAAAACAAGTTTATTTCATAACAGTCACATCTTAGACAAAGGATGACCGGCCTGTTGTCAAAGTTCCATGGGCCATTGAGTAAAACAAAGTCAACAGCTTCATATGTTCTAGAAAGGAGTTCAAAAATAGAGTCTTGCACCCTTTTGATCTGGAAACTGCCACACTGCCAAGACCTACCCATCGCAGCATGGAAGCCAGTGTGATTAGATCACTGATGGCGAGGAGAAATGCCCAAACAATCTGTTGGCACTCCATGTAGTCGGCACGGAGGTCGCGCGTACCAACAACAACAACCAGGGACTCTTGATCAGACATCATGAAAGAATGAAAACATGAGGAAAGATCTGGATTGAAAGCCATGTCAGATGCAACGATAGGGATAGAAACACACCGGAGATTCGCAATTAGCCGGATGAGAAAAATCAGCAAAATTGAGCCACAACAATAGAGAATTGGCAAAACCCTAGCACCATGGTGAGAAACCCTAGCAGACAGAGAGAGAAACCCTAGCGCCCGAGGGAGAGAAACATTAACATATAAGTAATATGATAAATAGAATTCCTAATATTACAAAAATCCAGAAATTCCAAAATTAAAGCTGTTTCACTATATATGGGGAACAAACTAACTTCTTAAAATCATTGACAACTAATGTAAGATGTAAGTCAGTATTTGATTCTAAGTTTTACAAATCAAGCCAATCATAGACTTAAAGAACGCAAATTTTCATTTGATTCAACCGAATAACTTGAGTGCATAATGACATTCAAATCTTTCCTCTGTAATCGCAGCATAAGAAAATAAGCCATTGATGAATCAGATCATAGATACTTACATATGTGTGCCTTTCTTACACAGCGGTTAGAGACGCCAGCAAGTAAGAAAAAGAAAGAGAGAAAGAAAAAGAGAGAAGGAGAACCCAGAGATAGAAAATTATGTGAKTTAAAAGAATATCATGAAAAGAAACAAAGAAGATGAAGATGCCATTAAAGCAAGGTGAGGCAATAAGTTGTGAAAAACCAAGTACCTGTAATTGAATAAAGAAAAAGAATGAAATGGTAGTGCTAGTTAACCAAGAACAAGAATATAATATTTTAATCTTTAATTGGTAAAGATGAGGTGGTGGTGTGGCTGACTTAAAACAAAAGAGAATGGTGATGGAGAAATATCATTCTATACTGTTGTTTATTTAATTCAAAAGAAGAAAAAATGAAGTGTAAATAACTATAAAATTTGAACTTATATTGTTTATTAAATTTATTTGTTCTGCTCCAGAGGACAAGAGTTCATCCTAACAAACCAAGCTGTGACTTGATTGTTTAAAATAAATAACTAAATAAATATTTTATAAAAATATTTAATTTTTGGAGATTTTTGATTGATCAATGTCACAATTTATCAYGTAATCACGTTTTATTTGATTTTATATTGACGAATAATGAATAAAATGTTTAGAGTTTTATAGAACTTGGATGATTTTCTTTTATTTTTACTTTTTTTGGAAGCAACTTAACGTATTTAGTAGTAATGAATCAAAGAAAATGGCTTATTTAGGATGGAGTTTACTTTTCTTACCAAAAGATGAAGTACTCCCTCCGTTCTTTTTATAAGTATGGCAATTGAAAAATAATTTAGGAGATGATTAAATTTACTATTATACCTCTCACTATATTCTAAAACTTTCATGTGATATGTGAAAAGCCTTCCTAGACTAAAAAAAATAAGATGAAGAGTTATTTCAATTTGTGGGAAATTGAAGAGTAATAATTAATATCACTAGATTAGGGAAAAAAAATAATAAGTTACAAGATGAAGGGTAAAATTGTGATTTTTTGTAATTTTTTGTGCTTATATGTGTAAAAAGACACTTATTTAAGGGGAAAAAATAGATGTTTGTGACACTTATAAAAGAATGAAAGAAATATTCCACTAGGCTAGCAGAGGCGTATGTATACTAATGGAGGGAGTAGAATGGTTTCTTTGATTCTTCTTTTTCATTGTAATTAACTAAGGTATTTAATGGTAATAAATTAAAGTTAATTCAACTATTTATAGTTGAGTTACTTCTTAAAATTTACTCTCGGTTTCAAAATAACGGTCTATTTGACTATATTTTCTTATTTCAAATTAGTTGTCATTTTAGAAAATGAATAACATAATAAATATTCCTTTCCAATTTTATCCCACATTAATTATTCTACTATCTCATAATTTATTCAAATTTTAAAAAATCAAGAACAATTAAATAAGGTCAGAATTTTCATTTTATTTAAACATATATAATAATCAATAATTTCTTAATATGCATTAATTATATCTAAAAGTATAATTATTTTGAAACGGAGAGAATACATACTTTCTTGGATAGTGCTACATGGATCAATTTGATCCATATTTATTGTGAATCAAAAGTTGTYAAGGGATAAAAACTCCATAATACCATTCCTGATTCGGGAGGGAATTATTTACCTCTCATATTGTCATATCTCCCTCCAACCCAATTCACTCCTAAAATATAGAAATATTTACTAATTAATTRCGTATGAATAYCAAAAATTATGAAAACTTGTTCCAATTATATCCTCTTTCTCAATCCTTCCTGATCTAAAATTTGGGTTATGAATAAAATACGAACAAAATTAGATATTCAAAAATTTTAGCATAATCAACTATCTCATTATTACTTAGTTGACTCACAGTAACTATCTCATTATATCAAAGTTATTTAGTCGACTCACAGTCAACTATTCATTAATATAGTTCTTTTTTGCCTATCGCTAAATCAACCTTAATATCAATGGAAGATCAACAAATTGAGGAAGATAATAACGATGGAGGATTTATAGGAGATATTGGAAATACACACACTCCCTCAATATTTGAAAGTATGTCACAATAAGGTATTTATTTTATTTTGGAAAGTACTTCTAGTTGCACTTTTCAAGAYACTATTAAATACTACCAMCGTTTTGTAATATAGGTCCAACTAAGGARGAGGTCTCTTTCCACAATATAAGTCATTCTATGATATTAGAAAAGAGCATTCCAATTTTACTTCCATTTATATGCCTCAAAAATTGATTTGTTTGACTCATTTTTATTTGTTTAATAGACATTAAATCAGATTGAGAGTTTGTTTAGAGATAACAGAGAGAGAGAGAGAAATAATAATTAATTGATCTCGAATTAAGGAAAATTAAAGAAGACAGAAAAAGAGTATATTAGAAATTTTAAGTAAAAGACATCCTTATATTTAGCAATATTGGTGTCTCTGYGCACAAATCTAAAATRACCTATATTATGAACTTATGTAGTATGTTTTTTCATTTCTATCCTTATTTAGTTTTCAAACCAACACCACAATCAACGTTTTCTCTCATGTAATTAATTATCTTCTTTCCAATATAAGGGTAAAAATGCCATCTTGATAATAATGCTAGACCAATTTATTGTTTCATGGATCTCTGTGTTTTATTCTATTGTGACRTACTTTAAAAAAACAAAGTTGAAAACATAAACTGATAAATATGCTTAATGTTAAATTTATGAAAATTTGAAATCTAAATTTTATATGTAAAAAGGGAATGAAGGTAAATTTGAAATTGAATATATAAAATAATTATAAAAAAACCCCCACTATATCCGGAATCATTTTCCTATTGTTTTACCTATTAATATTTAACTAGCGTGGTTAGCATTTGCCTAAGAGTTAATAGAGGAAGGTTGGACATGAGAGGGCATTCCAGTCCAATTGTAACATGTTTTTATTAAAAGAAAAAAATGCAGGTTGATTTTCTTCTTTTTACCTTTTCTTCCTCTCGATGCTAGTTTACGGTTCAAGCCATAGACTTTCTGATTAACTTCCATCATGGCGGTAGGTTTATCACTCCAATTCTCCATCATGGCTGGGCATTCATTTACGCAATTTCAAAATTGTTTTCCTSTTCCATTGAATAAACATTGTAAAATTATGTTTTCAGCTCTAAAAAGCGCAATAATGAAAAGAGCATATGCCAAAAGTGAACAAGTGATTAAAAATAAAAGTATTTGTGAACCTATAAAGAAAAGCGTCGATTTGGAGCAATAACCAGTGGAGGTGGATGGTGAGCAAGGGAGGACTAATGTGTAGTGGTCCTAATAAAATGAAGTAGTCTCTTTTGGTAATAACACAAATTCTTTTGAACCAGCAAACATTCTACCAGCCATGAATTAACAATCATTTCTCACCGCAGCATCTCAACAAATTTAACCAGATTACTMACAAAGATAGCAATGTCTTAATGGCCAGCCTCTGTATAAAAATTGAACCAAGAATTTTGCATCATCGCTTCTTGAATTGGCATTTCTGTGCACCCCTGATTGCAAAGAATAGGAAGAGGACGAAACAGGTATGGGGCGGACTCAAGCCCTCACATGTTTGGCTCTTCTTCTTGTTCTTGTTGCAAAGCATGAGGTGCACGCAGAAACACCTTGCGCTCGCCAATGTCCAGGCTCGTGTGAGAAGAAGGGAGAAGCAGCATTCCAGTGCTATCTCTACTGCGTCAAACATTGCAATTCAAAGAACGGTATATTTTCATATTCTCCTCTGTTTTTCTTCTTTTACCTACAATTCTCGTGTTCAAGGGTTCCTGAAATGGKTTCAAGAAAACTTTAGAYACCTAAGCCTTCTATGGAAATATATAAAAACCTAATCTTTCTCATTTCCCTTTCTCAAGGTGCAATTTCGAGTCAATATTGTTTACCGACACTCCCAAAATCTGAATGCAATAACTAGCCTAATATAAGCTAATATTTCAAGGAAAGATAAATTTGCTTATTTTTTAAATGGTTTTTTYYTTTTTTYCYTTTTTTTTTTTAACATCCCCCGTTTTCATCTGCTTTGAGCTTCCAAGTATTCTCTTTCATTCAAGTTTTAGATGTATACTATTTGGTTTTGAAGTCCATTGAAGCAGATCAAAGTGAAACCTTAAAATTTCAAATTCAAGGAAAAGGATAGCGGTATAAACCATGGAAAGAATTAGGCCACACCTGGTTTCATGAACCTAGGCTATTGCAAACATTTCATTTTTCTTCTCCTTCCCATAATATTTGTTTAATCTGCTAAAATGTAATTCAAACACAATTCAGCATTTCCTAGTTTCAAATTTCTTGCAATTACTACAGATGGGGTGAAATTGACAAAAGAMGAGGAAGAACAACTAAAATCAGACAATAATGCAATGCTCCRTGAAATTGAAGAAGAATTGATCAAGACACCACAAGACAAGCTGGAAAAGCATGATGCCGATAAACTAAAAGAATTCCTGGGAAAAGCACCAGAAGAGCTAAAGAAACAAGGCAGCAAGAGAAAGGGACAAGGAAGCAAGAAAAATGTACAAGGTGGCAAGAAAAAGGGAAAAGGYAGCAGAAAAATATGTGTACCAATGAAAGAGGTCCATACAAAGCCAGTCATATACGATTCGCTGAAAAATTAGGCTGCAAGATGCAAAAAGATAGCAAGGTACTAAAATATGCCTTCAGTTTTCCTTACAAATATTCCTTGTGCCCTCTTACTAAGGGTTTCTGCGCCCTGTAATAAAGTGCCTTATTGCACAACTAGCACGCAGGATAATTGAAGACTCTTTAGTCCTTACTTTCTTCTTCTAGTTACAGTGCACGGGTTCTACTCTACTATTTTTGTAATTTCAYAGATTGTTGACATGGACTTTCTATAAAGAGCAGACTAAAGAAAGTATCTGAAAACTGCTACTTTGTCTCAGCCCTAAGGTTGTAGCTAATAGCAAATACATGGATTTGTTATTGAATTCAACTTCCCTACACACGTACAATTTAATTACAGGAGTGGGTATTTATTCAGACGTGATTAATGGAATAACTGAAGTTATAGATAAGTTAAGATTCAACATTTTTACCCTGTGTAGCATTATAATAACATGCATCTGTAAAATGCATATTTTCAAAATCTAATCACACACTGTAGGGACAGAATATCGATACTAATATCTTGAATCTAATATTGCTAAAGAAACATCCTTGAACTTCAACTTTCAAATTATTGCTAATGCTACTTACAAATTGCTCCAAGGTCATGTTGTCATTGTTCAACTCGGCTACAAGTTTCTTCATACTAGAATCTTCATAGTTGAATCATATATTCTTCAGCAGTTAATAGCTAAAGCCAACCAGAAAATAAATTAAGGACAGAAGTAACATATTGGATATATGCTCGAATGGATATATGACCAATAAATAGTTCTCCATCAAGATGATTATAAAGTAAATAAACCAATTGCTTTAGGGTATACAACAAACAATAGTAAGCTACCAATTTACTTCTACTCTTTCATTCTAATGGAGATAGCCCATGGTACTCTTACTTCACCAATAGTAGTAGACAAAAAATTTCCAAAGTCTCCCCCCATGCCATGAAGAACAGATCAGAACCGTAAAGAAGAATTTGGTGTTCTATCAAGATGTTCAGGGCTATGTCAATTGTCATGCTTAGGGCAACGCAAATATATCCATGGAGAGCATGTGCATATTTATGTAGATTGCTTAATTATCACAACATAAAAACTGTAAATACTATCTCACTAAATCACGCTCTATTGATTTTGCCAGTACTCTGGGAAACAAACCATTTAAAAGGGTGACCAGATTGGAATGGAAAGCTAGACTATTAATGCTTRTTCCTATGATATATTTGACATATGAGTATTATCTCCAAATWGGAGAAAAGTATCAAAAAGATGACTTAGCTCAGGAAACTATGGCACTGCAAATCTGTTATGGAAGTTTCCCGTTTTCCTTGAGATTCCCTCGATCTCCATGGCAAACCGTTTAATATTCTTTCAGCCAAAATCAATATTAGCATATTGGACAGGCTTTTCCATCAAAACCTAAATGTATCGACATAGGCTTACACAAAAAATTTTCTTTGCCTCGCGGAGGATATTAAGCTACTGAACCAGCAAGCAAAATTTCTATAAATTCATTTTATTACCACAGCCATATATAAAATAAGATTGTTCAAGATTCATATTGAACCTAACACAAAAGAAAACATATGGCTAATCCCAACATCAATATTAAAATTCTCACCATAAATCAGCCTCTCAAGCAACAGCAAGCAGAACATAATAGAAGATCTATATCTAAAAACAACCACAACACAGGATTTCTCAAGAAAGCAGGAAAGCACATGCTTAAGAAGCAACTTCATTCTCCTTCTCCAGAGCAACTTTGGCAGCATGAAGATCCTCATCCAAGAATAGATCCCAGTGCCCATCCCATTTGATGAAAAACTCCGTATCCTCAATATATTTCACTCGATGTACATCTCCGGCAGGAGTGAACAAGTAATCTCCAGCAACCAAATCATGTTTGGTGCCTTTGGTCAAATTCCAGACTGTCTTACTACCCTTTATCACCAGCAGATCATGCCCAAATGTATGATGATGGGCCGGCTCCATGCTTCCGGCCTTAAATCTCACTATAGCCGAGGTCGGTGTCTCCCTTATAATCTTCATAGAGGCACCAGGCATTATAGCAACGGGTTCGAACTCAGAATCAGTACGAGTTTTTGCCAACGAGCATAAAGCGCAAGGAACATCAAAACTACTGCCTTTCAACCCTCCTATTTTAGACATCTCCGAAATGGAAGTATCTAGAAAMGACTCGATATCAGAGGGCCAAGGTTTGGAACCCGAGGCAGGACAAGGATATTTGAAAGGGGTTTTGATGAAATTGTGGAGAATTTCTTTCGCCGTTTCCGGCTCAGTGGACATACCGGAGACAGCGAGAACATTACAGTTGTTGATCGACCGGGCGTTGACAGCTTCACCGGGAGTGACACAAGTTGCAGCATAGACTCCAGGAAACTTATTAGCGAAGATGCCAACACCGACGCCGGTGCCACAAGCAACTAGGCCGCGAGTTTCAAAGGCAGGATCGGGATTGGCAGCGGCTTGGCTGACACGGCGGCCGATTTCTTCGCCGACAGAGTAGTATTTGTCTGTTCCGAGGTCTTCAACTTCAATGTTGAGGTGGCGTAGCTCGGCTACGAGAGAATCTTTGAGCTGGCAGCCGAAGGAATCAGCTCCGGCGATGATTTTGAGGCGGCGGTTGCCCGATTCTTGAGCCATGGCGAAGTTGAACGAGAGAATTCAGCCGTAGAATAGGAAAGTAAATATTTTGTAATCCCATAAATACTCTTTTATGTCCACCTACATCTCGTCGGATGGATATTGGGATTCTTTTCTTTAATGGATTGAAATGCTCAAATACAGGCATCAATAAAAGGATRGTATTTCTCAAATGCTTTATCCGAAAATTACATCCTCACATCTGACAAATGCATTTATTAAAKGYGGGTTCCTTCTTTTTCACTGGAGAACACCTTCATCCACTTTTTCATAGAAATTAATAAAAAATTTCAATTACAATAGATACAATAACCACCACATATAGCAAGATAAAAATGCAATATTTCAAACTCAGGTAGTGCAACCATTTCAAGCGATTAAAATGTTTTATGAAATCTTTCACGGGACCACTCCTTGAGCAATGCTCTCTAGGCACCATTCAATGAAAAAGATGGCCAAAATTAAACAATGTAAACCCAGGTTAAAATTTTCACCATCCCCAAATCCAGATGTAAGGCGGCAGCGAATACAAGATGGAGGAGGTTAAATTCATATGGTGATGATTTCTTCAGATAAATCGTCGTTGCGTGGCATCACATTAATCTGTYCGATTCAATGTTGGATGGGTTTGGATTTATAGTGCGAAGGATCTTGATGGGAAGGAACACAATGCAACGGAATAATTCAATAACACAACTCTTTCCAAATGCCCGTGCAACTTAGAAACAAATAATAAACGAAAGAAGATCAAACAATACACGAGAATTTTAGCGTGGTAAAACCTCCATTAACTAGGAGTAAACATCCACGGGACCCTTGGACCACTTAATATCTCCACTATAATCAATAATGGGTACAACCAAGGCTCTCTCTAACAATAGTTAGAGGCATACATCAATTTCATCAAGATCTACAATTAATCTTGGAACAAAACAAGAATCAAGAGAAGGGATAACACCCAAAAATAATCTTAAACTCGCACCTCCGAAAATCACTYMGCAGAAAGACCTAGAAAGCTCAAAATCAGATCTCCACCGTTCAAAACGTACCTCTGTATGTCCCGAAGACTGTGACAAAGTTTCGTGACGATTCAACGGTTGATGGCTGCGTAATGACTGATTTTGCAAAGTTGGTCGGAGCTGAGATAAGGCTGCGGAAATATTCTCTCTTCTATTTTTCTTGTGTTTTTTTACTCTCTTATAAAACCCTACTCTTTGCTCAATTTTAAATAGCAAAGGTATCCACAAGTGGGCTAGTACCCACATACATTTGGGCCTCTCCAAATAGGAGGGATAGCCCAACAAACTCCCCCGACCGACTAGTTGGAGGGCAATTCCAATCCGGCAACTGTGCGACAAAACTYAAACTTTCYCCTCAACAAAACWTTCGTCAACATATYCGAACCATTATCATCGGTGTGAATCTTCTCAAGCTCCATCAACTTAGAGTCTAATGCATCATGAATCCAATGATAACGGACATCAATATGCTTTGACCTCGAATGAAAGGAGGAATTCTTCGATAGGTGAATGGCACTTTGATAATCACAAAACAAGACATACTTTTCTTGTTTCACACCAAGTTYCATTGTAAATTTCCTCAACCACAACAACTCTTTCGTCGCTTCCACGGCTGCTATAAACTCAGCTTCAGTAGTAGAGAGTGCAACACATTTTTGCAACTTCAATTGTCAAGCCACGGCTCCCCCGGCAAAAGTCACCATATGTCCCGAAGTAGATTTTCGATCATCCAAGCTCCCGGCTAGATTCGAATCTGTATACCCGACCAACATAGGCTTCTCGCATCCAAAAGTTAGTCTCAAATTCGACGAGCCACGCAAATATCTCATCACCCACTTCACGGCTTCCCAATGATGTTTTTCCNGAATTAATATAGACAGCTCTCGATATCATAGATGATATTGAGGATCTTGAACCAAAATCAATTGAAAATTTCAACATAGACATGATTGATCAAGATGGGGAGATGCAATTGAGTCTTAATTAAACTAACTATTGAAACGTGAGGTTCATGGACCTGTAGTCCAAACATAATAAGGTGTAAAATCAGTCGATGATGAATGGATATTTATATGCAAAAAGGAGATGAAAATAGTGAAGTCATGAGATATAAAGCACRATTGAGCTCTAAGGTATTTCACAAAGACAAAGTATTAATTATTTAAAAACATATTCACCTGTAATGAATATAATTACGTTCAAATATCTTGTAAGCTTAACTATACATGAAAACTTTGATATGCGTTTGATGGATATTGTCACTTTTATTTATTTGGATTAGTAGAGAATGACAATTACATAAAATTCCTAAAGGATTTGATTTGTCTGACGCATTTACTAGAGAAAATCAATCCATCAAATCATAAAATTCCTTGCGATGATTAAAATAATCTAGATATATTTGGTATAATCGTCTTAACAAATATCTGTTGAACGAGGGATATAAAAACAAATATGACTATCCTTGTGTTTTCATAAAGAAAACATAAATTGGATACACAATTGTCATAGTTTATGTTAATTTAAATCTAACTAAGACTCATAAAGAGCTCAACAAACCTGCAGGTTACATCAAATGAATTTGAGATAAACGATCTAAGAAAGCTAAAAATTTGTCTTAGTTTACAAATTGAACATTTCCCGAAGGATTATTTGTTAATCAATTCAAGTATACATAAAAAGTAATGCAACAATTTATATGGATAGTGCACATTCATTGATATCCTTTATAGTCATTAGATCACTTAAAGTGATAAAGTTGAATTTTTGCCTACTTGAAAATTGAGAAAGATTCTTAGTCCCGAAATACTATACCTTAGTACAATTGGTACTTTTTCTGTAAATCTCCTTACAAGTTATAGTTATCTAAGAAACACATTTGTTAAACAAACTATAAGAGTTAAACGCTCAAATCATTCAAAAATTATTGCAATTCATGAGCTTATATTACACAATCCGAAGGAAGCTACATCAAAGGAGATAAAACAAAGCATATTTCTCCAAAATTCTTCTACACGCATGAGCTTCAGAAAGTGGCGATGTTTCAACAGATTTGATCAAGTGATAATATAGAGAAAATTGATTCATCATATTGGAATGCGTTAAACCAAAGACATTCACTGATCATCTATATGAGGGGGAGTAACTGTACTCTTTTTCCTTCCTTCAGGTTTTGTCCTACTGGATTTTCTTGACAAGGTTTTAACGAGGCAGCAATTAATACTCCAACATTAATTGTACTCTTTTTTCTRAGTTTGGTTTAGTTTTTTCCCATTGAATTTTCCCCAAATAAGTTTTTATGGGTCAATTGTTGCATAGAATAGTCTTTCAAGGGGGAGTTTTCTAAATAATTATTGGTGAATGACTTCTCTACCATTAAAACTAGAAGCCCTATGGTTTAACCTCTATTAATAGAAGGCTTTAGTTCACATCAAGGTTATGATATTCAGTGTATATTATTCTCTCCTTACCTCTCTTCAACTCTATTCTTCTCCTTTTCCTTCTTAGTTTATAACAATCTAAATAATTTAAACGGCAATTAATAGATATGGTAAAATACCTCTTATTTTATGCCATTCCAAAAGTGACCCTGGTCCTCTTTTAAAGGCGGTGGTGACTGGAAGGGATGATGTTGCAGAACAAATGCTTATGCCACTCCTTCAACTTCTCTTTTTTTACTTGTTTTTGAAAAGAAATAATTGAAGAGAGGATCGAGCGATACGGATGGAATGGGAGTGAATTGGTTTTCTTGCTGAAGTCGAAGAAGGGGCGTGGTGGTACTTCTATAACTCCTCCTCCATCTTCTTCTTCATTTTTTTAAGTAAAAATAAAATTAGGATGTTCCGATGGTTGGATTGAGTGGCAGGGATGTTAAGGTGAGGTGTTAGCTCCAACGGGCCTTGTTAAAGTTGGATCTGTGGCCACCTTCTCCATCATTTTTCTTGTTCTTTTTTTTTTTTTTCCCCTTTTTAGTGCGATGTAGGGGTAATTTCATCATCTCATATAAGGATCAGAAAAGATGACAGTAATGGCTACAGATGGACTTCAAGAGGCATTAACACTCAATCTTGTGATGAAGCGCTTATTTTTAGAGCTTTCTCTCTCCGCAACCTAGGGTTTTTCTATAGTACCATTATGATACTTTCTTCTTTTTGATCAGTTTCTTTCAGTATCAATTATTGCTTCTCTCTTATTGTTATTGTTGTCCGCAACTCTATCATGGGAGCAATTAAATCAATTAAAGCAAGTGCATATACTCCAGAAGAGAATTTCGCTATTCCTTTACTGGAAAATGAGCTTGATGTAGGTATTAGGGCATGCGTAGATAGTTGTGTTGCTAAATTACATATTGATAGGGAACCATTTTACATACTTTGAAGATGGTGATGAACGAAACTTGGAAAATGGATGGGATAAGAATTGTTAAATTACAGAACTTATTACTGCACATCTTTTACCCTTCGGCAAAGGTCATGGGGTTTGCTTTGCAACTAGGTTCTTTGTGCTTTGATAATTTGTTGCTTATCCTTCTTCCTTGGTGGTAATCATCYATGGTTTCATCGGAGGAGTTGGATTTAGCTTGGTTGTGGGTTCAAATACATGATTTGCCACCCGAATGTTATACACTTGAGATTGGCAGAAAGTTAGCTTCTAGCTTTTTAGAATATCAACAAGTTCAACTTCGGGAGCGAACTCAATATGGTTTTTTTTCCGGATTCAGGAGTTGATTGATCTAAYTTTGTCATTCCGCCGTTTACTCCAACTTTCATCTTGGTTTAAGGGATATGGGGTTTATTGTGATATGAGAGGATTCCCTTTTTGTGCTACCGTTGTGGCTATAGTGGCCAACCACTTCGAAACTGCATTTTAGCCTCTGTTTTGCCGCTATCAATGGAGGAATACAATAGCTTGCCCTATGGSTTGTGGATGCAAGTGGCCGCAACGCTTACTTCTCTTCTTGGAGATTGGATGAACCTAGAATTTACTAGGATVGAACAATGTCTCTTGGAAGAGAATGATATGAGAGGACATTTTAAGGGGGTAAGAATGGGGTCAATTACATCCTGAATCCCATGATGGTGCTCCACTAATTTCTCAAATCAAGACCATCTCACATGCTCAAGAGGATTTTGCATCTGTAGTACACACAGAATCAGTGATCTTTGCTCTTGCAGTACACACAATGCCACATGCAGAGACTTAAAATTAGGCTTTCTCATTCAAGCTTCCCCGATTCAGGTTAATAGCAATGATAGTTGCTACATTAAAATTATACATTGGTAGAGACAAGTTCAACACTCTAAGACTCTCCATCACCATTCCAGTTCAGACAACAATCACCACTCCACATCAAGTATTGCAAATATTAACATGGACAATGTGATAGTGGATTCTGTCATAGTGGACTCTCAAGCCACTAGTGTGGTTGGACCTAAAGTTACTAGTTTAAGGCCCAATGTACACAAGTAYCATGAGGGCATCACTAACAACTTTTAAGAAGTAAGCTTTCCTACTGGGTTTGAAAGATTCTCCTGATGACTCTACATTATTAAATTTGAGGATAATTAAGATAGATATTTTATCATTATAGGCTTTTTCCCATGCAGTTATGGAAGATCAAGTTATGGATTCCATACTCTCACAAACGGTGGCTGCTTAGCAACTCCTCCAATCATAATGAATATTATGTCTTGGAATTGTGGGCTTCGAAACTCTCGAACAATTCATGTACTACAACATATAATACGTATTCAAGATCCCTATATTTTRTTTTTGACTGAAATGAAATGTAATTAAAATAGAWTCAGAAATATTCAGTTTAAATTTGGGTTTGCAAATTGTTTTGCAGTGGATTATGTTGGGAAATGTGGTGGTTTGGCTATATTTTGGAAATCGGAGTTAATGTGCCTCAGCAAACATTCTCACTAAACCATGTAGATGTATATATCAAGAGCCAATGATTCTATCCCATATTTTTTGCTGATTTTTATGGGTTTTTATGGCATCCAGACTGTGGCTCGACATGTTAGATGGGATCTTTTGGGGAGGTTGACAAATGGCAAAAGTTTACCATAGCTTTGTGGGGGAGATTTTAATGAGATTTGTTCAGCTCTAAGCAGATGGGTATTCATGATCGACAATCATCGCAAATTCAAGCTTTACATGATCTTGGGTATAGAGGATCAACTTCTACTCGGTGTAATGGCTGGGGGAATAATGCTAGGGTTTGGGTAAGGTTGGAAAAGTTTCCTGGAATAATGCTTGGTGCACTTATGCACCATTTATGGATATTGGACATGGATTGTTTTATATCACTGATCATCTAAAGGTCACAACATCATGTTTTTCTTAATCAGCATGGCCCAAAATTCAAATTTGAGCCTTTCTGGCTTCAAGACCCTACTCGTGAGGAGATTGTGCATGGGGAATAGAACCGATGCATGGTTGATTCAAGTACAACATTATCTTTAGGTTTGGGTCAGTTAAAGAAGGTTCTTATGGTAGGAATAAATGTAATTTGGGTATCTACCMAGTAAGGTAAAATAGCAAAAGTATACTCTTACACACTTAATCACTATACAGGCTTCAGTTGACCAAATATCACATGCTTATCGAGAATTGGAACATCGTCTCCATCTAAAGGAAGCCTTTTGGCATAAAAGATTGTGAACTAATTGGTTGAGGGAGGGAGATAGGACTACATCATACTCTCTTCATCATGCTTCTCGCCGATGRAAGTGCAATTATATTGACAAGCTGAATGATCTCCATCGTAGAGARATTACTTATTTGGTGCAGCTTCAAAATCTGGTTTTTGAGCATTTCTCTTATTTATTTAAGGATCAATCAGGGGTGATGGATATAAATCATATATTAGGCCATTTGGTTTTATAATAAATTGAATGATCAATAGATATTTTATTTGCAACAACCTTTCACAGAGAATGAGGTTTTTAGAGCTTTACATGATATGCATCTTTCAAAGGCACAAGGGCAGGATGAATTCGTGCTGTATTTTATCAAAGGTTCTGGAGTTTCTTGGGAACTGATGTCATCAACCAGGTATTAAAAATATTGAATGAGGATGGGCAAATTATTGATATTAWTCAAACTTATATAGTTTTGTTACCTAAGGTGGCACAACCAGCTATGGTTTCGAAGTATTGTCCTATCAGCCTATGTAATGTCTTGTACAAAATTATTGTAAACAGGCTCAAAATGGTGATGTCATCCATGATTGATGAATCTCAGAGCACTTTTGTTTAAGGTGGGCTAATATTATACAATATTATTATCGCATTAGAGGCTTTTCACTGGCTCAATCGAAAAAATCATAGCTCGAATCTTGCTTCGAAGCTTGATGTATAGTAAAGCTTATGATAGAGTAGATTGGCAATCTCTTGAATGGATGATGGGGCACTTTGGTATTCCTACTAGATTAACAGGAGTTATTATGAATTGTGTGCGGACGGTTTCCTTTCAAGCACTCATGAATGAGGTTCCTACTAATACATTTGGCCTTTCCCTAGGCCTTCGTCAGGTAGACCCTTTCTACATTTTCCTTTTGTTATCTGTKTTGATGGTTTATCTATTTTATTAACACATGATCAGATAGTAGGAAATATTCAGGGTTTACAAATTTGACGCACTTACATTTTGCTGACTGTAATTTGCTTTTGTTGAGAGCCAATGTTCAAAATTTTAGAAGGATCAAAAGACACTCTAGATCTCTAGTCACAGGTATCCGGATAGGTGATGAATTATGATAAATCATCAATCACTTTTTCTAAGTCTACTGGTCAAGAACTTCTCCGAAAGATCTCTGATGAGCTTTGCATTGCGGAGGCATCTGATAATAGCCACTATCTAGGTTTGCCATTTATCATTCTTTGGTMAAAAAATAAGCTGTTTTCATATTTGAGAGATCAGTTATGGAAGAGAGTTCAAGGATGGAAAGAATATTTACTTTCGTTAGGCAGCTAAAGCAATTCTAATTCGGTCGGTATTGTAGGCTATCTTTCTTTTTGCTATGTCTTGCTTCCTTTTTCCAGTAGGACTTTATCTTGAGCTTACTAGTTTCATGAGGGATTTTTGGTGGGATATGCTCAAGATGGCCATTGTATTCCTTGGAGAACAGAGGAGGGATGACTCAGATTTCAGGATTTCGAGACTCTCAATTTTGCCATGCTTGCAAAGCAAAGCTGGAGAACAGTTATACAACCAAATACTTTGCTTAGTCGGGTTCCAAAGGCTAAATGTTTCCCTAATTCAGAATTTGTACATTCTACTGTTGGAACTAATTATGTTTATATTTGGAGCAGTTTAATAGAAGGACAGGTTTGCCTCAGTAGAGAATTCGTTGGAGGGTTGGTTCAGGTGAGGATATTTTAGTCTAGGACGACCCTTGGATGCCATTAGCTTTTTCTTCTGCCCAATAGCTGCTAATCCTTATGATCCAATGGATATAAAGGTTCGATCTTTATTGCTTGATCATCCTTTGTGCTCGTGATATAGAGGTAATAAAAAACATTCCTTTGGCACAAAGCTCTTGCCCGGATCAAATCATATGGCATTATGATGTATGTAGAAAATTTTATGTCAAGTCTACATATAAATTGGAGATGTCTTTTCTTCACAGTTGTGCTCCAAATGGGTATACACTGTCTTCTACTTCATCTACTGATCATGTTTATTTCTAGAAAAATAGCGCATATATCACGTAGATTCAATATTCCTGCCCATTTATTGGCCAGAATGACTTGCTCTTCACTGAATCCCGCTTGTTGGATGGATAGTTTTCCATGTCCTCATGGCTATTACAGCTTCAAAATTATAAATGCTTTAATGAAGCTGGTTGTTGGCACTCCAAAAAAAAAAAGAAAAGACGACAAGAATGACTTTTTAAGTCAGACTACGAGGGGCATAAAAATCTTCTGTCATCCTTTTAGACAAAATCTATTAAATCTATTAACAGTTTGCGAATGTAGTCATTGAGACATCAKATATGAATTTAACCAATTAGCCATACAATAGAGGTTTTTTCATAATTAACYCAAYTKAATCTGCTAAATAATGCGGCCCAAATTCTAATAATGAATAGGAAACGGGATTTGCTAAATATAACATGCCTAATTTTTTTATATAACTTTTATTTAGGAACTGTTTTTAATAATACCCCTAATATATTTTAATAATTTTTTATATAATTTTTTCTTTGCATTCTTCCTAAACTGTCGATTAGATTTGTCAATTTTTTTTTTAGATTCTGATTGCATAACTTATTAAACATCGTAAAAATTGACGATTTGGACTTAAACAATTAACTTTTTGAGCTAGGAAAATCGTCATTTGAAATTTTTTGAGTTTTCTTCGATTTGGTCATGCATCGGGCATTTGATGCATACGCATCTGTCGGATACTATGTGCAGTACTTGTGAAGATCTGTGAAAACTCGCGAAATAAATTTTAAAATATTTGTAACTCAAAAAGTTATTTTTTTTTTAGTTTCAACATCGATCATTGCGATGTTTTCAAAAGAAACTTTAAAATATTGGTAAGAATCTGATCAAATTTGATAGGAAAGGGCATGTAAAATGTTGTTACCAGAAATAAAATTATCTTAAAATTTATTCAAAACTATGTTATTGAAAAATTTAAAAAAAGTTATTATTATAAAAAAATTAAAACGCGTTACGTTTAACAAATATGTAATAGGTTGAATAATAGTAGCTTATTTCAGCTTACATGCCTACAAGTTCCATCTTTGCCCACGCGGGTCATTTAAGAGTATACTCATACCAGAATGGTCATTGAATTTACGTTCAATCACAATACAAGGCGTTATCACATGTTAAGTCAAATACTGAATCAATTTAATTTAATTCGGTAAGTAGTTAAGTTCACCAATATGCAACAACATAGTTGATCATTTCACAATTTTGTTTAGAATTAAAACTCAGGTACTTGATTTTTAAGTTAGTATCACTTTATTAAAAAATAATAAAAAATCTAGAAGWGTAGAATTTGTTATATGATTACGTACAAGATTGTGTGAGGAATTCCTTAATACGCGATTAAGATATGAGTTTTTCATCTCAAGTAAATAGTTATTTATCTGCTATTGTTAGCCCATAAAACACTAAAAGCTTTAAAATTTCAAATTTTCATTTCAAACCTAAATTGTTTTAGAGTTTAGTGGTTACAAAATCGAGTAAACTATTATAATATGGGGATTTTGGTATATAATTGCATATTTTTCTTAATAAATTCAAACCATTTCATATCATGCACATTGAAAAATAACGTATTATTAGCTTTTAAATTTTTATCTTGAAATCGTGATAAATCACTAATAATCATATATAGGAAGCTCAGCTCTCAGGTTTGTTTAAGTAGAACCTTATAAGGATTTTTATTTTAACAACCCTAATTGAAAACTTWGATTCAATTATATGTTGAAAGTGTCTTTTGCCCGATTAACAGGTTTTAGGTTTTCTGAATTTGACACAAGAAAGAAACATTGGGCCAACAGATTGGAAGAGAGAAGAGGCCTAATAATTAATATCATCACACTGTGGTCCCACTCTTTACTCTTTAGCATTAGTATAACCTTCAGTCAACGCGTCATGCCACCTCATCATCTTCCCCAAATATTGTCTCCCGTGATGTACGCTGACCGGACTCAAAAAATTCCATATTAATGTAATTTAATTATGAAGAGAGTTCCACTTAGTTTTTTTTTTAATTTTTTTAATCAAATTTTTTTATTAGAGATCTTTTAGTATATATTCCAATAATACTAATTAGAAGATGATATAAATATATCCTTAACTCCTCCGATATCTCTTTTTGTCTATCTTAGGAGTTAAAGTATACACATAATATATGTTCTGATTGGTATAAACAGAAAATAGAATATAAAAATATATTATAAGATTTAAAAGAGATTTTTTTAGAATCGTCAATGTATAACTAGAAGAAGTAGGATAACCCTATGAATATATGAAATGAGATTACTCCCTCTCTTTCAACACACTCTCACAGTCATTCTCCACGGATCAATCCAACGATGTCAGTGTTAATTGATTGCTTACCGGTAAGGATATGACAATAGGGATGAAGGAATTAGCTAGAATATTTTCAAGAAATTCTTTCATTAGCTTTACCTAGGTTGACCTCCTAATCAATGATAGCAAGTCACTTTTTTGGTTCATCTACTGTTCATATTTGTAATCCCCCAGACCCATCTACTGKAAAAGAAAAAGGAAGCTAAACAACCAAATCAACAAAGCCTTCCAACTATCAATAATTAAGAGGAAAAACAGGTGGAATTAAAGAGTCATCTGAAATTCAGCACCTGGCCAAAATCAGATAAATTTCTTTGTCATAATGTCAAATCATTCTCATTATGAATCCCACCTGTTCKTTGAAGYCTTGAACTAAACAAAACCATAACTGGAGATGGAACATCAAATACCATATTTGGTTGCTGGTGATCCACCTGTAAAACYATACGAGCTCATTTTACCATTGATTGCTGGTGATCCACCTGAAYTTGACTCGATAATCCGCTCTTTCCATCATCTCCATTGTCATTTGCATATAGGCATGAAGAGTATAATTCAATACTTAACCATTTAGTTATCTTTCCCAGAATGAAAGTACATCATCTTAAATATTATTTCAAAAGATCATGAACATGAAAATGCTTTTTCATAATAATCAATGGATAATTTTATATATTAATAAAGATAATTCGCAAATATATGGCTAATGAGTCATAATTATTTTTTTTTCTATTAGGACTCAACATTCTCACACGGCTGGAATTAATTCAAATTCGATCGAAGTTGTTTTCGCAGAGGTAAATTGTTACTTAAAGAAGACGTAGCAAAGAACTCTTTCAATATCACCTCTTTCGAAAGTTGAATACGGAACCTCACTTTGACTAACAGTTAATAAGCAATCGCGACATTTGCAAATTCATCATAAATTTACGGATTTAAATAAATAAGCAAAAAAATAAAATTATAAAAACTAAAATATTAAAAGTTTGATTGGATTAGTTATCAAACATTCTATCCAAATTTGATATTTAAATTTAGATGATATAAAGGAATTTCCAGTATTAATAAGTTAAAATATTTAACGGACTTCAAATTTGTTAAAAGGTTTTTGCTATAATTCTTACATTTATGCATTCTTTTATTTCTTGTGAAATTCTCATCATTATGCGTTATATATACTAATGCATGTATTTACAACATTGAACCAGTTAACAAAATTATTTGTCATAAATTAAATAAAAAAATCATGCATTAAATATTTCTCATGTGCATAAATATTTCTCATTTTGACACTTATGGACACTTTTGTTCACTCTATAACAATCACATTGTAGTATACTAATTTTATTATTATTAAATAAGGGACTGGAGTTAATATGATTATTGCTCTGTATAAATGGAACAACACTGCCGTCCAACTTAAGGATAATAATGTCTTTTTAAAAAAGGACTTAAGGACCATAAAGTGCGATTACAAACCCACCCAAAAAAAAAAAAAAAAAAAACGAAAAAMAAAAGTCAGGTGTTCTATTTTTTTTTTTTTTTCTATTTCTCTATAGAGCGCAACTACATGCCAACCAAACATATTGAACAAGTACACGGGAAGACCTCCTCTTAGCTCATCAAGTGAAACAATTTAAAAGATCAAATGCCATACTGATAATGTATTAAAAAATGTGAGTAGGATTACAAGCCATTTAAATGAAGACCCTATGATAAAACTTAAGTCTAAGTCTAAATTTAAAATAATTGAATTTCTAAACACTAAAGATTTACTTTATAATCTGAATATTGAATTGATAATCTAACTTGAAATATTTTAATATATTAAATCAGAATATTATTAYTTCAAATTTATATAAGGAATTAACAAACWAYTWA
>MEJB01000009.1:3883981-3901380 GCA_001752375.1 Rhazya stricta
TTYMAAATTAGATTATCAAATAAATTTAATTCAATATGTTGAATTGAATTATCAACAAGGCCTACATTTAGAATTTCAACTTTCACTCAAATTGTTTTTGTGATACTTTTCATTCGAGCGCTATTCAATTCTGTCAGAAGTTACTTTTGATATTTTTTTTCATAGCACATTTAGGAACCAACAAAAAAATCGTTCATTCTTATGAAAAGCCTAATTCGAYCCTACATCACCATAGCCCACTCCATTTTTTTTTTGGTTTGGTTGTGTACCTAATTACTAATTTATTTTTTAAAAAATCCYAGTACAATCAAAAGTTTGATTTGTGAGGTTTTCGCCTTTTTTGGATGTCTTTTAAAAAAAGATGTCGGAAATAGACGGAACTATTCAAAGAGTGACAAAAATGGATGGAATGCATTCAGTGAAGGTGTTCCCCATAAAAAGAATCGCATTTTCTTAATGTGTCCTATCTCGAGAATAATTTCAAGGTAATTAACCTTTGAATTAAACAAATGCGACTGTCTTTTCCCCCATCGTATTTCACAAATGTGATGCCCTTAATGATCAATGCATTTGTGTAATGTAATGAACTATAGAATAACTCATTTTCTACATGCGATAGATGTACAATTCATTCATCTCAGCAACTGTGTTTTGTCATATCCACATGTAACAACTGATTCTTTGAATTCCAACCAATAAGAACTTTCCAAATATCAAAATACAAATAAATGGTTACAACGATCATTATCCAAAAAAAATTACAAACTTTCCATCACTTTCCAGTATTACAAGAATACAAACTTYCATACAAATCACAGCATCATCATTCATTGCCAAAATGTAAATTATAATCAAGACAATAATACGTTGCCTTAAATTAAACTTGAAGTCAAGAGATAATGTTATATAAGATAAAGATTTGAAGTGAAAACATTATATAAAAKTTCATTTCCATTACAGTAACTCATGAACTATGTCCGTCTCTTGAATTATGACGAAAATTAGAATCTATTATTCCYACCATTTAACCTATTATGAYCGGATTGATGGYAATTTTGAACTTCTTGGGRGAGAGTAGGAGCTGAAAAAAATCCRTTACTCYATGTATTCTTGTAGTACACCTCCGTCCTRGACGATTACCCTTCATAAGTTCTTCGTTATGTTTAAAGGGGAAAGGTACCTGCCTCCAAGTTGACTAATTTTCWATTGGATAGAAATCACAACTCTATGTGTTTCTATAATTATTTTTGGAGTAAAATTAACTGACAAGAGTTGCAGCGTCCTAACCTCTTTTCGACAAATAGCAGATACATTGAAACATGATCTTGCAAATAAACTACACTTTTGCGCAATCACACGTCTTGCTCCCTCATGTTGACACGTATAACATGGCTTACTCCTTCGCATCTGTATCTCCGTGGACTAGTAAACACTGAACTTACCCATTTTTAGGTTTAGTGGTGACGAGCGTGCCTCCTTGCCATGGCTTTGAGATCGCGTGTAAATTGCTCCATATCCTCTCTATGTCTAGACAAAAAATGAATATGAACAATAAGCCACGTTCTCTCGATGAAGGCCAAAGGTCTCCAACAAGTTTCTGAAAGCTCATCTCAATCAATACATTCAATGGGTAAATACATGCATTTTTTTAAAAATTTGTCCATAGATCAAACAAGTTCATCATTAAAACTTCAAGACCGTAGCCCCCATCTTGCCGATAGAGTCTGATTTGTCTCGAGTGTGTATTCATCAACCAATCGTATGGTGCATGATTTAATTTTTTTTTTATCTATTCCATGGAGGTGTAAAACTTTTGAATCTTTAATGTATTTCCTACCGTTACATAAATTTCGTTCAGCAGTTGTTCTTGGAAGTTGTTTATTGAAGTTTCACACGGATATAACGAGAATAAAATCTAAGATAGCTTTTCGATTGCTTGTCAGTCTTAATCTAAGGATAGCTTATTCGATTCTGTCAGTCTCTTGAGCTCAACTTATTATGCTCAAAAGACTTGGGTGTCTATCCGAAAATCAAACAACCAACTATATCACATGATCACATGAATCGCACAATTAACATAGGTAACCCAACTCCCGCGTGGATTTCCTTTTATCCATAATGGCATATGCAAGTGAAATAAAGTTGATTATAGGACATCCATAACTAGCAATCCATAGCTAAGTTATGGTATATCCCCTCAGTGTGGTGCCATCAATGAGCTACGTAGGCTTACAATAGCGAAAACTTGGATTTGTGGCCTGAATAATCCAGATATGAAGACTTTCACTTCATCGGTATTATCCTTGGTGATGTTTCCACTTTAAGAATTGTCCATGTATTTGTTTCCCGATAAGGGCTTGCAAATAGTGAGGAAATAATAGAGAATGTTGATATCCAATCCCCAACATACACTCTGTGCATACTTTTCTTGCCATTCCAAATCCTTTTTTCTTGTAATTTGATCTGTGACAATGAAAACATTTTTGGGGCACCTCATGTAGAATAACATTTGATAATCAGTGGTGATTGTCGTGAATTTAACCTATTGTCATTACGATGAATATAAGGATAAAACCATTTTATGAAAAAATAATCATAAACAATGTTTATATGCAGTGAGATTAATGAAGAAACAATGTATGGAGCAGTAAGGCTGCTTGTTAGAGTTTCAATTATGGTTTATGTCTCATTTGCAGCGTGAATAGAAATTTCTCTATATAGCTCTAATGTTTACTACAAAAACATGTTTCCATCAATTGAACATTTTTGCACGTGGTCGTTCCACTCCTTGCTTTTACTTATTAACACCTGACACTCATGCCCAATTGGAGCTGAGCTAACGCTCTGACACTTCGATGGACCTTGTTTTTTATCCTCCAATCTCATGGCTAATTGAATATCTAGATCAGAGTTTGACACATATCAGGACGAATTCCAATACATCATCTAAATCAAGGTATTGTTCTTCCGACCTATATCGTGAGGAAGTTCTTGAATGAAGTATAATACGAACACGGATTGTTCCTTCACCCACCAACATCGCGCTGAGACATAACTCAGCCACAAGTCGATGTGAAGGACCTGATGCACAATCTTCATCAATGTCACTGGCCACCAATCGAAGACCCTTGTCTCCTTCGCTCAGTAGATAATTCATCCATCTCAGATATTTTTCATTGTCATCATAAAACTCCAACCTCCCCGCTTCCTTGCATCTAGCTAGCCCCACAATGTCCTGGATACCTCCTCTGCCAGAATAGATGAGTTTGATCAGCAACGCTTGATCACTCGACCCATTATTTTTGAAAAACGTATTATTGCTAGTCGATGAAATAATGATGCATAAAAAGGTTACTTAGACACATCATTACTAGGCATATGTGAATGCTAATAACCTGAGGACATCAACTAAAAAGGTTAGCATAGCAAATATAAAGTCCGACATTGTTGGATACTAGTTCATCAATAGCTATATGAACCCATGACAAATCCTAATGGCTCTGTATATACCCAAAATAGTCACTTATGGCTTGAGTTGCGATACGGACTATGGCTCGGGTTGAGTCTTGGGTTCTTATTTCATGAAAATAAYAAATATTTGTATTTAATTTGATTGTGTTGTGTCAGGCACCTYCCATWATTGTTGTATATCATCCTCATTTGCAATCCTCTATGATGTACAATAAATTTCTTGGTTCCACAAAATCCGCATATGACACACGATATCTGTCGGGATCAATATCCCGTAGCTAACATAATTTCATGCAYAACTCTGCATATGATACAGACCGTCATCCACTTATACGATGACTACCAAAATGATCATCTCTGCAAATTGTTTTTTTTAACTCCGTTCACATATATAATGATTGTCAAAATAATCATGAAGAGGTGAWATACACTAATAATCCCCAAACTCCCTCATCACTATATCTCGGAAGCAATACTCGATAATATCCCAATAAATCAGTGGCACCGCCATATGTCGGATGCTCCAAATATAGTAAGTATCTCGTGCAGAAYATACCAATATGCCATCCAGCTAAACTACAAACAATTAGAAAAAAGYCAATAAGCACAAATATTCCAATAACAAAATTAAATTAATTGACAAAAAACATAATGAAACGAAACATGTATGATCAATARTAAGGGCATCTAATTGATCCCTATATATCACTAACACATGTGAAGTAAGACTGTTTCCACCTCGCTCCGTATGGTGCAAGATTCATCTAATGGCTGAGTACGAATCAGATGCAAAATAGTGAGGTGCTCATATAACCATAACTGAAGGACAATAAGAAAAATATTTGGAACCAATAGGTTGATGATTGTGCTAATTATATAAATTTAGAAGTTAAACATAATATCACCAAACATATATACTACTTGTACTAAGGCCATCGCAATCGCAGATCTCTTTAGCCGAACCTTTAGTCGCCTTACATAGAGATCTATACAAATAGGATAGAACACCACTACCCCAACTCAACTGACCACATCTGCACAAATCATCCAACTGATACAGAAACCAAAGCAGTACAAACTTACTTGATTTACCGGAGAATAATAAACCGCCAAATAGTAACATCAAAATGCACCGTGGCATATGATCGACCTTGTTTTTCGTGGCATACTCAGCAAGTGATTTCTGGAAGTATGTCTCTATTGCCTGTGCAATCATTCTATTACCATTGATAGCATCAGCCTGGGGTCGGAAACAAAGCCTGGAATAAACACATCTCCTCCCAACGAATCTCGAAAGTGGTGGCTTTACCACCTATGATAGGCTCACCTTCAACCCTCAAACCCATAACGATCGCAACGTCCTTGAGTGATAGTGGCCTCATCGATGGGTAGATGAAATGYTTGGGTCTCCGGGCACCACCGCTCAACTACAGTGGTGATGAGCGCATGATCTATCCTCACATTACCTATCCTACAAATTTACGATAAAGCCAGTTCGATCTATAGCATCCCTAACTCTTTAGATCGGTCTGACCATATGCTCATCAAATTTACCAACATGAGTCCTATATTGTATACCTTTAGACACAGATGGCTCCTCACCGGCCCATATAAGGTTAGATGGGTCTCTTCTTGCCTATAAAGCAACGACGGATCTAACGGGCTCGGATGAAAATTTATCGGAACTCGATCCATCTATTAATAAGAAAAAGTGATTAAACTAAAATTACTATAATAATCAATAACTGACTAACAAAGCAAAAGATGAACTATTACATAAACATAAATCCTCAATAATATGAAGCAACGAATGATTAAGAAAAAGAGATTAACGGTAGAATAATTGATTAACAAAGCCTAAAATCATATCAATCCATAAACAATAGTAGAAATTGATAAGAGTGGTGTGTTTCTCATAGGTGAATAATAAACTAGGATGAGAAAGATTAGCAATTTAAAAGGTAAAACCCTAAGACTAACTTTGTTGACCTCCAACAAATTTCAGATAGTGCAAACATGCAAAGGCGGAGGACCTAAAACGCATTACAAAGAAGGTTTTCCATTTAAAAATGCACAAAATTTTGTGCAGGAGAGAAAACAAGTGTAGCATTAGCTAATAAGATGTGTGACAAATCTAGAGGAATAGGGAAAATGCTATATGTGAGTTAATTCCCAAAAAAATATGTCACAACAAAGGGACAATATGATTTGTCTATATTGCTCCTGACTTATGCTGAATTCAGCATTTAAAKATATGATTCTCCAAACCATAACAGACGGAAAAACAATTTAAATCACAATACTCCATCAAATTAAGTTGCCAATACTTGATGAAAATGGCAAACTAAGCTGATRCAGCACCTCAACTAGCCAAATAGATAACATAAAAGAAAAGAGCTAGTCCCAACCCAAACAACAGAYGTAATATATGGTAAATATTGTTGCATCAATTTACAGCAATTTACATCTCTACGTTAAACGACATCAATTTACAATTGCATTTGGACTACATATTGTTTACCCCAAAATTATTCTATGTAAATTAAGGAATTTCTGAAATAGAAGTTGGCATTTGTTAGTAATGATACCTGATCATAAGCAGAATAATACATGGAACCAAAACCATACATGAAACCAAATGACCATAAAAATTTAAATTGACAAGAAGAATATAAATTATATAACAACAAAAATAATAATTTCTTCGATTTTGTGCTTATGCTACCTTCACCACAGAGTGATTCTTATAGAAAGAATGTGAAWAATTTTAAATTAAAATATTCTTACATTCTATTTGTGTTTCAATTTTTGAATTTATTTTAAATTTTCTATCTTGATATTGTTAAAAATGTATTTTTTGTCATTCTGAAAAATTATTTTTTAAAACATAAAACAAGAAAACTTTGGACATGTTTTCCGTATTTCCCAATGGGATATAGAGAAAAAGCTTGCTTTCCATGTTTTGATTTTCTTCGTTTATTTTCCTTGAAAATACCAAAAATTAATTTTTCTTGCTTTAATTTGTTTTTAGATTATTTTTCAAAATATATTTTTTGAAAATGTACAAATAATTACGTTTTAATGTTTCTGAAAACTGAAAATAATCTTAACAATAAAGAAAAARTCTTTTGGTCTATTTTAATAGATATTCAATGAAGCTTTTCTCATATTACCCCTATTAAATCTATCTTGTTTGCATAAAATAGTGTTTTTTTTAATTTCTATCAATCTTTTAAACGTATCCCTATTAAATAATTTTTGTAATTTTAATTAGTTAGAAATGTTTCTTAATCAATTTCATATCACCAATGCAGCAAAAAGTCTCACGCTCAACTGAGCAGGCTGTTGACGTCTCCATTTTACGTCTGCTGGGACCATGAATTGGGATCACAACCACTCCCGGCTTCTCATGATTGCAAGAGCGTGTCCTTCACGCGAAATCCGGTGGCTTCAAAAGATGATGACAACTACTTGTTTAATACCCAAAAAACTAAAAAAGAAAAAGATAAGGATAATCATTTTCTGTGGGCCAATTACTGGCCCAACCACTGCTCTCCGGAGTAAAATCCAAGTCGAAAAACCAATACAGTTATAATAAATKCATATTCAATTTATAATTTCTTTTCGAATCAAAAGAATAATTTAAGACTTCAAATCTATTAATATATTTTTTATTTTTATTATATTACTCAGAGCATAGGATAGTAAGAAATTTTACTAAACGTTTCGGCACCAGCACCTTAAGTAATTGCAATATGTGCATATAATTTATAAATTTTTAGAAAAATTAAATATTTTTAATGAAAGAATTAAATTCACACCCTCATTCCTAAATCCATACTCTATTAATAAATGTATAAATTTCGGGCCAAAATGGCTTATTCATTTTAATATTTAAATTTTAAGGTGTTCTTAGATTGATTTTTTGTTGAAGAAAGTTTGATTGTTGAAAGAAAAAAATTTAATGAATAAGACAAAAAATAAAAATTTTAAATTTTGAATTATAAATTTGTTTCTTAAATGAGTAAATATTTTGTTTAAGAAATTCATTTGTATTAAAAATATGAAGTTATAATTTTTGTTAAGAAAATATTTACTATAGATTTTTGTAAGATTTTATTTTTTTTTCAAGTAAGATATTTKAGTGAAAAAAATAAAAGTAAATTTTTAATTGAAGCAAGATTTCATGCTTCATTGAAAAAGCTGAAGAAATGAATTTTTCTACGAAATCGATTTTTTTTTTTTTTTGGTTGAAACCTATAGTTTTAGATGCAAAGTTTTGAAAGAAGTGAAAATTATTTTTATTTAAATTTTTATATTCATTAGATGAGGTGCGAATTTAAAATGGAAGAATATTATTATAAGCTTATCGATACTTTAAAACCCTTAATTGAGAAAGATTCATATCATGATTAAAATTTTGGATGTAGATAATCTATGCTTATGACAAAGAAAAGGATATGATGGGCTGGCAATGACTTGACAATTTGATAAGTGTTTGGTGGGAGGTGGTGGTGGTTTTGGGGCACCAATGTTAAACCGGGACCATCTTTGAACCCAAATCCAAAACCAAAAAGTTACCATATTGGTAGGTTAAATTTGTTAGACTTGGTGAAAGTAGATAAAATTGGTAAGGAAATAAACAAACTGCTACTAGTAATTTTTATGCGTCTTTCTCTTTCTTGGCTTAAATGGTCAAACTATATCTAATCAATCACCAACTCATCGATACATTAATCCACTCATTATCGTAATAAAAAATAATTCTATTTTATTTCTTAGTTTGAAAATTTAAAGATAAAATTTTCACTCATGTAATTAATTTTTTTTAATATAAGAGTAAGAATAACATTTTACCAATAATTTAAAATCAATGTAGGACTTTCTTGGTTTGTGGGTGTGATTTAGGACATGGGGGATGAATYTAATCCCTCCCTAAAATTAATGTTGTGTTTGGATAAACTAAGACCCAACGGTGGATTTAAGAATTTATGTTGGGGTCATTGAAAATTATTATATTAATTTTGATTTACATGTCATAATGTGATTGTTCTTCACATAATATTAGATGAAAATGTTAAAGCTAATCATATTTAATTTCATTAATAAATTAATTATTTTTCTTCAATAACTAATTCTTTCATTTTTTTTATTGAATGAGTCTTATCATTTATATTCGAGTGAAGTTATAGTTTTGACTTAGTTTTATAATGATATTACTAAAGTGTAATTGAAAAAAATATTAAATAACWCATTAATTTTATAATACAAAGTATTTTGAAAYAATTATTTTTTTAAATAACGACATAGAAATAACAATGAAGTATTAAAACAATTTAGAATAAAATGAGTGACAAGTAACAGAAGAAAGTAAAAATATAAGGCGTATAAAAGACTTGACAGTGGAATTACGCGGTCCGCCCCTTCTAAGATGCGGCCATGGGTAGTAGCTATGGGGGCGGCGGTACCGTAAGAGGCGTGGCACACGACAGCACTAGTAGGAGGAGCAGGGCTGTGCACCTACCTCTAGGGAATCCAAATGGTGAACTACGCGACTCATTGACCAATTAAATGCAACATCGTGGTTGCATTAATAGTAAGTCAGATTGGTCCAGCTTTCGAAAACCGTTTTCCTTTATTAAGCACCCGCAATATTCTATACTTACAAGTACACGCCAATCAAATACATCACAAAATTTATACCAAATGCAATGGAAGTTGTATATTCATATTAAATCATAAGATTTCTTATGAAAATTATATTCTTACGTACTGTTGTCTGTCTGCACATTTTTTATCCAATTATTTTGATCGGRAAAATATGTATAAAAATATTYGTTAAATTATATGATATTTGTTGCTCATGGGATCTGAATGACTCAAATCCTAACTTTTGGCAGAGATGGCTTGGAGTTAAATAATRTAATAGCTTAATTAAAATAAATATCCAACAAAAAAAAAGTTATTTTGGGCTCCAAATTTATTAATACAGTCTCTCATACACATCATTTATTACATCAATCAAAATATATAAGTATGATATAATATATATATATATATACACTTTATCTGTAAGATAGAAGAAAAGAGATGTTGAAGAAGTTAAATATATGTACACATCATTCTCTAATTAATATAATAGAATCTTATGAAATGTGTTAGAAGATTTCTAGGAGCCTACTTGATCAATATAAAAGAGTTAGGGTGTTTGTAGTATATTCTCTACTAATCTTATAATATTATCATACGAGGATGGATGTATATAATATATTTATTAATTTTTTCAATAATATATAAATACACATCCTATTGTTATTTGTGTAATATCAAAATCAAATTTCAAAATGTAGACATAAATTTGGAGAACAATAATGGTCAAGGATGTTKCTGCTCTTGATATGCAAATGATTTGAGGTAAGTTTTGAACTTGAACATTCTTTCTTTAAACAGATTAGTGTCTCTGTAATGACTTTATGGCAAGACTGCTTTGCTTATGTCCTGGAGTTTACATGTGAGCATGTCAGGTAAAGCGACGTCAGAGAAACTTGGGGCAGTGAAAGAGAGCAAGAAAGACCAAAAAAATACAGAAAAAAACAGACTAGATTCCTTTTTCTCTTCTTTTTCCTTTTCTAGTCTTAATGATTTCAATTCCAGCCTTTCCAGCAGATCCCAGTTGCTATATTGCCTCACATTCTTGCCTTATTCCTTCCTTTCAATTTCCTCATTTAAGGTGTCAGCAATCATCATCTTAGGTATGAATATATTTACAAGAGATTACCTTATATTTTATGTGTAGGACTGCGTATGAGTTTTTCTATAGATGTAGATGATGGTACATACATGSGATATATAAAAATTGTGGATGTTTTGGGGATGTATAGCTGGTCTTTGGTGCAGAGCTAGTGATAGTGAAATGAGTCTGGGCAGTCCACTTTTTGTCTCCTCTTTCTCTTTCTAATTTCTTTATCTTTTTCACTRTCTACATTCTTCATTTTTGTCTCTAATTTAGAGGGTCCCTCCTCCTCTATTCTTATTTTCCCACTGAACCGTGGTTTCATGGTTGTACAGCAAAATGCATCCGAGCTACTCTACACCCAGATCAAATCAAGGCTTTTCTAAGCGATTTTGAAACATCTTCTGAAATGGTTTCTGCTTCTTGCGCTGACTAATTGAGGTATTTTGCTCTTGTTTGCTTAAAATGTTCTTTTCTTGTTCCTGTTTCCTGCAAATCCTGAGTCATGTTTATTTTGCTCTCTGCAGAGTTGGAGAAACAGGAACTGCTTCTGCAGAAACACTGGTGAGAGAGGGGGGAAGAGAAGGTTTAGAGAGGAAAGTTCAATTTTTTATTTATTTAAAGCATGAAAGATTTTCCTTCTTGTTTTGGGGAAAATGGGGTTCAAGTGGCTGATTTTTCTTCATCAAGTGCTAACAGAGCTGCACAGAATTTAGTAATCTGTGTCTATCAATGTCGGTTACGGGGCAAATCATGCTTGATAACTGTGACATGGAGTAAGAATTTGATGGGTCAAGGCCTTAGTGTTGGGATCGATGATAACTCGAATCAGAGTCTGTGTAAGGTTGATATCAAACCCTGGTTGTTCTCTAAAAAAAGAGGGTCCAAGAGTTTAGAAGCATATTCAAGTAAACTTGATGTATGCTGGGACCTTTCTTCTGCTAGATTTGGATCGGGACCTGAGCCACTGGAGGGCTTCTATTTGGGAATTGTCTGTGAAAGACAAATGGTTTTGCTGCTTGGAGACATGAAAAAGGAAGCACTGAAGAAAACTTCTTCGACCCCTTCTTCATACAGTGCTGTTCTTGTTGCAAAGAGAGAACATATTTTTGGTAAGAAGTCATTCTGCACAAGGGCTCAGTTTTGTGATAGTGGCCCCWTGCACGATCTTGCTATTGAATGTGATACTAGCGCCACCAGTGATCCATGCCTTACGATCCGCGTGGACACTAAGCCATTGATGCAGATGAAGCGACTCCGGTGGAAATTTCGGGGGAACCACACCATCTTGGTTGATGGCCTTGGGATTGAAGTATTTTGGGATGTTCATAATTGGCTTTTTGGCACATCACTTGGAAATGCAGTCTTCATGTTCAAGACTTGTCCACCACCTGAGAAGTTGTGGGCCAGCCAACCTATATGTGATCCCCAGAGACTGCATTGGGCGTGGTCACAGAGATTTCGAGATTCCCAGTCAAACAATCTTGGCTTCACATTGATTTTGTATGCATGGAAGAATGAATAGAAGATTCAAAATTCTTGGTTGAGTGCTAACAGATACTTTTAGTGAGCTGTGATTTTATTGACTATGCAATTGGATTATACTTGAATATGGTTCTTAATTTGTTTGATAGTATATTCAGTAGCTCAAGGAGTTTAAAGAGATCAGGAAAACTAGACAAATTTCTTGTTATTTCATGTAAATTCTTCAGTTAGAAGTTTCTGTCATTGGATTTCTTATTCTTCCATTGAAATTATGTGAAAATTAGTTTTATGATGGTATGCAAAACTCTTCTTTGTGCAATTTATTTTTCCATGTATCAGTGTGTATGGGAGGGCCATATATCTTGCATTTTGCTAGAAATTCTTTGAATGTAACTTAGAAATAAGCACTTACTGTAYATGCGTAAGCATCTGCTCCTTGAACACTGGAGCTATTCCACTGTTCTCGTTATCTTGCAGGTCAATCAAATGATTGTCTACTTGAGTTTTGACAATTTCATTGTACAGGGTTGTTAAATCTTGAGGACCAAAAACTAGTTGAATCAAGACTGTTGAATTTTCATTGTCTATATGAAGGTTGTTTAGTGCGATAATTTGTTTCCCCTCTGCCAGAGATATTGCATAGACACCCCATATTGGTGAAGAAACCAATTTGAGAAACAGACACAATCTGCAAATTTCCTGGTATGTGCCCTGCTCTATTAAAGTTGACTTTTTTGATACTTTCAATCAATTGTAACCCCCAAGAACTGTTTATGTTTTTGAAAA
This sequence comes from Rhazya stricta, assembly GCA_001752375.1. Lineage (NCBI taxonomy): Eukaryota > Viridiplantae > Streptophyta > Magnoliopsida > Gentianales > Apocynaceae > Rhazya > Rhazya stricta. Next base: position 3,896,457 of record MEJB01000009.1, read on the forward strand.
TATGGTGCCACCAGAGCTAGTTTCAACTATGATTGTACAAATTATCTGCATTTGGTTAATGCTTATCTGTAAAACATTTTGGTAATGGTGACACGTTAAGGGGCTTGAGTGGGGACTGTGGAGGTAACAACCGATACTTGTTTTCATAACAATATAGGTAAGGAATTTAAGTAAAAAGAAAGCGTATAGCAAGCTCCCCAAAAAAACCAGCTTTTCGAATACCTACTGTGTTTGTTTGGAGGAGGTATTTGATAATGCCTGGACACTCATAGAGGTAGTTTTAAATTTTTGTACTYCTTTTACTGATGTATGGAAGTAGAAAATTTAGTGAGGGTCAATACTGTATTGATAATAACTTATAACAAAATAAAATCCTTTTTGCTTCTGAAATCCAATCAAACCAATGGAGTTATCAGCTCTGTAGTAGTTTCAGGTTTTACCAAACGTAAACCTGAAATGTAAAACAGCTGATATTACTTCTCTTAAGAGAAGCAAGTCTACCTTTTCCCCTTCCTCTTACTAATCCCTGAGCCGTACATAGTGTTAAATCCATTCTTAAACAGGAAAAATTTGCTATCTGTTAAGAAAAGGTAAAAATTAAAGTTTACTTTGTTCTAGCCTCTGTTTAGGAACGCTCATCTTCTTGTTTTATCAATTGTTTTTACCTTCTYCCTCTTAGCAAATATATATAACGTATTCTGCATAAGGTTGCGGATAATGTTTGTTCAATTTCATTTTGTTTTCWGGGAACACGAGAGAAGGTTGTTGATACTGTTTACACTCTTTCATTCTTTTTCCATCTCATATTTATGTTGATTTTTGGAGAAAACCAGACTCTCTTTTTTCAAAGTTTTTGCCATTCACCTTTTCTCATTTTCCCTCGGCCTGGATTTGTTTAAATATCTAACATCCTAACGCTGCACTAGTTTTTTAGTCAATGGCTTGTCAATGAAACCATGGATGAGGCAAAAGAACGATTAATTAAGGGCAATTTTCTTTTTGGGAGGTTGGACTGTGGGGATGTCATTACATAAATATTTGTTCTGAGAGGATCTGAGAAGAAGTGTTGATCTCAGAAGAATTAATGCCTGGAGTTTTCTGTTGATCTCAGAAAAATTGTTGGCTTTCTGTTTCAATGTTTTTATTTGTCTACATGGAAGTAAGCTGTAGAAGACATATCAACGAGGTTCTGAAATGTTAATAAGTTAACTAACTCAATTCTAGCATAAAACAGTAGCTGAGCTTTCTTCCAATTGATTCTGCAACAGATTGATGTCCTAATATGAAATWTGTGCATCAAACTCSTTTTAACCTCGAATATGACTGCATGAACAGTTTCAAAAAATAAGTTTCCTTTTAACATGGATAGTTACTCTGGTAAATATGGGGTGGTTGTAATTTATGGAATTTCTCTGCCATCATTCATAAATGGATTCACTGTTTTAGTCTGTCTTTCTCATAAATGCATTAGTTACTGATTCTGTGATATGTTAGATAATAAAGCATATGCAAATTCCCATATATGTGAGTAATCTTGAAATCATTGTCTGGAACTGTTTATGCAATACCTCTGAATGGTTCAAGAAACTGAAGGATCCTCATCTTGTTATTTTTTATTTTGATTTTTATTTTATGTTGSTTGAAAACTAGGGATGTTCACCCCTGCACTCAAGTATGTACACTGTAGATGCTTAGACCATGATAGGAAAATGAAATCTTTTCAGTTTAGGTGTTATCTTTTCTCCCCTTTCAGTGGACACATACTGCCATGCTCTTTTGTCTTCCATTTCATTTTCATGAGGTGTACGTTGGTTGGGTAGGAATCCATTGATTGAGAGCCTAAGCTATGAAGGAGGACAAAGTCTAATGGAACTAGTTTTGTATTAAGTGGTCATAAAATCTTGCATTACATGAGGCAGTTCATGGTGCAGCCTGCTGAAAGTTTAGACAGATTCAAAAGATGGACTATTTGAAAACTATTCCATTTGTGCTGTAGGAAGGAGTTTGCAGTTATAAGAGTTTGGCTGCTTCTTGGTCTTTACTGTTCTTGTTTATTGGCAAGCATCCTTGGATAAATAGATCGGAGAAAAGTCAACTTTGCTTATGCTTTAATTTTTTCTGTACTACAGGTGTCTTKAACTTTCCTTGTTGTATTTYGGATGTAGCTGTCAATATGTGATCCATTGTTTAAATGGTACRAGCATTTTTCTGTATATATTTCGTAAGGTTTTATTGGTACTAGTTCATAAGCATTAGAGTGATTAACMTGTTGGCAGAAAATCTACCATTCTCTGTAAATTGTGGATAAAGGTTTTGATCATATGTAAGTTCATAGATATGCATGTCTGGTTCGAACCTATTAAAGCAAAAAAGAATTATTGAAATGAGTTCAAATGGAAAAAGAGAATATGATAAATGAATTGAAATTTGTTGATTATTGCTTATCTGGTTCTGGAACCTGGTTTGATCTTGTAGTCCAACGTATTTGGAATAGTAGTAATTAGTGAAATAAAAAGACTTGTACAAACCATCGAAGTAACCTCATCCCCAGCAGTCCAAAGGTGAGAATCTTTGTAATATTCTGAACCATTCACATCACAGCAAAAATAATTGCGTCTCTTTCGTTTTAGTGCTATAAATATTTTCTTCTAACCTTTAGGAGAAAGCCTTTGTTTGATGAAGTTATTATTTTTCTGCAAGTATTGGCTATCAAGATAACTTCAAAGCTTTGAAGTCTTGAGGCATTGCATTATATGATGCTTACTTCATATTCAATGCCTGGACAATCTTTRCATTCTTGCAAAGAATATTCCAGATCCCCATCAAGTTGAAAAGCTCAAATCACTTGATTCTCGTCTCCTGTCAATGCTGCAATGGTTGTAACCAAAGAAGCTGCTGATTTTCAAGATCTCTGCTTAACAAAGATATTCTCCTAATGATTATATGTGATCCTTTTAGCTTTCTTCTTATAAAACTAGCTATGTTCCAAGATCAAATACCTCTACCTCTAGCATCCGGGGTATGGAATAAAGATTATCCATTCCTTAACCCAACACAACACCCCACCCCTTCCCCCCAAAAAAAAAAAAAAAAAAAAAARAAARAAAAAAARAARAAAAAATTTTCGTTGTTCATCTTCTGATTATGATTCCAGATATTTGGGTGGATGTAGAATGCATGAAAAGAGGAAAAGAGTGATGAATTTGAATACTTCATTCCCCCCCCCCCCCGGCCATTGATATGAGGACTAGCTTAAGAATTTTTGTGATTAGCAACAAATAGGGACTCGAAGGTAATTTCAGTGGCTCGGTSATAGACACATTTAAGGACTGAAATGACATACTTTCTTGCACAAGAAAAGAAGATACTGGKTTAGTGAAGAAGCTCAATAATTGTTTTCTATCTTCTGGACTCTTAAGTCGTAGTAAAAGGTTTCCTTTGGTATAAGAGGGAAGTTTTCGGAGAAGTTATATTATTCTAAACTCCAGTTAGGGTGTATGTAAAAGTACCTATTGGTTTATGTTTCATACACAAGCACACTAGAAATTGCATCCAGAAACTAGTCCCTCTGTCCCACTTTATATGGCATTGTTGACTCTGCATAATCTTTTATCTAGGGTGGAATATAATGTGAATCATAAAGTTGGAAACTCAGGGGTAATAAATAATTTGTGTCAAACTGAAGATTTTTGGAAGTAATACACCAAATAGGCTGATAATTTTATAGGCATATAAAGTGTGAAGGCGTATAAAGTTGTGAAGACAAATTTCTGTCGAGGGAAAAAGTCAAATATTTCGAAGAAGCCCAAAATAGTCAGTCTAAAATGGTACGGTAGGGGAATTTKCAGAAGATGATAACAATGAATACTTTATCCTCCAGGAATAAAATTGTTTGCTTGTGTTGATCTGCCTATTGATAATCCTTCTCTCTTTCTTGTTGGGGGGAAAAAAAAAAAATATAAGAGCATTTTCTGTTTAAACTGCAGGGCACTCACCTTAATGATGGTAATGCATCTAATTGGCTAGAAGGGTAGWTGGGGAATGCTAAAACCTTATGATTTTTGCCCAGCTTAATATCACCATAATTTTTTCTTTTAATTTGTYAATGAAGTGTTGCAGTAGAATTTTTACTTCAGAAGTTTTGTGTCTTCCATTGTTCTTAGTGTGCTWAACATTGATGTGCTTCAGGTAAGCTTCTTTCTATATGCAGCTTTGCGTAGTATTGTTATCTGCTGAATCTCTTCTAGTTTCTGGACCACTCAACTTCAAGAACGTTCACGTTGAATAAAATTTGCCAAATCATTTGGCAATGCCTCAACTGATGACTGTCTTGAGGATTCAAGAGTGGAGTATTTACTAAGTTGATGCTATTGAATATTTACTCAGACCTTGTTCTTTTGTGAACCAAAACTAGTGCAACTTGCAGCAAAAGTGCGTGTAAGAGGAACTATCCCCAGCAAAATCATAGTATGACAACAGGTTTATACAAACTTGRCAAAATCAATCATTCTGATACTTGTATTAACTGCAATAAATTCCAGGTTTGTTTTCTGCACCAGCCTTTACTGAAAAGTCTTTCTTGGATGAGAACTGACCGAGTGTCTTTGCTATTTTAAGAGATAAAGGTTCCCTGGATTCTGCATTATGTGTTTTGTCTTATGGTTTGAACTCAGTAGTTCTTGAAATGCCTTCTTTAGCATCATCATTCATGTTCTTTCTTAGGTCATATTCAGCACTATGACCTTAGCCGAGCTTTTAAGCATGGTTTGCTCACCTCTTTCCCATTTCTCTTTTTATTCAATCTGGGGATTTATTTCCTTTATAAAAAATTTTTTAATAATCACATTGTCATCAAATTGTCCAACGTTAATTGGATTCGTGTCAAATTAGTAAATAAGCCATGAGACGAGCCCCCTAAAGACCG
>MEJB01000009.1:3908494-3923862 GCA_001752375.1 Rhazya stricta
TTCAGTTATCCTGTATGCTGACATACTACGAAGGAGGCTACTTAATGTTACTAGTATAGTAATTACATAATAAAAAAGAGTTTTTGTTCCGGTGAAGTCGCGTCGTGTTATTATTATCAATTAGTACTATTAACTTAAGTAAGATAGTAATGAAATTTTTATTATCAAGGTTATAAACGTTATATGGGAAGTCTTCATCCTATTATAATTAACATCTCATTATTGAAGTTATAAGAAGTTCTATACAATTAAGCATATATGGGAACTCTTTATATTTATAATTAAATTTTATTTTCACATTATAAGAAGGTCTTATAACGGCTAGTAGGTATATACAAGAAGTTCTTATTTATTCTACACTTAAATCGTTGATAAACCAATGAAGTACTTGTTCTCAAGTTATCAAAAATTGCTCTTATAACATATAGATATTATAGGAGAAATCTTATTTGGTTAGAATTAAATCGCGTCTTAACAAATTCGACAAAGTATTTTAATTTTATATTACAAGAAGTTCTTATATATTATAATTATTAAATAGATGATTGATTGAAGTCTCATTACTTAAGTCGATAAGAAGTCCTACTCTAACTAATAATAGGTTGCATAAGTCTATTACTATTTATTAGGAGTTTTTCTCTTTTCTTTATCTACGTATTGTATTTTAATTATAAAATGTTTTTTTCGATAGTATCGAGTTTGTATATGACGTAGATAATAATACTAATATACCGGTAGTCTATAGTACTCACAAGTGTACTTCGGTGTCTGCGTTCTTGTACTGTTTGCCTTCCATAAAAAAAGAAAAAAGAAAAAGTTTGTTGTAACGGTGAGAGAATACTTTTGAGCTCAGTTCTTCGTATATCCCTTATATCTTATACGTATGTTGTGTTCTTTTCGCTAGCGGATATCTACGGTTGATTTATGCGTAAGTTTTACTTTTGTTTTGTTATTTTAATACAGGTTCAAAAAACGAAAAACTTTTGAAAGCGACTACGCAACCGATCGGAACTTCACTACGCGTTTGTAGTTTTATACGGTGTTTGTCTATTATCCTCGGGATTAGGGCCTTCTTCCGTCATGGATTTTTTCGTGGTATGTGCGGAATTAAATACTGCATGCAGTTCTTACTTCGCCGGCTTATGTTTTTCATTCACCATGTGAATTCATATTCGGCTTGAGTTGGCGCGACAAGTAGTTTTCCATTCGGGCCTTCTCGCATCTCTCTCAACGATAAAGTTAATCTCGGCCCTTTCTGCGTATCAGTTACTCTCGGCTCGTTTCTAGTTCTTGCGCATCTCTCAGCAGCTTATGACCCGGGATGTATCCCTCCTCGGACGCCCATACACTGTATCTCGTTCGCGGGATCCGGTTTTTTCTCTACTCCAATCCGCGGGGCCGGCGTTTAAATTATCGAATATCAGAATAATCCTTAAAAATGTCGGTACATTATCTCCTCCATCTCGGGGTTATCTTTATAATTCCTCGGAATTTCCCTCGATTTTTTCCGGTATTGGATTGCTTTCGATTCAACCCAAATTGCTTGTTGTTATAATTTATAGACGAGTTAGGTTATTTTGGTTTTGGTGTAATTCATAGCGGCTATGCGCTGCAGGTCGCTGCGCGTAATACGGATGTTTCTGTTTCTCTTTCTGCATAGCATCGGAGTAAGATAGTTTCAAGTTTCTTCTTTCCTGATAGACATCGGAGAAGATAGTTTCAAGTTTCTTTTTCTTTAATAGAAACGCTGGCAATCACATCTTGTGTCCGCCCTCCCCGTCGAGGTCTGCGGTCCGTTATATCTGCGTCGTTCAAGAATCCACTCCACCCAAGACATTCCCACGCAGGGCTATAACGGTTCCTCAGCTCTTAGGGTGGAGGGTGGCCTGCGCACCGCAGATTTCTTTCGCAGTTTTCTATTCAGCCGCAAACTTTACCTAATCTTCCTCCTATTTCTTCTCCCGACGACGACACACTTTACCGTATCTTAACTCCTATTTCTATCGACCGCGAAGGCATAACACTCCGTCTATTCTCTCGAGTCGCCCTCGCTCGCATCGATTCCTCTAGTCATACCCCCAAATCCCTCCTCTTCTACAGGGATTCTCACGACCCCCTTTTTTTTTTTTTACATCCACCCTCCCCCTACGCTGACAACCATCTCGTGTCCTTCGTGACTTAATTCTAATCTACGATGATCTTTTGATTATATCTCCGGACTTTTAGCTTTGTCATCTTTTTGTATCTTTGAGAGGCATTTAAACCCTCGGGCTTTGTAGTCGTCAAACCCGGGATGGCGCACCGGCGATCCCGTGGTCTGTGTCCTGTGCGGGAATTCGGTGTCTCAAATCCCTGGGAGATGAGACCTCCGCCAGCCTCCGATCTCCCTTATCCTCAGCAAAATGGCCTCGATTCTTTACTCTTTTGCCGTCGCGCTGGAGACTTTTCGACTTTTGCCTCTTGGTGCTCCGATTATTTTGTTATGGTCTTACATCATTCGAAAATATATTATCCCTTATTTTTATTATAGAATTATATAAATGATAAATATCTCTGAATTTGAATTCGTTGCACTTGACATATCCGACAAAACTTATTTGTCAGAAGCCCTTAATGCCAAAATCCACCTTAAACGGCTAAGAAGGAAAAATGAATCCTAGCAGGATCATGCGAAAGCACTAATTTTCCTTCATCATCATCTCCACGGTAACTTGAAATTAAAGTAGAGTAAGTACCTATTGTACTACCAATATATAATGAATCTCTACCAAAGATCAATGAAGAAAAAATCAATCAAGAAAAGAGGGAAAGTAGAGATAAAGTTTTCTTGATTTTGATAGTTCAATTGATGCGATTACTTAGATGTCTCATATTTTCTTGCCGATCCAATAGGAAATATTGACCATTAAATTGGAGGCGGCATGTTAGAAAAAGAGATTAAATTATCCTTTTATGTCTTTTCCTTTAAATTCTTCATAGACWTTCTTTAAGTATTTGAAGTTTTTTATTTGGACTATTTAATTATTTGATTRGATTATTTTTACCTTTTTTAATAATATTTTTTAAATTATTTTTCTTTACAAAATGTTTATACATTTATAATATATGTCATAGTGCAAAAATAAATACCATAAAGTCAAGTTGATAGATAATAAATACTATAAATGTTAGTATACAAATTTATTTATTGTTCGACAAAGACTCCCATATTTTTATRTAGAAAGGAAAAAAATTTATATGCATTTATTGTTCTAGAAGAACTACAATATTTTTGTCTATAAAGGGACAAAATTTATATGCAATATTACATCTAAAGTTCCCGAGAAATTTATTAAGTTCTAAAGATATTCACAGTAATGGTATCATAGCGAGACAATGAAAAAMGTTGTTCAAATATTTATTTATTACCACTATAGTCTCTGTCGAAAAATTGGACAAACTAGTTCTCTTTTCTCAGGATTGTATTATACCAAGATTAATGCAATCGAAGTGCATCATCTTGTAAACTAGAAATTTACTTGCGATCCTAACATTCTTATTATTTGACATAATAGATTGAGTTATACTGGATCTATAATGATGCGATAAATGATTAAGAATTCGCATGATCACCCATTGAAAAATAAAAAAGTATTGAACTCAAATATTCAAGCCATCAATTAAAAATATTTATTTGAATAATGCTAGTGTATGTTCATCCCAAGTTTTCGAGCTTATTTCATATCAATTGGGACTATTTTTGAACATCTTGTTGGTTATGTTCATTCACAAAATGGTTTAGCTAGCTAGACAATTGTCAATGAGAACAAAAATTCATACACTGGTGCATATAGGGCCTAATGATCATCACAAATTCTCTCCTGTCTCCTGTTAAATTGACGTTACGAGTTGGTGAGCTGGAAGTTCAAAAGATTATCCATTTGCTGAAAAATATCAAATTCACGTGCCTAATGCTTTTACTGATCCAACAAGAATTACTAAAATCACACTTATCATCAATAATTGTTCCCATCTAGATGAAAGTCCCAGCAGGACAAAATGTTGATATATTAGCTAGTAATTATAAAACACACCAGAAGCGTATGAGTGATTTTAAGACATTAAAACATGCCAGAAGCATGCTAGTGACTCTAAAGCACTCCAGGAAGAAGGCATACCTCTTGATTTTAAAGCACATTAGAAGCATGGCTAGTCTCTTGGTTCTAAGATAAAAATCCTCGAAAGAAAAGGGGATTATATGAAAATGGCCATATTTATAAATTAAATATAGCCAATAGATATTGATAAAGAAATTCAAGTTCCTCAAAGTAAGATAGAGAGCTCTCGGTGTCATAGATGATAAGGAGGATCTTGAACCAAAATCAATTGAAATTGTCAATATGGACATGATTGGTCAAGATGGAGAGATGTAATTGAATCTTAATTAAACTCACTATYGAAATGTGAAGTTCTTGAACATGTAAGGTGTAAGACCAATTGATCATAAATAGGTATTTATATGCGAAAACAAGATAAAAATCGTGAAATCCTGAGATATAAAGCACGACTAAGGTCCAAGGTTTTTCACAAAGATAAGATATTGATTATATAAAAATATATTCACTAGTGTCAAATATCTTGTAAGCTTAACAATACACAAAAACCTTGATATGCGTCTCATGGATTGTCATTTTTATTTATATGGATCATAGACAATGACAATTACATTAAAATCTCTGAAGGATTTGATTTAGTTGAAACATTTACTCGAGAAAATCATTTTTATGGATTAAAACAATCTAGACGTATTTGATAATCTTTTTAGCGAATATCTGTTGAGTGGCACATATATAAATAATGATGTCTATCCTTTTGTTGTAGTTTGTAAATTTAACATTTCCCTCAAGGTTTATTGTTCATCAATTAAGTAGACAGAAAAACTAATAAAATAATTTATACAGATAGTGCATATCAATCAGTATTACTTGAAGTTGATAAGATCATTTTCGCCAACTTGAAGATGGGAAAAGTATTATTAGTCCCAAAGTACTATATCTTAATACAATTGATATTTTTCTATAAATCTCCTTGAAAGTTATAGTTCTTTAGGGAACATTRTATCTTAAAAATTTGTTAAGCAAACTATAAGAGTTACATGCTCAAATCATTCATAAATTATTACAATTCATGAGTTTCTATTGTACAACTCAAAGGAGGCTATATCAACGGAGATAGAAAAATCATATTTCTCCACAATTTTTGTACATGCACGACCTTCAGAAAAGTAGTTGTTCAACGGATTTGCTAAAGTGATAATGTAGAGAAAATTGATTCATTATATTAGAATACAKCGAATCAAAGATATTTGGTGASCATCGATATCAGGGGAGTAGATGTACTCTTTTTACTTCGTTCAGGTTTTGTCCTACTAGGTTTCCCTGATAAAGTTTTAACGAGGCAACAATTAATACTTCAACATCAATTGTACTATTTTTTTCTTAGTTTCATTTAGTTTTTTCCCACTGGATTTCTCCCAAACAAATTTTTATGAGGTAATTATTGTATAGATTAATTATTCAAGGTGGAGTGTTGTCAATAAATTGTGAATGATGTTTCAACCCATTGAGATACAAGAAGCCTCAGGATTTGACCTTTATAAACTTTCTTCCCTCTTTTTCTTCTTATATTACAACACATTGCTTTTTTTAGATGTTGTTTTAGACAATCCAAACATAGTATATAATTTATATGGAACATGATACCCATATCATGTGGATTCACTTACTTAGGATTCAAATTTACTAATGTCAATTTCACATTTGCCAATAAAAGGCGTGCCATGTATATTAATTAGTTATTAGATTCATTTACTTTATCAAAATAGACTTATGTTTAATTGATATGATATAATAAAAAATAACTTCATATTATTTAATCTTAGGTTCTATTGGTTCACACCTTATTATCATCCTTATTATATCTGTTTATGAGATTAATTTGAATAATTTAATATAAATATAGATTCCCTCTCCAATTATATACTATTCACTAAATATTCGTATTTGATAACTCAACTGATCAATTAAAATTGAATTAAGTGCTTATTAAATTAAATTTTTTTGCTATATAATCTAATTTTGAAATGTGTTAATACAAAAGTGCTTCTTACTCTCTTTTATAAATTTTAAGCGATTAATATTATGACTTAATATACTAAGACATTTCAAGTTATATTACCAAATCCAATATTTAGATTTAGGCGTTATAAAGTAAATCTTTATCATTTAGAAATTCAATTATTTTTCAGATTTCATTTTTATCAAATAGGACCTTATGTTTTTTTTTTTAATAACAGAATTCAACACTTAAATCTGAACAAATTAAGTACTTCTTAGATTAAAACTGTTTGAGAATATAACTTATTAGAATTTCTTAATATCTTAATGCATTAATATGTTAAGTGTCTCCTAAATGTTATTATAAATTTTAAATGATAATGTTTTGGCTTATCAATGAATATGTTCACATGTGCGAGTTTGACAATTTTTTTATCTATTAGAGAAAATTAACCTTATAATTCCCTTTATTATTTTAAACAATTTTATATATTTATGAATCTTTTTAAACTTATCAATTTAAAAAAAAAGAAATGACAAAATTGTAAAAATTGACATTATTAAGAGTTTCGCTAAATAAGTTATCAAASGTTCTAACAATATTCGTATCCAAATATTACAAAGTAAAAAAAATTAAAGTGTTAAAAAATTCATTTACTTAATAAATTTTAGATACAGTGTTTATACTTCATCATCAAACTTCAATTTTATCGAATAGAACCATAATAAAAATTATTTATTATTTTTCCTTGTTATCATTCATTATCTTCCAAATAAGATACAAATTGTGGCGGAGGCACATAGAGCCCCTCAAAATTAAAAATATATATTTTGGTTCCCAACAATTATTTAGCCTCCAAAGTTAATTTTCTTGATCTGGCACTAGATAAAAGATTTTTTAAGATTTATTTTTTCCTTAATTTTGAATTCAAATAATTAGATTTGATTTAAAACTTTCCTTTTAAGTCAATCAAAATTGACACCTAAATAATAAATCAAAATCAATTACTTTTAAGAAAAGGAGAGCAAAGTCATAAACTCAAAGCAAAATAATATTATCTTACCTCTACCAATTATTTATGGAAAAAACATAAGAGGGAAATCAATCATGATATGTTCTACCTTTTTCGGTTGTACTCATGATATGGATCTGAAAAAGGAGCCAAGTACCCGTGATCGGCGTTATCAGTCGGATACCAATTTCTTTGATTATCATCACAATCAACCCGCTTCATCAATCATTAACAAATTAATTAGATTATAATATTTTTCTAGTTTAAACCAATTAATGCCTTTTATAGTAAAATTAATTTCAAATTCCGACGAGTTGAACAGATATAAATAAAAAAATTTTAAGAACTTCTAATTTTTTCTATTAATGATTAGTAATTATTCTTTTCGCATGATGAATTCAACTTTTATATTTATTTAAAAATGTTTCCTCGCCTTCCTAAACTAAATACTTTAAGAGCTTATAGTTTGTAATTATATTATATTAAAATATGACATCAATGAAATTTTTTTCAACTATTTTATCGGATTATCCTATTTAAAATTATCAATAATAATCAGCTTATTTAATTTAAGATATGAAATGTCATTATAAAAAGTCTTCACTTAAAATATGTCTCATATCTCAATAAAATTAACATTAACAATCTTCTTAAATAGATATAACACTTTGCATTGAAGACATACAACTCACAACTAATAAAAAATAATGAAGTTTAATATAATTATTGGTCTATTTATCTATTTTAAATAAATTTTTAGAATTCGATTGACTTTGGTTAATAGGTAGTCATCTCACGACCCTTAAGCACAAAAATTATCATATTAGAGTTCTAAAATAATTAAAAATTAATAAAAGATAATTTATAAATAATTACCAAGAATAATACAGTAACACAAGAAATTAAAATTATAACAAATATGATTTTATTATATCTGTCCAATAACAATATATATTTTTTCATTTTCATTCAATTTCTAATCACATATTCAAAGTATTAGTTGAGAATAAATTATATAATAATACAAAATAATGTGTAAAGTGCGTTATTTCATATTAATTCTTTAAATAACATTATTTAAAAGGAAATAATAGATTTACGAATGCAGGAAAATTACACTCTCTTTTTTCACCCAAATGTATCAAAAGGTTACGAACTTAGCATCTTTCCAAATATTCTTTTTTCATTTTTTTAATAGAACATTCATTACCTCACTTGATGAAATCAATATATATTCGATTTGAGTTTGAAAAGTTTGACTTACATTGAGAAGAAGGCTTTGTGCCATCACTCTTTCAATCTARTTTCTCACATTTCCCCAGAGAATGATAGATTGTTTTTCATTTTTTCGTTTTTTTTTTACTATTATCAATTAACCAATCATTCAATGAATTCGAACCATGCTAAAGCTKCTGAATCTGATTTACGATAGCATCTTTATCTATGTGCAATAATGACTTCTATATTACCCTCCATGACCAAAAAAAAGAAAAAAGTAAGAAAAGATCTTTTATTTGCTGTTTCCAGGTGGCATCCAGCTGTATGATACAACTGAATGACTTATGGACAAATTAATAAAAATTCCATTTGAAAATAATTCATAATCCCAGCACCCACGTGAGGCCCATCAGATTATTTTGGAGTTATGGAACCAGCATTAATATTTTTGTCAAAATAGCCCAACACGTTTGACGCCGTTCCGAGGTTAAATTTAACGGCCCACTGCGACTTTGACTATACAAACGACAAATAAATCAACAGGTTGGTTTGAGGATGAAGTCGTCAATGGAATCCATGTGTGCTGTAATCGACATTTTTCTCTATTTTTTTCAACTCTTCATACGGCGCTCAATTTTTCATCACAATCTAGGCGAAAATCGTAAAACCCATATTTTATAACACTGATTTGAGATATATATAAGTATATATACTTATAAGGGAGAAGCAGAAGTTGGGTTTGTCATTTTCTTGTTGGGATTGAGACAAAAGTCATTGGTGTTCAAGTAGTAGCTGCAAAATTGTGCTAGTTCCTCTTGGAGCTTCTGTGAGAAACAAAAAGCTGATTATGGAGGTTTCTAGTGAGTCAGTATCCATTGATATTGATAATATGGTTCCTTTTGGTGGCAAGGTAACTAGCATGTTGAGTTGTTAGTATTCCTGTGCTTTTCTTGAAAATTTACTTGTTCTTGCTTTTAAGTTTTCAATGGTATGAAGTTTTGAGCAACTACATTATTGAGGAATTATTTTTTTCTTTCCATTTTTTGGTCTTTAACAGGAAGTTCGTATAAAAACTAGCAAAGGTTCAATCTCGGTTTCTGTGAGTGGGGATCGCGAAAAGCCTGCTTTAATAACGTACCCAGATGTTGCTCTCAACAGTACGGATCTTTTCTTAGTATGCTTATGCTGTTGCAATTCAAAACTAATGTGATTCTTGAAGTTCTTTCTTTTTCTATTTCTCTATATGCTTTCAATCTTGATGGGTTGTTAAGTATGTTTGAGTTTCTTGAGATGTGCTATAATGAGTTAAACTATTGCATCATTTCGTGGTTTTTCCGTTTCCTTGACTTTTTATATATGATAATCTAATGGTCCCTGTGTAAGTGTCCAGTAATCATGTTGTTTTATGATTGCAGTAGAAATTATCCTCATACTTGCGCCGTTGTGATTTTCACAGACCTGTCTTGTTTTCGGGGTCTTTTCTTTTGCCAAGATGCTTCTTCTTTATTGCTTCACAACTTCTGCATTTACCATATTGATGCCCCAGGGCATGAGGTCAGTAACAAGTTTATATGTATAATGGAATTGAATTTGCTGGTTTTTACTGTTAATCATTTGTTGTATGAGTTGTTTATGCACAATTACACATTTATAGTTCTTGATTCTTTTCAGGTGTTATTAACTTATTCTTTCAATTTTTTTAAGTGTTCGTGTAGTTAGGAGCTGATGTTATATCCTCAGACATGCCTCTACTTAGCGTAGATGATCTTGCAGACCAGGTAGCTGAGGTGCTTGATTTCTTTGGGTATGTAATGGTTCTCCTCTGTTGGGTTTACACATTATCTGTATCTCAGAAAAGAAGATTTTCAAGTTGACAAATAGTTAGATTTCAAATGCCAAAGTGATGGAAACTTAATTTGACAACTAGAGTTAATAGTAACATTCTGGAACCTATAATTCTGTCTTTCCTGAATTACTTTTTTCTTAANATACTTCCACCTTTTCTTCTGCTCTTCATATTTGTATTATTATTCTCTTTTTTCTTTCTTTTTGGGCATGGATAAAAGGTTGGGGGGGGGGGGGGGGGGGGGGGGGGGAAAAAAAAAAAAAAAGAGGAATTGCCTTCTCTTGGATTACTTTTCTTTCATCTAGTGCACTGGTAAATTTTCAGTATTCACGAAGTCTTCGGACTCAAATAGGTTTCTTGTACCATACTATGTAAAAGAGTTTCTAAGGATGCCATAATGGTTGTGGCTCTTATTCTTTTCGTTTCTGTTTAGTGAAGCTCTAGTTACGCTCTCCCTCAATGGGATTATTTGTTGCCTGATTTGCATGCTCTTTATTATTGTGCCATCAAAATCAGCCTTCTGCTTATCATGAATTTATATTCCGGCATTATCATTTTAGAGTGATCCAATCTAGAATGCCTCATTAAGAACTTGGTTCTCTTCTGTTCCAGTTGACCTTTATGTCGAGCGAAATCCAGTTTAGCGTTCTTATTAGGCTATTAGTATGTACATGTAACTTTATGATGCATTTGGTTTCCTTCTGTTTTGAAATCTGGCTTCAGTTCCTATCCAGTTAATAAGATAAATGGTTAACTTCATTAAGAGGTGAAGTCTCTAACCTAATTTACATCTTGATACGGAGCAGAAGCTTGCCATCCATATTTATCTTAACAGTAATCTTTTCTTTTATCCTTATTGAGCATGAATAAATTTGCCATCCATATTTATCTTACAGTAGTCTTTTCTTTTATCCTTATTGAGCATGAATAAATTATGTATTGGGGATCATTTAGTATCAACCATATAGCAGCTAGATAGTGTAGTAATTGTTTTTATTGCAGGTTCCAACTTATAAATTATAAAGATCGATCTACTAAGATGTTGCTTCCTTCTTTGAAATACGATASGAAACAATTAAGAAAAAGTGCTATAGTTTTTCATTTTCCTAATAGCAGAAAATCACACAATCCATCCAAAATTGGCTGTCCACATTTATATTTTGACTTGTCCCAAATGAATGTCCAATTTCTTAAAATAAACACAATTTCAATCTAAATTCCACCACGTGCCTCACTGAAAAGAAAAGGATGGATATGTGCCACTATCTTGTACATGGGTTCCATAACAATCATTACAGTTGAGGTGGTAACTGCAGATGGTCAAATCCTCTCTAAATTTTCACGTCAAGTCAATAGTGGACACTCAATTAAGGACGAAGAAAGTATTTGTATAAATAATCTAATATAAGATGATGGTAGTGTGTATATCTTTTCTGCCTGCTATTTCATTGTTTTATTTTTGTTTTATTAATTGAGAATGCAATGTCTTACTGATTGAATTTTCTCATTCAGACTGGAAAAGGTATTCTGCTTGGGTGTTACTGCTGGAGCCTACATCTTGACACTCTTTTCTGTAAGTTTCAGCATTGCCTTCTTCCACTTCTGTGATATTTGCTTAAATTGATGATGACTCCTTTGTTTCTCAATGGCAGATGAAATATGAAGAGCGTGTAGCTGCTCTGATACTTGTTTCCCCAATATGCAGAGCACCATCATGGGCTGAGTGGATCTATAACAAGGTATTAACCTATAGTAGTAAGTGGCATCCAATGAAGTCAAATCTGATTTTAATTGGAAAGTTGCAACTGATTAGAAAAGCAAGAAAAAAGAGATATAAAGAAAATGCAAGCATCTCCATTAGTCGCACCTAAATCACTGAAGACATAAGATTTTCTTGTGTATTCCACAAGTTATGCAGGGATAATCAAGTCTTCGAAATATAAATCTTGGGGTAAATCTAACACTAGCAAGATAGGGGTGCAAAATGGCATGAATGTGTTGTCAACAACCATTACTAAACCTTAAATACTTCCACCTTTTCTTCTGCTTTTTATTTTATTATTATTATTATTTTTCTTTAGAGGGGCAAAATGGCATGAAGGTGTTCTCAACAACCATTATTGAACCTTAAATACTTCCACCTTTTCTTCTGCTCTTCATATTTGTATTATTATTCTCTTTTTTCTTTCTTTTTGGGCATGGATAAAAGGTTGGGGGGGGGGGKGGTTGGAAGGTGGCAGAGCTTATACATAGGTGGATTCTTACATGGTTAGTCAATAAGAAACCCATTAACTTCTATTATGCTTCATGGTTGGAGATGTTCATAGAGACTACAGAAGGATGTTTATATATGTCCTTTCTCCATATTCTCCAATAAATGCTTGTAATTGATTTAATGTGCATAAATCCAACCACTTATGTTAATGCTAAACTTGTTAATTCAACTATCAGTTTTTGTCAGTCCTGAAATAATCAGCATCCCAGGAGAGTTGACCAAAAAGTTCCAACTATAATTATTTATCTTTTATTTCTCCATGCACATGATCAACAGGTATTGGATGTCATATAATAGTGTCTGGGTAGGTGTCAGATACATAAAACTGGTTACAGACCCAAGAAAGATTGAGGCTTTAATAAATCAGCACTTAGTTTCCACTCAGTTTGAGGTGTCTCCTTAGAGTAGAGAAAAGTGTATTCCTTAAAAAAGAAAAAACAAATCTAAAATCTCCTGCTGGTCTTTATTTATGTTGTTTACCATTAAAATAGGTTCTTTTGTCATCTTCACTAATGAATAGCTCCCAATCAACGTCTTGGAATATGGTTAAAACGTGTCCAATTGAGCAAAACTTATGTTATAATGACAGTGGGTTAGCCCATTTAATGTTTCTTGTTCTCAACTACTTGTGCAGATATTGTTGAACTTATTATACTTCTATGGAATGTGTGGACTACTGAAGGAGTGCCTTCTCCAGCGCTACTTCAGCAAGGTATGTGCTTATGGTGATTAAAATTGGATATTGCTGACTTTATCTCTATCAGTAGAATAATTCCAAATGTTTACCAGGAACTAAGGCATGGCATGCATGATGCAGAATCAGATATTGTACTATACTGCCGAAGGGTAAGGAAATACAAATTGCAACTTTGCATTTTTGGAATGCCAACTAGGATAGTTTCATTCTCTCAGGGCATATAAATATAAGAATTAAGTGTTAGATTTTAAAATCTGCAGCTATTTCATATACCAAACTAGTTTATATTTCTTTGCCGATAAAGGTAATGTTGGTGATGGGATTGTTAAATTTGAGTAGTAGTATGAGCTTTGAATCTGCTTCATAGTCTTGGTTGGCTGCTGCTCTCTTTATCCTTTTAGGTTTCCTGTTGGCATCCAGAAATCTTGAATGGTGTTGAATGTCACCCTTGTCATAGCACCATTCTTTCATCTCACATGTGGAAGCAATTATATGTGGTAAATGAGTTTCTTATGACAAAATTCAGGGAACTCATTTACCTTGACATAAACATCGCAACATAAGAGGTGAAAAAAATGGTGATATTCATGTTGTGGTATATAGCATTACCAGAGTTGTGTCTGTAGTTCCACAAATCAATGTGAGCATGTTCATAATATGACTTGATTTAGCTATCTYTGGAACCATATAAATGTGATTAAAATAGTAAGCCTGCAGGTAAGAAATTGGACCTTCTTTACAAGCTGCGCATAGTCCTTCAAGTTGCAGTAACTCCAAAGCTGGAAAGTGCAGGAATTCTTTGGTAGCATATACTGCTAGTTTGCTGAGAAGATTTTGTGAGGTCTTACTGAAGCTCACACTACTTTCATAGAAYGATTTCCCTTTCAATCAGGGTTCCCTCGGTGTGAACAGTGCAAACAATGATAAATTGTCTATTACAAAGTAGGTCACAGAAAGCAAAAGAAAACTTYAAAATAAAAAGAAATGAGAAGGCAAGTATAACTCATTATATGGCTAAACCTTTGTCTAGAAAGTCTGCCTCTTTATGTGTATTATGCTCCCTCTCTGCTACTACAAGATGTCCGAAAAGCCTAGAATTTGATAAGATCTGATGATTCGAAAGGAGTTCTCTTCGTATGAGACTCGTAGTTTTGTGTGTTTTTGATATTAGAAATGTTCTCGGCTTAACTACACGTTTAGGGACAGAGGATTTAACAATCTATATGTTTGGATGAAACGAGTTAGAGCTATTTTAGATGATGTTTCACTCAGGGAGATATTGTGTACGTAAGTCGCTTCCCGCAGAATTATTCATGTCATCGACATTGTAAGAGAGTCCGACCATAATTGGTGTAGTATCACGGACTTTATTAAACCCGTAGGACGCTTCATCTGTTTTGCCCCGAAAGATATATTGACGGATATCACTAGGGTGTTCTTTTCGATGTGTTGATTCGAGATCGTTGTCGTCTTAAGAATAAAGGATCAAGAGAGTCCCTTAAAGTTAGTCTATCGTTGTAAATCGTGCATTTAATGCGTTATTCGTGTATCTATGGCGTCGTTACTGTTACGACATTCTTCTTTCGTCATATAAGATTGCTTATTGAATATAAAAGCAAAGGGTGTAACTCTTCCGTCTATATACTGTAAAGAGGGTCCAACTACCCAGAACATGTATAATGAAAGATAAAAGAGGCAAGGATCGGGGAAGAGGAAGGTCGAATTTTGTTTAGCGTGATTTTCACTAGTATTCCAGAAACTTCTAATTTTCTATGTACTAAGCCTACCATTATCCACGGTGAACTTTTAGACCTTCGAGTTAACCAAAAAACAGACAGGAGGATGGTTAGATAGACTATAAATCAAAAATAAGACGAATATTCCTGATCGTTATATACAATATGAACGACTAATACGCTGGTTTATCGTCTGGATTTTAATCGTTATAGTCTACTCTGTACTCAACTAGTACTTCGACGTATATGTACAAGAGAGTTGGCGTCATTTTCGTTACTTTCCTCTTCTAAATGAGTATTAATAGGATGATCATTATGCGTTGCTACATGAGACATAGATTAGGTCGTTTGACATATCGTGTACATTCTGCACTAAAGGATCAAGTAAACTTTAGATGTTAACAGTGACAAATAGTCGTACGTTATAGTTGTTAATATTGACAGGTAACGTATGTGTCAGTTACTACATTACCCTATAGTCTTGCACT
>MEJB01000009.1:3923887-3980301 GCA_001752375.1 Rhazya stricta
GATATGCAATTTAGTTAACTAGTGGAGCAACTCTTAGATTCAAGTGAAGCTAGCAAAATCACGTATAACATGCTACTCCACTGTCGTAGATATAAAACAAGGTTGTGTAAACTGTTTAGTGAGGTAAACGCCCGAGAGATTAAATGGTAAAATAAAAAAAAACTAATCGTCTATACTACTTTCCCACAAAACCTTCTTCTCCCTTCATCCGGCCTCTCTCATCTCTCTTTTCAACTCCCTGCATATACATCGCGCACGACTCCCATCCACGACCGTTTCACCCCACCACGACTCATGTAGGTGCACCCCCGACCACTCAAGATCTACTCTCTGCTCAATGGAGTTTTTCAGCGCTTCTAACCTTGCACTGCTCGTGCCTCCCTAGCACTCCAGCGCCCTGCCGTTCTCACCATTATGCTAAGTGATCCGATACTTGACTCTCAGACCATTTCAATGCCGTGTAGCTATGAAGTATCGCCAGCTATTTCGCAACATCTCACGAGGACAATCTCACCCAGGTATAGCCAGCTTCGCAGCCAGACAAAACTCAACACCCAACCTCATCCCCATTTGCTGCCCCACCAGATCCGCCGATCTGCCATAGCACTCTTCCTCTCTTCCATCCCTTCTAAGGCGGACTTGGACGACTCCGAGCGTCATCGCGAGGCAGATCGAGTTCACTAACTCTTATAATCGCCAACTTACCACTCGACTTCGGAATTGCCCAGCGTCATTTCCCGGTGCTCATCATCAAGGCACACTGCAAATTGCTCGACCCCTCTCACCCAGGAGAAGGTTCAATCAGCCAGCCCGAGGCTGGTCCTGCTGCCTATAAACTCAAGAATTTAATTTGGTATTCCTTTCAAATATAAAATAATGGTATATAAAGCTAATATGATCTCTAATCCACAATTCCGTCAATTGTAGTAAATGATAATAATCCACATAACCATGCAACAGACTGCACCGTCACATTGATAGCCATCAGAAATAAATAATTAGAATTAATGATATATTTGTTATTGCGAATATAACTAGCGTTTATTAAAGGTGAAATTAGACTTCAGCTTAATAGAATCTTAGTTAATCATTAACTTACTCTTAGAAGCACCCGTCCCGTCTGTATTCAAACTAAAATCGAATTGGAGTCGATTTAGGCCCACAGAAGAAACTAATACATGAATTTAATGGGCTTATGTTATATAATAATAAAGGCACACGACAAATTTATATTAGGGTACGCTTACAGTTCAAAAAAAAAAAACAACACATGATGAAATTACTATCCATCTATTTCCCCAAGAAAATCCTAAACCTAAACCTCCAACCATACCATCCCAACGCAGCACTCTCCTTACCCTCACCGTACCCGGACCCTGACCCACCATCTTTCTCTCCTCTCCTCTCTCTCCTCTCCTCTTCCCCCATCCAACACCCACATCTCCCTCCGTCTCGAAAAACTAGCGCCTAGCAACCAGGCACCCAAAGGACGATCAGGTCGACCACCTCCAAGGACTTCATTCCAGGCGATCGGCGCTCAAACGCCCCAGCGACCACAGCCCAGGCACCCTCAAGGACCTTATGCGGACTCAAAGACGCCACTTACCATGGCAACAGAGTCGACCCATCACTCGCTTAAACGCCATTGCGATTCCCCTTGTGATTTTTAATTGTAGATTGAGGAAAAAAAAAAAAAAATGTGGGAAGCGTACACTTGCGTAGCATCATTCTACGCAACGACGAAGCGACGATATCCGTCACTGATGCCCAGCGTTATTTCTTGTCAAGCATTTTGAATGCATACAGAAAATAGAAAGTCTCAGACCGAAAACTACCATAAGGTTGATTGAGGGAATTCATTCTTATTTAAATTAAACCGAATGACAAGAGTTTTGTATTAAGTACACCAATATCTAAGACCATCAACCTTTGAGGGAAATGTCGATATATTGGCTTCTCAGATGTGGAAAGAAATCTTTTTTTTTTACAAGGCATTTCATCCTTGTCTATCTGATGTTCTTATTGGAATTTCCTGTGAAATTGCATCTTGATGAAACACCTGAAAGAGAACTAGGAAATAGAATGTGTTGTCAATATGTAGTTTGATCACTATATGGCATACCATAGAAGGCCTTTCTACTTCAATGCCCATGTACTTCAGGCACTATGATAGTGGTCGACCCAAAGGGCGGGGGTGCTTGAGAAATGTAGCGTAGTTTAGCTAATTAAACCCAATTTACTGAAATGATGTTGTTTATAGAGGACCACTTTGTAGGGTTAGAGATTGATCAAAGTAGGTTTTTGGTAATCTATTTAGGAGAAGGGATTACAATCCAATTCGGGCTCTTGGTAGAAGATTAATTTTTGTGTTTGTTTCTGATTCTCAGAGTATGTCATCTTGATGGAAGTACTCATCAACTAAACGAAGATGCCTCATTTTAGTTCCTAATGCTTACCTATATCCTTGCATTTTAAAATGCTGTTTTCTCCCTCATGCAATCTATCTAACTAGGATATATCTTATAAAATAATCTCATGGTGGGGCATTATAATTCTAGTTTAAGGCGAAGGAATTGTTTTTGATTCCGGTATAAGGTGCATAGTAAAATTTAATATCCGTTGTGTTTTGCCTTTTCATCTTGGACTTTGTATGAAATGCATTTAATTTCTTTTATGTTGCATGCTGATATGGCTTTGACATTGCCGAACTAAAAACTTGGATTTGTCTTCTTGTGTTTACAGTTGCTGGGTGAGATGCAGAGTACAAATGTCATGCGTTTTCTTTATGCAATTAATGAGTAAGTCCTTTCTCCTTTCATTGCTTTACAAATTGGCGGTTGAGGGAGAAATGTTTTGCAGACTTTCAGGAGCAACCATTTATTTATCTGATCAGTCTATTTTTAGGTCTGCTTTTGGTCACTATCACACTATTAACATATTGCATTTAGTGGGACTGAATTTGGTATTTTTGCTTATAAAATGGAAGATGTGAGTCTGACAGAAGCTATCGGAGTTTGTAGCTGTGGCTCAAAAGTCGAATCCAGAGAGTTCTCAACTGTTAATTTTGACTGCGGCTCTTAAACTTTTTGTTTTTTATTTTTTGTTTTATTTTTTGGTGGGGGTTGTCTGTCAGTACAACATGTTACTGGCTGTTCCATCACTTTCATAAATTCATTGCGTCCTGTTGAAAATTGATATCCCTTCCAAAATTCTTACGGCAGGAGACATGACCTCACAGAGGACTTAAAGACTCTGCAGTGCAAGACGCTTATTTTTGTTGGTGAAAGCAGTCCATTCCATGCTGATTCTGTGCATATGAGCAATGTAAGGGATAAGAAGGTTTGTGTGCTTGTTGAGGTAATACTTTTTGTCTCTATATGAGTCCTTTGCTCATATTAAACCATGTTTCAAAATAATTTTTAACAGAACCATGCATAATACTGTTGTGCTGATTTGTCTTTGCCTTTGATGTTCAGTATGAAAGCAATGTACTCTAGAAGATGGGTATCTCTTTCTGGAATYTTATTTATTTACGGGGAGAGGCATACAAGAGAACAAATGGAATAACAAGAAGTAAAACATGGACGAGGCTACCAGGGAGGTTATGAGGAATCCAAGAAACAATAGAGTATAAAAATTTAAAAGAAAATTTTTGGTTCGTTCCAACAAATTGGGACCTATTCTATTGAGTTAAAAGACAGAAAATATCGATATATTTCTGCTTCTACCAAAGCCTATATTTTATTGTGCAGAAAAGGTGCACTGTAGCTCATGTGAAATATACAGACATGCGGTTATTCTGTTTATTAAAAGATAAATTCAGTGTGCTTTTTGTCAACTTGTGGAGGAGATGATTGGTCTAAGAGTGAAATGGAAGAAAGTCAACTAAATATTCTTCTTTTCTTTATCTTTTTTCTATTTTATTTTTTAGTTTGGGTTTCGGCATGTTTCCATACATCTGGATTTAGTTTTTGCCTCTTATTCATCCTTAAAGTATTTTACATATACTTTCAAGTTCTTTGAAACCTAACAATATTGTTAGACAAAATGAAAAAGGCTTGACACCAGAATTGTCACATGAGTGGTTGATCTCTTTGTATCCATGACCATAGCAAAGGCATAAGATGGAAAAAAAAATTTGAGGAGCATTTTAACTACCTTCCATGCTCCCTAACCCTATTGCCTTTATATCACCAACCGTGCTTATTTACCCTGAACTTTCTTCTCTTTTATTTTTCCTATATTCATCTTGCAATGGAAGAATAGCACATTATCTTTATCTTTCCATTTATCGTTTATTTTGGTTCATAACAGGTCCAATCATGTGGCTCTCTAGTAACAGAGGAACTCCCTTATGCAATGTTAGTTCCCATAGAGTTCTTCTTAATGGGATTTGGATTCAATAGGCCAACACTAGTTGCCACCTTGGCAAGTAATGAGTCGCCATCCTCAAATCCTTCAAGACATTGGTGTGTAGCTCCGGAACTTCTCTCTTCTGAAAGTCTAGGTATCAAGCTTAAACCTATCAAAACTCGACCGGCTATCAAAACTTGATATGATGTTCCTAGCTTGGTTGCATATTCCAAATTGATGTCCTCCTGACCTAACAGTTACGCTCATCAAAGATAGTGTTACTATCTGAATGCAGAAGGCTTTTAGTTCCAGTTAAGCTATTCTTTGCCTCCAGATCTGTTAATATGTAWGGAATGTTATTTGTTGGTTTGCAGTGCTAGGTGCCTATTCATTGTAGCTGCAACTTAGAGATAATTGTCAATAAAATTGGTGCTCTGATTGCAGATTAGTTACTAATTTTGTCGTCGAAGACATGGCAATTTCAATTTTATGTATCTTGTTGTTGATAGTTTGTAGCAGTAACCTAATCATGTGATTAGTATTTGTAAGACCATTCCATACCTGACTCTTGCATCAATTTTGTGAAGCCTGTTTTTGCACTGAACATCATCGGTGCAGGTCATGTTTAATTTTGATTACCTATTGTTTTGTATTTCTGAGTTATTTATTTCAATTTATTTTATTTTATCTGGAGCTGGATTTGTGTTTTCTTTACTCTGGATAAATGAAGGTGTTTACAACCACCCTTTCTCATTTAACCCTCCTTTATTCTTTTATCATTTTACATTTTTACTACAATTTAGTTGGTAAATTTATGAATCACCAAAGGGACTTTTTTWTTTCTTTTTTCTTTTTTAAACAGAAAMTTGCATTAAGTAGCAGGCACAGCCTGAGCGAAATAGGTTACACTAGAGGGGAAGTTGCTAAAACAAACCGTCTAAGTAGCACATTAGCAAACCATCTCAGCCTGCGCAAGCACATTTGCTGGTCCATTAGTTTTCCTTGAGGTGTAAGAAAACCCTAGACATCCATGTTCTGGAGCAGCAAGCTTCACAAGCTGCATAACGCTCCCTGAAGACCACATATCGTCCTCATCATTACACACCTTCAACTATTTGACAATAAGATTCAACTGTGTAAGCACCAACTCCAACTCCCCAGCCCATTGAACCCCTTAAAGAAGTGCCAACAATTCTGCTGCTCAGCTGAATTTGCTCCAACAATAGGACATGCCATTGCTGCCTCTACCACACCATTAAAATCTCTGAGGACAGCCCCAGCCCTGCTACCCCATTCTTCCATGTCCCATCAATGTTGATCTTAAGCACATTTTCGCTTGGTGGCCTCCATTTTCGGATCTTCACACGCAGCTCAGGCAACCCAGTTTCCTCTTCTCTCAGAATTGATTTACGCTCTACGGAAAGAACACGACCTCACCCAATTAGACTAGGATTTATTAATCACATTCTATTATAGTAAACGAAGGTGAATGAACTCATAACCTAATTGAAATTAATAATTATATCCTTTGATTTAATAATCTTACATGTTACCGCAGTTGGTCAACTAAAATATACCGAATGGGGTAAAATGATAAAATAMCCCTCATTCAAATATTTATTAATCCTAACTCTCATTTTCTATTTRACAATATCATGTAATCAAATCAATCATTATTGAATTATTGAGCGGGGTTTAAAGTGTYCTTAAAAAAGAACTAATAAGGACGTAAAATGTAATGGATTTCGTATTGTGAATACATRTTTCACGTTTATTTCACTATAATTCTCAAGATATCGAGATGTTGATTAATGACTTAATACCACTCATGGCAAATTATAGAACTTAAAGTTAGCAAATGTAGTTCATGATCATCCACTTAGGATTAAGGTGTCAGGTACGCAAATATTATAAATTAAACTATATGGTCAAATTCATAAATTAATCTTCAGATGGTCCAATCCTTTATATCCAAATATATTCTCAATCTTATGATCAAGGTTAAAGACATACTTTAATCAAATTACAACAGTCTTATCAAAACACTCGGTTTATAATATCCAATCAATTCATGAACAAATGCAAGCTCATAATTAATTTATCAAATAAAATTAATAATATAAATATTTTATTTAATTTCACCTAAAACGTGACGAGTACTTATAACTTCAACAAAATAGAAAACATTCAACAATGGATTCTCCATTTGCCCCAAATTGCGCATTATTTGAGGTAATTTTAAATTTTTTATATATTATATATACAAGGTCTTTGGTCAGGTCATGTGAGCCGACCAATTCGGCTTGATTTTTTTGACCTATTTTCTGTATGAACAGAACTTAATAACCAAAAAGTTTATGCACAAACAGGGAGGGCAGCAAAACACTGACCGGCATGCTCCTTAGCTGCGCTAAACTCCTAAACTCTATGATGAATACAAGCGATACTAGTTGCCAAACCAGGCAACACAAAACCCTCATCAAAAAGAGATTTATTGCTCCAACACCAAGCCAACTCAGTGTAGAATTGGAACATAATTACCCATTCGGAATGAGCCTTAAGTTGCCATCGACCCAGGCATCTATTGTCGAGCAGGTTAAAAATGCAACATACATCCACTATGGGAGAAGGTGACCCTAAATGCGCTCAATCCATGCGCAATCACTAAGCAAATGCAAACCTGCTTTCGTTTCTTTGTGACACAACCGGCAAAGGGAGTACTCAGTAATCCCAGCTGTGCACAGGAATGTTCCCGATCCCGCCGTATCAGMCACAGCAACAACGAAGATTGTTGCGGCCAAGCTAAGCGCCAAATGCACTGCCAGGAACCGTCCTGCTACACCGCCTGCAGGAGTTGGCTCTCATAGCCTATGGTAGGCCCAGAAGGCGCTGTAAGTCCTAGCCTTCTTCTACTCCAGTAGCTTCACACAGAAGCATGCAAGGAGGCTGTCGGCGAATAGTATACAACTCTACTGGCAATTCGTCCACACAAGGCAACCAAAAATCTATTCAAAAGCTCATAGAGGACCCTCCCGCACCTCCCACTCCATGTTAGCATGGACCAGACAATGACCAAGTAATATATCAATCTAGTAGAGTCCAAATTAGTATGATAATTGTGGCATATTTGATGGATTATGGAACAAATATATTGCAATAATCATGTGTTATTGATCTTTTATCCATTTAGGACTCTTTAGAGGTATTGGGAGTCAACAAGGTAATTTTGGGGCAAAATTTCAGCAATGCATGCAATCTACTGCATAAGCATGTGGGATGGACAAAATTGTGGAGTTGTTTTCAGCTTTGAACATTATTTTTTAGAAGATCCCTATTGTCTTGGGAGTATTATGAGATATGTATCCCATGTAATTAGGAGTTGATTTTAGAAAATACTTATTTCCTTAATAGATTAGGATTTTATTATCATTATTAGGTACTTGAGTTTTATTAGGATATGCGAGTTTCCTAATCCTATTTATACGGGATAGGAACCATAAGTATTATTCAGCATTTAGTATTTAACATTCTATTATAGACTTTGTATTTTTGCTCATGAGTATGTGCTAAATACCTTTTCAGGTTGAAGTACTAAGGAAGCCTTGATTCAAGAACATCGTGAGATCTAATTGTTTTATCAACTTGGTTATTTGTGATCATTTATTTACTCTTTGTTTTTCAGGAAGTTCAAGTATTTAGTTTAGTTGATAATTTGGTATCATTATTTGATTAGGCTCTTTACTTTGTAGCCAATTAAATCGAAAAATATGGAATTGTTTGTTAGATTTAAATAAGTGGTAAGTTGATAGGATTATTCTGCTATGTCATAAACTTATTATCATGACAGTAGATAATCTAATCCAAAACAAATCAGTTTTGACCTTGTTGGTTATGAAGTGGGACTCTCTAGAACTTAATGATGCCGGAACACCAAAATCTCAGAGTTCTCTGAGAGTTGTCTTTCGTATTAGGGAGTGGTAATTGAGGGTTCCTGTAATTACCTAAACAATAAGGAGAGATTGATCGTTAGGGGGTTTCCGAATAACTTTAACTAGTTTACTTGCAATAATTAAGTTATCTTTGTATCCATGATCAATTAAATAGAATAAAGGTGAAATTAGAAACTTTAACCGGATCTTTCCCATATATTCTTTCCAAATCTTATTTGTCGTTTATTGATATTTCTGTGATTTGTTCACTTTGGAATAATTGTTAGTTTAAAATCCTCTACAAAACCCCCATATTTTTCGTACTTTAGTTGAAAGAAATTTGCTTTCCTATTCCTTGAGGAGATGACCTTACTTTCCACCATATGATATTTATCCATTGAAAGTAGGTTATTTATTTTTGATAATTTAACAACACACTAAATTTTGGCGTTATTGCAAAGGAATATGGTTCTAAGTAGTTTTTCTTTCGAGTATTTTTTTTTTCTCCCTAGTATATGTTTCTTTGTTCTTCTTGTATAGGTGACTTACTTTACGATATAGAAATCGAGAAGTCAAATTGTTTAAGGAAGAAAGCAACACTAGAGGCAAGATGAGTAGCCACTTCAACCTCTTAGGAAGAACTGCTTGAAAATTCATGATTATGAAGTTGAGCTCCAAGAAGAGGATACTAGTCAAGAAGTGGTTCTTAATTAGGAATCATGCCAGTCCAATGATTCTACGAGAATGGGCCACTCTAAAAATCAAACAACAACCTCTTTGCATCAATTATTCTAAAGTAGGATTTATTTTGTCGAGTAGCCAATTGCTTGATCTTCATGCTTCCCCTGCTGATTTGTCCTTCTTGCCTTTTTTGTTCATCAGCTGATCTGTAATTTCACTCCTCTCTAGTATCATTAATCGTAGAGTACTCAGCCGTTTCAGCTACTTTTGTTCCAGGAATTTCTCCTACTTTAGTCCTACTCATTCAGCCATTGAATCCCATCCCAAAGGCTTTTGACGACGGCTAAATTTAGGCATCAAAAGCTAAGAATGACAATGTGTAATTTATATATCAAAACAATAGTATAAGGTACTTACAAACAATGAAACACTAAGAACGCGACCTTAGAATCAAGTGGATATAACCTTACAATCTAATCAATATGACCTTCAATCTTAGTTCATCCATCTGGACAATGTATTAAGAGAGAAAAAATAAACATACCCTGTTTAAAATGTAACAAGGTAATATATATTCAGGTACGTTCATCAATATTAAAAATGTATCTACAACAAAATCCAAAAGAAGCTTCTATGATTTTCAATCTCATTGAAAACTTCCATCATGACATATGTATAGACAGGACTAAATTTAGAGAAATGGAGCAAAAAGATTAAAATGAAGCATCTGATATAGAAAACCATGGAAGAACATCTATGTTTTCTTTTGGTTGGGCTTAAGTAAAAGAATAAATGTTAACCAGAAGGCATTATTGTTTTTGACATAAATAAGCTAAAGAAAGGACAAGAAAGAAAAATACAATGTTACAAAATGTTGCTCCTAAAATACATTCCAATCAAGTCAGCAAAACTACGAATAGTGGATAATCTATGCATCATCAGAGAATCCAAAAACAGAATTCTAAAGATTAAAGGTAATTCCAAATAATTCAGATTTTCCAAGTAATGTTCAAAGGAAAATTATCCTATGTAATCTTAACAATAAGAATTCCTGAAGATCATATTCTTTAGGCACTTAAAATGCATACATATATATTAAAATATTATCTAATGTTACAATAATGATAACACCTTAGCAACCATCAAATTTGACCTAGTAATCAAGTCAATCACGCAAAAAAATAGAGTACAATCAATGCACAGTCGATGATTTTGAAAGTACATGAATTCTAAATACTAGGTTCTTTAGAATAATACATATTTTTCAAATAATGTTCAACAGAAAATTATCGAATGTAAATGATAACAACAACAAATCTTAAAAAACATATTCTCTACACTTAAAATGCACACAGACACATTAAAAATTACATAGTGTTAAAATAACGATCCCACCTAGCAACCATCAAATTTTACCTTGTAATAAAGTCATTTACATAGAAAGTAGAGCACAATCTATGCACAACATTGAATTTGATAGTACGACTCCAAAGATTAGGCTTTTCAGAATAATTAATATGTTCCAAATAGTGTTCAAAGGAAAATTATCCTATGTAAATAATAACAACAAGAATTCCTTAAAATCATTTTCTCTAGACACTTAAAATGCACACGTACACATTAAAAATTACCTAATGTTACAACAATGATTACACCTTAGAAAATTTAAAATTTTACCTTGCAATCAATTATGTCACATTGAATAAAGAGCATAATCTATGCACAACAAGTGAATTCGAAATTACAATTCTAAAGATTAGATTATTTAGAATAATTCATATTTTCAAATAATGTTTTAGGAAAATTATCCAACGTAAACCATAACAACAAGAATTCCTAAAATCCATTTCTCTAGACACTTAAAATGCACACAAACACATTAAACATTATCTAATGTTACAATAATGATCACACCTTAGCAACCATCAAATTTTACCTTGGAATGAAGTCAATTACACTGAAAATATAGTGCAAGGTATGCACAACTAGTGAATTCGAAAGTGCAAGGTATGCACAACTTGTGAATTCAAAAGTACAATTCTGAAGATTAGGTTCTTCAGAATATTCTATATTTCCAAATAATGTTCAAAGGAAAACTGAAGCGCCCCGCTCGGCCTCTAGGTGCCACTGGGGTTGGGTGAGTAGCCACCTGTGTCTCGACGGTCACGATACACACAAATAGACATAAAAAATTACTCAAATATCTAACAACCCAATTGCCAATCAGAAACTGACAACTAAAATGATAGAGAAGTAAATAAGATTACAAGGCTCTTGAACACTTCGGACTTCTAATCCACTAGCTCGCACTTGATTTTGAAGAAAACACGYGGGARAAGAATGAGCTTGGCTCAATGAGTCTYGTGCATRTATGAAGGTGTGCAATAATGGAAAAGATTTACATAACATTTTTAATAAGTTGAGAAAAGGGAAGGATCTAAAATTGAGCCACTAGCCCTTACATTTCCTTTAAAACATAGTAGAAAGCTTTAAAGCATATTTTTGGAAAGTACGTGCCCAATCATGCAAAGTGTTACATAAACAATGTAGATCCATATAGTACAAACCATAACCGTAAGAGGTTTATTCTACGGGGTCCAGTTACTAGTCTTATCACTCCAAGCACACATGCAATTTTCAATCACTCGCTCTATTAAATCAATCAATTATTGTAACTAGCCAACTAGGTAACTTGGAATCAATCATCCCCGAATTAAACCTTTTAATCAGGGGTACGAACGTCTGATTTAAGTCATGGTACCGGCGGTATGACCGTCCACCTGATGTGTTTCTAGTCCACAACAACTATGATCCATTGACTTCGGCCAATTTGGCTAACTCGAAACACTATCGTCCGGGCAACTCAGGAGGTCCTCGCATAGAGGAACAGACAAATGCGGTACTTTGCCCATTGGACTAGTTCTCAAAGTCACCTACAGATTACTCCATCACCACAATACACATTCCATAACAATAGTAGTCATAATGTCATTCACAATGCCAAAATTAAAAGACTATGGAAATCCCTGATCGCTACAATGCTGTTAATCAAATGTTTAGCCGACACACAACCAAGAGTTTATGCTAGTTCAATGAAAATGATTCATGTAGTAAAAGATTCATAGACTTTGAAAGTCCAAAATCAATGTAGTGATGTTAATGAAAAACATTTGATTGATACAAATCTAAGAGTTCTTGCTATTTCAATGAAAATGAGTTATGTAGCAAACCATGCATACAAAATCTGTGATGCGTAAAGTATTTTCAAAGATAACATGTATATTTGATATGCCATGATTTCAAAATAGCATGTATATTAAATACACCATGATTTTTCAAAGGGGTGACACGAAATCATCTGAAATTTGCTTCAATCGCGTGGAAATCCCTTGTCTCTCTAGTTAGTCTATGCCTTATACTAAGGTCATGATAACTAAAAGAGTACCAACGAAATCTTCTTCGTTACTCGAGACCTATGACCCTAGTGAACCCAGACTTAGGGCTTCTAGGGAAATTCATAAGGGAAATAAAATGGGTGAACATAGGGGTTTTAAGCTCCTATTTGGAGAAGGAGATAAGAATTATCAAATCAAGTCAATAACCCTACATGTATGCAGCCTAAGAATAGTCTAAGGAGTATCAAAGGCATAGGAGACAGTTTTCGAACCTAGGCTGTCAAGGTTCTAAAAAAGGTGTATATCTCGGTCTTCGAGTGGTTTTATCCCGTGAAATCAGTGGCTAAATATTCCTAAGACTCAGAGGTATTCAATTATTTGAGAACCCTATTTTTCAAAGTTTCACTAATTCGTTGAAATTCACGAAAAACCAAACTACAGTCAATTCCGTACAAACCTAGCCAAGTTGAGTAAAATAGATGTCTCGAATTCTAGGAAGAGTTTCATGGAAAGACTTATTGAAAAATGACCCTAATGCACAGAAGAATCTATTTGTATAAGAAACTCTTTTATAGAGGTACGATTAAGTTGGAGTAACACCAAGACAACTGGTTATAGAATCTGCAGGCAAAAACTGGCAAGGTTCCGTATTTAAATCTATCTTGAGCTCTAGATAGAGTTTCCTAGTAAATGTAGTCTTATTTAACCTGTACAAAATAGATCTATTCACTTATCAAGTTATTTCTAGCATTGGTTCTATGACCAAGACTATAAATCCTCGAAATATAAGATTACTGATGCCATTACTCTCGAAAAGGTAATAGGTTTTCTTTGCAATGCATTAGGTTTAACCTCAATCCTATATATCCCTTATCATTCAACCATCCAACTTCAAAACTAATCCACCCACATACACATTATTTACTTAGGTCAATTAGCCTCATAATAGCCATGTAAATAGTCCATTACTCATGCTCAGATATTCATAAGACATCATTTATAATTTTCCCAAATTCACAACAAGATATTCAGTACCTCATAACATAAATTCTTAAGCAACACTCTTTCTATACATCACGGTAAGCACATAAACTATAAAAATGATAAAGTCACCGAATTTCTAAGAGGGTAGGGAGCCTTACTTGGTGAATTCAACCATAAGATAGTGAGAACCACAACGATGGAGATCCGAAAACTTCCCTAGTGTAGGCTGATTATGCATGCAAGTCTAGAAACCGCATGAAACAACAAGAAGAAGGGGCTTTTTTTTTGTCCGCATTAAGCAAGAACTTGAGAGAATTTGCTCGGTTGGAGGAGGGAGGAACCAGTTTGAAACTTACTAAGAACGAGAAGAAGACCTACTACCTTAGGAGAAACAAGTGACTAAAGCTTCCTATGTTCCTTATTGTTGCTACTACTCGTTTTAAAGTAGAAGAAATGATTGTAAAAAGAACATTAAGGGGGATAATCGAGCATGAGAGAGAGAGAGAGAGAGAGAGAGAGAGAGAGAGGTTTATCTCTTGTGAGGGAAGACTGAAGTGATATGTACTTGGGAAAGAAAGGAGATTTAGAAGAAGGGCGCTTGTGGCATGTAAAACAAGGATTAAGGAAAAAGAGTTAGTGATGTGCACAAGACAAAGAAAGGTCCAATAGGTGAGCTTCTTTTGGGGAAAAAGGGTCGGTGGCCATGACAAGGTATGAAACAAGAGAAAAAATTTAGTAAATGTTTGACAATAAGATCATTAGTCAAAGGAATATTTCCTATTGGTTAGTGAGGGTGGGCTGCCGCTTGCATTGGTCAATTTAAATGAAGGGCATAATAGTAATTGGATAAGGCCAATGTTTTGGTATCGGATTTTTTATTTACCCAATTAGCATTTAGATTTGACCTACCAAAACAATTCCAACCCACAACTCGATTCTAAAATCAGTGAAGATTCAAAATTACGAGAAAGCAGATAGCATAGACTATAAACGTATGTGYGGGTTAAGGTTAGGTAGAACAGACAACTACACGGTAATCAGTTCTGGGATTTTATAAACATTATGCATAACTAGTGAATTTGAAAGTACAATTCCAAAGATTAGGTTCTTTAAGGTAATTCAAATTTCCAAATAAAATTCAAAGGAAAATTATCCAATATAAATATATAAAAATAAGAAATCCAAAAATCATATTCTCTAGACACTTAAAATGCATACAAACACATGGAAATTACTTAATTTTACGACAATGATCATACCTTAGTAACCATCAAATTTTACCTTGCAATCAAGTAGTCACACCAAAAGTGGAGCACAATCTATGCACAAATAGTGAATTCAAAAGAAAAATTCTAAGGATTAGATTCTTCAAAATAATTCATAGTTTCCAAACAATGTTTAAAAGAAAATTATCCAATATAAATCATAATTAAATTAATTCCTCAAAATCATATTCTTCAGATGCTTAAAATGCACACAAACACATTCAAATTACCTAATGTTAAGATAATGATCTACCTTACCAACCATCAAACACACTGAAAATAGAGTAGAAAGTATAATTCTAATGATTAGTTTCTTTAGAATAATTCTTATTCTCCAAATAATATTCAAAGGAAAATTATCCAATGTAAATCATAACAATAAGAGTTTTCGAAAGTCATATTCTCTAGACATTTAAAATGCACACGAACACATTAAAAATTACCTAATATTATAATAATGATCACTAGTTAGCAACCATCAAATTTTTCCTTATAATCAAGTAAGTTACAATGAAAATAGAGCACAATCTATGCTCAACCCGAGAATTTGAAAGTACGATTCTAAACATTAGGCTTTTCAGAGTAATCCATATTTTCCAAATAATGTTCCAAGGAAATTATCCAACTTAAATCATAACAACAAGGGTCTTGAAAATCATATTGTCTAGACACTTAAAATGCAAAACAAACACAATAGAGTTTTACCAATGTTACAATAATAATCGACCTTAACAACCATCAAATTTTACCTTGTAATCAAGTAAGTCACAAAAAAAAAAAAAGAAAAAAAAAAGGGCACAATCTATGGGTAACTAGTGAATTTGAAAGTATAATTCTAAAGATTAGATTCTTCAGAATAATTCATATTTTTCGAATAATGTTCAATGGGAAAATTATCCAATGTAAACCACAAGAAAAAGAATTCCAAAATGTCATATTCTCTGGATGCTTAAAATGCACATAAACACATGAAAAATTACCTAATGTTACAATAACGATTACACCTTATAAAGCATCAAATTTACCTTGTAATCAACTCAGTCACACTAAAAATAGAGCAGAAAGTACAATTCTAAAGATTAGTTTCTCCAGAATAATTCATATTTTCCAAATAATATTCAAACTATAATTATCCAATGTAAATCACAAGAAAAAAAATTTCCGAAAATCATATTCTCTAGACACTTAAAATGCATACAAAGATATTAAAAATTACCATAATGTCAAAATAATTATCACACTTTAGTAACCATCATGTTTTACCTTGTAATCAAGCTAGTCAAACTGAAAATAGAGCACAATATTTGCACAACCAGTGAACTTGAACGTACAATTCTAAATATTAGTTTCTTCAGAATAATTCATATTCCAAATAATGTTCAAAGGAAAATTATCTAGTATAAATCATAACAATAAAAATTCCTGAAAATCATATTCTTAAGACACTTAAACAACACACAAACAAATTAAAAATTACCTACTGTTACAATAATGATCGCACCTTAGCGACCATCAAATCTTAAGCGACCATCAAATCTTACCTTGTAATCAAGTTAGTCACACTAAATATAATGCACAATCAATGAATTTGAAAGTACAATTCTAGAGATTAGTATCTTAATAATAATTCATATTTTTCCAGATAATGTTCAAGGAAAATTATCCAATGTGTCTTAAAACAAGAATCCTRAAAATCATATTCTTTACACACTTAAAAKGYACCCAAACACATTAAAATTACCTAATGTTGGAATAATCACACCTTAGCAATCATCAAATTTTACCTTGTAACCAAGTTAGCCACACTTGAAAAAGAGTAGAAAGTACAATTCTAATGATTATTTTCTTGAGAATAATTCATATTCTCCAAATATTATTCAAAGGAAAATTATCGGATGTAAATTATAACAATAGGAATTCGCGAAGTCATATACTCTGGATATTTAAAATGCACAYGAATACATCAGAAATTGCCTAATGTTATAAAAATGATCACACCTTAGCAACCATCAAATTTTACCTTGTAATCAAGTCAGTCACACTAAAAATAGAGCACAATCTATTCACGACCAATAAATTTGAAAGTACGATTCTAAAGATTAGGCTCTTCAGAATAATTCATATTTTCCAAATAATGTTTTAGGAAAATTATCAAAAGTAAATCATAACAACAAGAATTCCTGAAAATCATATTATCTGGACACTTAAAATACAAACCAACAAATTCAAATTTTACCTAGTGTTATAATAATGATAGCACCCTAGCAACCATCCATTTTTTCCTTGTTATCAAGTTTTTCACACTGAAAATAGAGCATAATCGACGTACAATCGAGAATTCTAAAGTGAAATTCTAAAGATGAAGTTTTTCAGAATAGTTCACATTTCTCGAATAATGTTCAAAGGAAAATTTTCCAATGTACATCATAACAATAATAATTCTTGAAAATCATATTCTCTAGACACTTAAAAATGTATCCAAACACATTAAAAATAAGGCAAATTATGTAATGTTAAAATAATTATCACACCTTAGCAACCATCAAACTTTACCTTGTAATCAAGTCAGTCACAAAAAATAGAGCATAATCTATGCACAATCAGCAAATTAGAAAGTACAATTGTCAAGATTAGGTTTTTTAGAATAATTCATATTTTTCAAATAATATTCAAAGAAAAATTATCCAGTGTAAATCATAACAAAAAAATTTCTGAAAATCACATTTTCTAGATACTTAAAATGCACACAAACACATTAAAAATTATCTAATGCTACAATAATGATCRCACCTTAGCAACCATCAAAATTTACCTTGAGGAGAAGCACATTTCACTATTGATTCACAAACAAATATAGCAAGTAAAAGATTATCCTACTCTTTTTCCATTTTCCTCATCTTTTTATGGGAATCAAGAGCCGGATTTACTTCTCAAAAAATATTTTCATGAGTCATAGTGTAGCTCATATTCAGGTGTAAGGGTATTGGAGTAGAAATAATTATGAGCCGAATGAGGGAAAAGGAAACATGATGCGTAAGCATTTTGGTCAAAGACTTCATGAAGAACAACAACAAAAGATAACTTAATCCGAATGGAGGAGATTCACCGATGTGCATGTTCTGGTGGCACCAAAATGATTCTTCTAGTACTGTCGCTTCTGCAATGTCATTGAAAATTTGATCGTTGGCCAACCTAYGAGGAGTGCGGGTTTGATGATGTTGTRGAGAAGAGGGTTTATCTATATCTAAAGTGCTATTAATCCCTCTGAAATCCTTAATGGCTATTCTATTGCCACCCAACGTTAGGAAAGAAGGAAAAAAAACTTTTAGACTTATGGAAGTTGATGTTCCAATTGTACTTACCTAGAAAGTCCCCTAATATATCCCAAAGTGCCTTAAATTCATTCAAGTTGGTTCTTGTAATCACAATAAGGTGCAAAAAGTATATGGAAATTAGGTAGTAGCTTTTTGTTGAACCTGAAGGAGCATAAGCTCCCTAGCTCAATGGCCTATTGAATCGTCTTGGAAAAATCATTCATAGCCAAAGCAAAAAGAAGCAGTGACAATGGATCACCTTGCCTAAGCCACACAATGAAAATTATGATTGTATTGTTAATGTTTAGTTCAAATCCTAAAATGTTTATCATTGATGTAGATGTTGCTTGGTCAATTCAACCTTCGTAACAAGAATCAATCAAAATTTTAATTTTTAACCCAATTTATTTAAAAAAAACTTTTCAAATTTTTAAACATTTTGTTAAAAATTCTTTAATCAAGTAATTAAGCAATTTTCCAATTTTTCCTTTAGAAAAATCTTAAATTAATTTATTTGCAATTAGCTTTGATCACCTCCATTGGTAATTGCTTTTCCTTGGGTAACAACAAGCAAGTTGCACTAATTATGAACACTCTTTGACACATGATAGAATCCATTTTAGGGTGGAATGTTGCTAGGAAGTTTACATGATACAGTTTATTTTAATGTGATATTTATAAGGTCTTTGATTGACTATAGACTCTTTTGTTACACTGATTATGCATTGTATTGAACATTTATCATTTTTGGACTTTTGAGAGAAAGTTGCAGAAAGAGGGGCACCTTTTGGCGCATTTTATTGAGAGCTAAAAATAGAGGGGCGTAATACACCCTCAACATATCTTTTGAAGAGCTCATATTGTTTGGAAGTATAATGGGATATGTATACCATGTAATTTAACAATTGAATTTTATAAATACTTATTTCCTTAATAGATTAGGATTGCTTTATTATTATTAGAAAGTTGACATAATTTAAGGTTCGTGGATTTCCTGATCCTATTTATATAGAATAGACATACAATCATTCATCATTTTTTAGGTTTATTTGAAAGACTACTTTTAAACTCCTTTATTATGGTTGAAGTATCAAGGAAACATTGATGTAGGAATAATCGTGAYAGCTAATTGTTTATTCATCCTAATTATTTGTAAGTATTTATTTACTCTCTCCTTTTCAGGGAGTTCACGTATTCAGTTTAGTCAGTAATGTAGGTATATTACTTGATTGACTTTTCTGCGAATTGTCTTTTGGTTTAGAGAGTGGTTAATGAGGGTCCTCTTAATCACCGAAATAGTGAGGAGAGATTGGTTTTTCACCGGAATCCAAACAACTTTAACTAGTTTATTTACGATAATTGCGTTATCTTTGTATATGTGATCGATTGAATAGAATCAAGATAGAATTAGTCTCTGATATAATGTTTCCAACATCTTATTTATTATTTCTTGATATTCTTGCTATTTTCTTTAGAATAATTGTTAGTTAGTAATTTTTTCAAACCTTTCATTTTTCACGTTTCCTCTAAAAGAAATTAGCTCGCATATTCTCTTAGGAGACGACCTTACTCTACATTATACAATTTTATTCAATTAAGAATAGATTAATTATTTTTAGTAGTTTAACAATACACTTTCCCACATTTTGGAGGAGAGCCAGTTTTCCATTTCACAATGAATTCATGTACTTTGAAGGTGGCCAAAGATGCATTTAGTGAATGTGTTATTAACTGCAGACGCATCTTATGAACGTGACCTTCTTCCGAATGATATCCAAAAGAGGATTCTTAGGCATAAGATGGTGCACCCATGGGATGCACCATCAATTTATGATACATTCAGCTAACGCATTATATATATATATATATATTCAAAAGAATATACAATGAAAATGCACAAACCACAAAATACAATGTAAAAGATTCTAAATCTAATTATCCGATCAAATAACTTTATTTACAATTATGTCAAAAACAATAAAAGAAGATATATAGACATAACCAACCCGTAGTATATTGGTTTATAGACCGCCTAGCCCTCGGTCTGCCTCCACTATTGGCCTCGTATGCTGCCCCTCCATCGCTATATGCTGCCCCTGACCCTCAGCCTTGTTTGCTGAACAGTGGGGAGTCCTGAGTTTTGTACCCTCCGGTTGTGTGTATAGGTGCTAGGGATTATCGCTTGCGTACCCATTCTCGTGATTGGGCACAGATCCTGAAGGACCGGACATCTTCGCCAGATCATAATTCAGAATCGATTCGGAATATTAAGGCAGTATGGATCGAACAACAGCTACTCCTTGGCTACCTTCTCTGCTTGAAAAGGGGAGGGCACCTCGTGTGCCAACGAGTGTTGGAGCTCAGGATTCGAATTGACTCTCCTCCTATGAGACTCCGCTGCCACRACAATACACCCCAATAACTTCGACCCTCTATGTGATATCACAGGACCGTACACGAGCTGGTGGAATAATGTCAGAAGCAGATCTAATCATCCTGGCCGCTGGGAACCGAGTCTAACTCCTTCATGCTCCAACACTAGTGCCAAAAAAAAAAAAAAAAAATTGCAAATTTGCTGGAATAAACCTCTTTTGAGTGTA
This sequence comes from Rhazya stricta, assembly GCA_001752375.1. Taxonomy (NCBI): domain Eukaryota; kingdom Viridiplantae; phylum Streptophyta; class Magnoliopsida; order Gentianales; family Apocynaceae; genus Rhazya; species Rhazya stricta. The sequence goes on from MEJB01000009.1 coordinate 3,944,409, forward strand.
CCGTGGCTGATCCACCATAGAGCAACATCAAAAAATAAAAAAAATAAAAAAAGAAAATTCAAAAGTTAATTTTTGTACTTGTTAAAAACACAAAATTTGACCCCYCGARGAATTTTTRGGSTCATAATAATATATTCYTGACTCCATCACTCWGAGTACAATACAGTTATATATATTGYAGTTTCTTTTTTATTATCATTATTGAGCAACAAAGTCAAACTCATAATTAAAGATCTACTAMAACAACATCCTTAATAACTAATTGCACAAACATAATCCAAACGGCTTTTGTTGATAAAATAGATTCCTTGCGGGCTAACAAGTGAGCAACCTAATTTCCCCCCTGCGGACATGACTTGTAGTCATGCATGCAAACCAAGCGCACTGTCGGCGTATGTGGTGAATGATGTTGCTAACTAGAGAGAAGTCATCATCTAAGGATGGTAACTTCGCTATATTGTCCAATGAATCTTCTTCCAAATGGATAGAGTATGCTGCAGTTAAGAATGTGGTGCGTTATTTATTTTGAGAGTAGAAGAAAATGATAATGCAATATGATATGGTTTATCACTTTAAGTGAATATACATATCACTTAAGTTATAATATAAGTAATAATGTGTATACGAAATGTATTTTTAATTTTTTAACGTTTATATATTTTTTAAAAAATTTATACTCGTAAATATTTGATACCACATAATCACTTGAGGATAACACAAATTCTAAATATGCCAAGGCCATAGCCCTCAAAATAGGGTTATCCGTGGAGCAATTTGATCAAATTGGGTCAAATGCAACAATAACCCTCTATTCATTAGAGGAGATGGCCATCATTCTTAGCAATTYGCTAATACCCCYAAAGTTCTATTTAGAATTGAATGTACGCATTTAACTTGGCATAAAGATTTAGAAAAATATTTTACCATGTTTAACTTATCACATTACACTAAATAAATAATGAAGTTATTAGTAGAATCAATATATGAATTAATGAAAATTCGTATCCCTTAAATCAAAATTAAAAAACGGTGAAAAAATGGTGGGTTGATGGAGTGATAGATTTTTGCTATTGGTTGAAGATGGCAGACCATGTGAAAATGTGTCCCACGGTGCTTGGTGAAATAGCTTTTTCGCAAGTTGAAGATGTAATCATGGGTCAAATCATGTGAAAATTAAATATGCTAAATTTTTATTTATTTACTTATTTACCTTCAAGTAAAGCAATCCTTCCTAATCCTTCAAAAATGTTACAACTTTAAAGGAATAAACAAAATATATAAATTGTAAAAATGAATATAAAATTTTTTTGCAAGACCGATTATCAAATCTTCGAACAAAATTCCACATTCAAATCCGAACATTTTAATCTAATTTTTTTTTGAGAAATTAAGCTGTATAAAAAAATTTCTCGGAACGAATATATTGTATTACTATTACTTTTATGAAATAGTTTAAGTTTCTGGCACATTCAACTTCAATTATTAAAAGCAAATCAAAGTAGATACATTTTTATCCTTTCAGTGTAGTTACTTAATTTTTGCATGGAGTATAAATTTGGTTATCCAAAGGATAGGAAGAATTGAGGCCTGTGAGAAATTAAAGTTGCAAGAGTTTGCAATAGATCCCATTTTAGAGCTTGTGAATATAGTAGCTGGGATTGTCTTTTTCACAATAATGGTTGTTCTAGAAAGGACACACACATTTAAAGGTGATTGAGAAATTTATCTTCAAGATGTACCTCAGCCTCACAAGTCTTTCCAACCTTCTTTTGCTCCATTCTATCTCTTGCACGTTACCACAACTATGATTGTTGCTGAAGAAAGGCCAAAACTTTGCAAATATTGAAGTACCCTTTTTATCTACTTTCTTGTTTCTTTTTCTCCCATCTTTTTTGGTTTGATTATCCAATATTTGAAATATTTTAATTCTGATTAATTTATTTTTGAATCAGAAGAGACTCATAGAGGAAATAAAGCTTTCTTAATATTATCTGCTATATTCATAATATTCAAATTAATCAAGACACTATTTAAAGGATTCCAAGTAAGGTCTTTATTTCTTTTACTATCTCGACGATACATGTCTTTCATATATGAACAAAGAAAGGAGGAAAAAGTGATGACATTGCAAATGCAAACAGTTTTTTTTTTCCTTTCTTTGTTAACCATGAATCTTGATACATTTGACATAAAATGGAAGGTTTGAGATGGAATTTTATCATAACTTGTGCTGTAATTGTCATGRTTTCCCAGGAAAAAATCAAACAAATTATAATGATAGCAATTTAGTGGTTGTGCTTCAACTAGGTGTTGTCTCCATATTCATACCTTTTTTGTCTTACATTCTTCTAGAGTTACAATTTTCAATAAATTCTAAACAAGATAAGCAAATCAGTAATTTTCAGTTGAATTGACTTGATCTTATGTAACTATCAAATAGTTATAACATGTATATTGTAAAATATATGATTTTCAATGCTTAAAGTATATGTAGTTGCGCAATTGGGGTGGCAATCTAGAGCTGACTCCTCATTTAGGATGAGAGATATTTTAATACATTTTTTTCGTACACTTTTTATTATATATTTTAGGATACTAATTATAACATGACGTGTATATTTTCTTAATCCCTCAAACACTTCTTATCCTCTATTTTGGGAGTTAATGTTATGCTCTGATAATAGAGTAAAAAAGCGAACTAGAAGATTCAGAACCCTCATTTAGCATCCTCGCACGAAGGCCAAATGCACCTAGTAGACTAATCTCAACATGCAGCTCGATGTAGTTGGTAAGTTGACTATTAAGTTAAAACGAGATCTCGTATTCAACTTTTATTTGTTGAAAGAGTTTTGGACCAGACCCTCCCAAAGTAAGAGCAAGATCCTGTGGTCGCAATTTAAATCAAGTCCGAATTAATTTCACTAATATGACAATAGTGAGTCTAAAGAAACAAAAGATACACATATAAGACTTTGAAACTTTTTGCTAATTAATGAAAATTCAACTAGTAATACTTTGTAATCTTCACCTATCAAATTTAAAATGGTGAATTTATTTAGAGTTAAAAGTTTTCTCATATAAAAAGTTAAATACTTCACCTTTTTATTTTTTCCCCTTAATCTGCCAAAAGAAAATAAAAAAGAGGGAAGTAGAAGCAAAACTGAAAATCATACCCTAGATTTACTATAAATGGCAAAAATAGGTTACTTCACTCTTTTGTCTGCCAAGAGACACAGTAGAGAGGATTTGAAGTTTGTCTGCCGAGAGACACAGGACAGAGGAAGTAGCACAAATATACAGAAGGAAGACCAAAATGCCTATTAAGCATACTATAATTGGTAACCTTTTAGCAGCCAGAACCAATTAATGGTTTTTGTCAGTTTGGTTATCTGTTTGAGGTTTTGATCCATTAGTGCTTAGATTTCAGCACGAAATTGTGCTTTAAGTAAACTTGGGGGGGGGGGTAGTGAATGAAGTAAGTAAAAAATTATAAAAAATTAAAGCCATAAAACTATCAAAATTTCAAAACCAAATTTATATTAATCAAAAACTCCCGATAAAATTAACAAATCTAGTAGAAAAGGACAATCATTGCCCTCGTATTTGGACATGCAATGAGTAGATTTGCACCTCAATCAGTTAATATATAACCTTCTTTCAAATTTTACGTTCAAATCAAAATGAGAACGAGACTATTTTACGATACCACAGTATATATTCATTGAGATATAAATTTAAATTAAAAGAATATAAACTTAGTCCCTCCCAACTTTTATATGCATACTAGACAATCGCATGTGATGCGGTATTGAATGCCTGACCCAGAGGTTCATTGACCATACATATAAATGATCTCAAGAAAGTACAAATAATACTTGAGTGAATAAATGATCTAATATCGAGCTGTGTCGGAAAGCAAGTGTTTAGCTGGTGGAGTGATCAGATATAACCATGGCTTATATGGAAAGAAGGCTTGTACATAGTTTGTGAGCACTCTCTAATACATGGACTGGAGGGATCTAATATGGCAGCAGATATACTACAATCTCGATAAATTAATAATATTGGGACCATGTTAATTTCATTAATTTAACGAGTTATTAATTAATTTATCGAGTGTACTTATCCCTTAAATGAAAGAATCGTGCCACATAATTAGTATAAGGTAACTTACAAGACTAAAAGTCTCTTAATTAGGGATGATATTTATGTATATTTTTATTGTAAGGAAAGACAAATAATAACATACTCGTATTTTATAGGATATGATACGTGATATGAGTGAATTATTAATTTATGATATGAATAGTATCAAAGGTTATATAATATTTTTTAAAAAAATTATTAGCTTATTTTTTATTAAAATTATTAATTTAATTAATTAACTCAAATTAGGATCAAAACTTTTTATAAAATTATTAATTTATCGATTATTAGTTTATAGAGATTCTACTGTATATTACCAAAACCATGTTGGCATAGCTCGATCAATCCAAATTTTAGAGGAATGTCCGTCTATTTTGCTTTCACAATTAGAATATGATATTAAGGGGAATTTTACTCCAAGGAAAGTAATTATTTGATATATGTATAGAGGATGTAATTAGATAATAAATAAATAAATGTATGAATCTATATTGAGTATTTATTTCAGGTGAGTTTATTTAAGACTACAAAYATTTTAAAATATTATATTCTTCTGAATACTTATTCCAGCTGATATAAATAATCTTTTTTGCAAAAATATTTTACGCGATATTTAAAATATTTATATGAAGGTCATTAAAATATTATATAAGTGGAGTGTCTTGAATTTCGATTTTTCTTTTTCTTTTCAATTTTTTTTAAATACATCAACTTAATATCATATGAGCTTTCGATTTTCACAAGAATTTGAGACAGTTAGTAAACGAATTCTTATCCAAAGTAAGATTTGTGTTTGATCCTTACCGGTAGTTCCTTATTGAAAAGTCTTCCTCTCATTAATAATTAAACCATTGAGGCAAGCCTGAATTAGTTTCCACCAAGAGACAATAGCAAATGGTCTTTTGAAAAATAAAAAAAGATTAATGCATTTTAACCGAATTAGGAGGTTTTGATTGGGGAAGAGAAATGAGGATTGAGGAGGGTTATTTTTGTCTTTGGAGAAAAGATTTGACTGATGAGAAAGAGCGCGAGAAACGGTTAGAAATGCACGGCCATGATATCCAACCTACAAAGGCAGGTGCTAGTAACGGCCAATACTTTGGCTACATGGCACTATTTGGAATTGTGTTTTTCTGTGAACGTTATCTTTCCAATATCTAATATTTCTGGTCCAAACTTGTTATGTCCATGTCAAACCAGCTGGAAGAAGCTCAACCAAAAGAGCCTTAGAAAAATGCAAATTGCAATTCCAACTGCGACAAATTTCCAGGTTGTTTTTCAGATTTTCTTTTGAGGTAAATTTGTTAAGGCTTTCTTTACTTACCTTTTTTGGGATGATTTTGTAATCCGTTTCTAGTATTGTGCTTTACTGTCTTTGGTAAGAACTTGTATTCTGCAGCTTTTGTCGAATTATTGCTTCAGCACAGTGAAAGAAAGTTCGTTTTGTTATAGTAAGATACAATTGGCTATCTGAAAGCGAATTGTTTTTCAACTCTTAGATATAGCCCTTTTGTGGGAACTTCCTAAGTAGGCATCATTTTTTAACTTTTTCTTGGATAATTTCGGTATCCCTTTTCCAGTTTCGTGTTGTTTCTTAGTGGGTTTGTTTGCTGCTTCTAGTGGAGTACGAATTGTATGATCAAATTCTTGTATGAACTGTTGCGTCAGCACTGTGAATGAAAGTTCAATATCCCCTTTTTTGTTGGTCAGATTTTCGTTGTAGCAAGAGAGTACTGATCATCTGTGGCTAGTGAACGAAAAGTTTTGCTCATCTCATGCTGCTGGATTACTTTCTCTAGTGAATCACACTCAGAGTGGATTTGAAATGGAGTCATCAAGTGCTGCTGCTAATACCCGCCAACGGAGAGAAATTGAGGTCTTTAAACCAGCTTTGGGTGCTGATGATGGACAGTCATCTAACAGCAGAAATGAGGGTATTGATGTTCAAGAATTTCAAAAGCTGGGCAAGAACAGGGAGCTTATAAATAAGTGGATGGCCTTTGCAACAGAACCAGGAGAGTCTCAGATCTCTCTTGATAAGGCCTCGAAGGAGACAGCCAAAAAAGGAGCAGATAGTGGCAATGGAAGCAGTAACATACTAGCAGAAGCTAATATAGCTCAAAGGACTGCAGAATGGGGACTCATGGTGAGGACTGATGTGGCAGGAGGAGGTAGCTTTCATGCAATGGGCATGGGTGGGAGTAATTCTTTTGGCGATGGAGAAAGAAACAAAAACTCATCAGAGAGATTCTTAGACTCAACGAGGACATCAGAGGATTCTCAAGTCCCTAGGGTGTCTCAGGAGTTGAAGGACGCTTTGGCATCATTGCAACAAACTTTTGTGGTGTCTGATGCCACTAAACCTGATTGTCCTATCATGTATGCTAGCAGTGGATTCTTTACCATGACAGGATACTCTTCGAAGGAGGTTATTGGAAGAAACTGGTAAGTTTTATTTCAATAATCTGGTAATTCTATAAAATACTAATTACTTAAGTATCAAAATGATAATCATCATTAAAGAACATATCTGTAAGTCATAACATGGATGGGTACGGAAGATTTTCAATCAGCAATGCAAGCCGAGATAAATGCCTATCCCTTCTTGTCCCTAGAATGAGCAAATAACAATGGGGTAAAATGGAATATCTAGAAATTAATTATATGTCAACATTTTAAAACATTTTTCCCTTAAATACTTATCACCTCTTGGTGAAAATATAACTTGATTAAAACCATAGAAATCTGCAGTCGTAAAATCAATTCAAATATCCTTTGAAGGAGTATGATATCTGTGTATGTAGTGTATTCGCTTCTTTGCTAGTTTCAAACAGTCAACCTACTCCAACTTCATTGATTCTCAATCTATGTACTTTTGCTATACTTTTCTCTTCCTACATTAAGGACAGATTTTTGTGTTTTTTCTTCTTGCCCATGGTTCTTTTTAAGTGAAAAGATTAGATGTCAATATACCAGGCGAGTATGTACATAAGGTGAAAAATAATGTTCTTGTAATGCCAAAGAAGCTATCGAAGATGAACACTCTCTTAGTATTAGAATAACAAAAGCAGCTAAAATTTTAATATATAATTTTAAAAAAAAGAAAGAAAAATGACTGCTTAGAGCCTGGTCAATCTTGTGATCCTAGATTGTTCAAGAGATCATGAATTGCAATTGTAATTTTATTTTTTCCCTATCTTGCATAATTTAGAGTTAGAAAGAGATTGAAGGTGGCCTTCCTTTGTTTGGTGTAGCCGTTTTCTACAGGGGCCTGAAACAGATGAGAAGGAGGTTGACAAGATACGAGATGCTGTACGAGCTGGAAAAAGCTACTGTGGCCGGCTCTTGAACTACAAAAAGGATGGCACTCCTTTTTGGAATCTGCTAACAATCACACCTATCAAAGATGACAAAGGAAAAACTATAAAATTTATTGGGTAAATGTTCTGCTTCCTTCCTTGCTTCGTTCCTTTATTGTTGTGAATGAAAGTATCCAAGCCATTTCATATTTGAGTTGAAGATTGTCTGCTTTAAAAGTTTCTTTCAGTTTACAGTCTTATAAACATAGAAATTTCCATCTTGCTCAGACAACATCTTTGAATGGTGAGGAAGGAAACAAACTCATGCTTTATAAGAATTTCAAATCGTCATGCCTGCTTCTACTCATACTGATGCTGCTAAGCAAATTATTGCATCCTTTAGTTATTTAAATATCAGTAAAATGTCCAAAATATTCAGGCATTTGTCGAATTACAACTGGAAATTGAAACCTTCTTCTCATAAATTTAGCAGCTATGGGCAAATGCTAGAAACAATATCATAGATACTTGTAGTTCATATTTCAGGCATAAAATAATTAATTGAGGGGGTGATATAGTACGCTAAACTTTGGTCATGACCATTCCACAAATGAACTCTCTAGTATGCTTAACATCTTTTTGTTATTCCAGCAGACACTCTTAAGTTCAGCCACAGTCAATATCTAAGTAATTGAATTACTATGTGGTAGCTTCAGAAAATGAAGCCTTATCATTTAGACATCCTTGACCATGTTTAATGCTCAGCCAAATTGAGTTGCCGCAGTCCCTGAGTTTTAACTTTGTTCTAGATAACATACAATGTTGTCTGGCTGAATAAGTTGAATTTGCTACCAAGTTATCATCAATTTTTTTTTTTTTTCCCTGTGCTGATTGCTGCTGATCTATGAAACTTTCTAGGTCTTATTTTTTCAGTGTTTTTCGACAGAATGCAGGTTGAGGTGAGCAAATACACTGAAGGTGTGAACGAGAGGGCATTAAGACCAAATGGGTTGCCGAAGTCATTAATCCGTTATGATGGTTAGTGAAGTGATGCTATAATTTGTCTTGATAATCCTGCTTGCTCATTGAATTCTTTTGCTCTATGCATGTCAGCTCGTCAAAAGGAAGAGGCTTTAGGTTCCATCACTGAGGTTGTACAAACCGTAAAACATCCACGCTCTCATGTCCATTCTCTAAGTCATGATACTAGAACTGCCAAGCATGAAAGTGAGAATTTTAACCTGGAATATATGCTTCCTGGACCTGCTGAAACTGAGAGTGTTGGTACACCTGGTGGAGAAACTCCTCGTCAGAACTCCAGAAAGTCAACAAAATCTGGACGCGTTTCACTAATGGGGTATGTTTCCTTCTTTGATTTGCTTCTTGTTCTATAGTCTGATTCCTGACAAAGGAAGGTCGAAGCCATTTCTCTAAGGATCATCTATGCGGAGTACGCAGTAGTTCTTTCTGTTTTTCAGCCACCGGAAACATAGTAGATAAGTATTCTTCTTGCCCTCATGTCTCTGAGACTATAATTATGATCAAGCTGCTTTAGTAAGGAAGCAGCTTATAAAATCTAACCTAAAGCAAGTAACTTTTTCTACCTTTCAAAATTAGGAGGTCAAACATTCTTTTCTGAATCTGAGCATTCATTTCTTGTACCAGATACAGTATTCTTTCATCAGAAGTCTGGGAAGCCATTAGTAGAGGAAACATTTCCATGTCCAAGTAAAGAATACATCTAGATAAATTTAACTTTTCAAAATTAATGGTAATATTTTCTGAGATACTGTGAATTGGTTTATGTTTTTCTCCGTGATACAGAAGTTCAAGCAGTTCTTCACCTGGATTCAACACATAGTGTACTAGGAATTAGACAAATTGCATTTGAAGTGGATGAAAAAACCGTTCACTCTAGTGTTACCAATTTAATTTCTGGGGAAGGGGAAGGGAAAACATTCACTAAATCATTCATTCAACACAGCAGATTGCGAATTTAATTATTCAGATAATTAAAAGATTTGCAAAAGGCTATTCCGTTTCTTGTCATAGGAAGAAATTGATCCATTAAATGACTATCACATGTATTAGATATAATATTTGTTTGAAATCTTCTAGTGAGTTTCAAAGATTTCTTGGTAAATTTGATTCTTAAGTTTTTTCTTTATATTGACAGCCTACCTTTTATTTTGATAATTTTATCAAAATTTCTAGCAGTATTAATAGTAGCTATAGAAAATCTTGTTCTTCCCTGAAAATGGATCTTGGTAGTGTTATCTCATTGTAAAGGATTCAGGGAAAAAGCTATTGCTGGAAGAGATATTGAATTTCGAACATAAGTTATCTGAAGGCCAATTCTTCTGAACAAACACAATGAATGTTTGCTCCCTGGAGGAACATTATGGTCTTGATTCACTACTTTTGATGCCTCAGAAAGAGCAAAAGAAGAATCAAGTGCCTTCTCATAGAATACATGAGAGCTGGATAACCTCTTCTTAAGGACCTACCTGTAGGTGATGCAGCTTGCAATGTAAAAGGCTTTAGATCTTCAGAATCAGGAAAGATGGTAGATGTCTCTGAAGGAACATTCTAAGAGTTATATTTGAGTACATATTCCTTATGAAAATATATGATTCGAATTGCTGCTGCTGTAATATTGGTTTGATTACATGCTCAACTAGTGAACTGTAAGCTAGAATGTCTAACCTGCAGCTCCAACCCAAGATGAAACAACTGGTTTCGTTGTTGTCCCTTCTTATGAATTTTTCCGTGAAAAACTAGAGGTTCCATATGTTTTGCATAGCAGTCAGTTCTAACAGAGGCATCTTTTTCTTTTTCTGCAGGCTTAAGGGGAGGATATCTGGCAGTGCAGATAGGCAGGAAACTCAGCCAATTATTGAGCCTGAGATTTTGATGACAAGAGATATAGAACGGACAGACAGTTGGGACCGTGCTGAAAGAGAGAGGGATATACGTCAAGGGATTGACTTAGCAACCACATTGGAAAGAATTGAGAAGAATTTTGTTATTACGGATCCCAGACTGCCTGATAATCCAATTGTGAGATTAACTCATTCTCCTTCTCTTAGGGAAATGCATATCTTGAAAGACACTAATGAGACCCGTATAAGTGATGCATGCCAATTCGTTTCCCTACCTGATATTTACAAACAAGTAGCTTAAGTTTTTGAAAATTCACCAAGTTTCTTTTACCATCTTTGACATCACAAGAGGAGATGGCAAAGAAATGTTTCCACATGTATTCTGCATTCAGAAATATGAACTTACTGTTATGTATGTTATTGTCACTAAAACTTGCTTTCTATTGCAGATTTTTGCATCAGACAGCTTTCTTGAATTGACAGAGTTCACCCGTGAAGAAATTTTAGGAAGAAACTGCAGGTAGTGAATGTTTTTCTACTATTGTTTTTTTAGTGTTATTTTACTTATGTGACTATGCATCAGGCATGATGTTAGTGATTCTGCTGATTATCTCAAGGCAGATCTATAGACGTCATAGAAGGCTAATATCTTGCAATATGTCAATCASATAACAGCTTTAAGAAGACATTTATAGGTCTTGTTATARCTGTAATCACTTTCTGAACTTATTGCATCTTTAAATGGTTTCGAAAACAAATTTTGATTATTCTGTACTTGTGCCTTTGAGTTTCATATTTTTGTAACTTTATCTGAAATTAAACTTGTGGTGTTACCTAAGCTCTCATGCAAGCTTGATTAGTCCGTTCTTTAATTCTCTATTTRAAGTTTCCTATTGACATCCATATGTCTGATAATTTTTTTAATCTCAAAAGATTCCTTCAGGGACCAGAAACAGATCAAGCAACTGTTTCAAAGATAAGAGATGCTATCAGAGAACAAAGGGAAATTACTGTGCAATTGATTAACTACACTAAGAGCGGTATGCTAAAGTCTTTTATTCTTTAAGTGAAAGATGCTACAAAGCTTGAATTATTCATTTATATGAGCCCAATAATAATAATAATAATAATTGCAGGCAAAAAGTTCTGGAATTTATTCCACTTGCAACCAATGCGTGATCAAAAGGTGAGATATATACAACTGTTATGAAGTTTCTTGTTTTGGATAAGTTATTCATTTGTATTTTCTGGCTCCTGATCTCATGGTTTTGTATATTTAGGGAGAACTTCAATACTTCATTGGTGTCCAACTAGATGGCAGCGACCATGTGGAACCCCTAAGAAATCGACTTTCAGAGAAAACTGAGCAACAAAGTGCTAAGTTGGTACATTTTTAATATCAGAATAATCAAGTGCTTCCAAGTCTGTATACATACCAAAACCCTATTTTTTAGTGGGACATAATCCGAGTGTTAACATTATATTTGAGTGGAACTCCAAAACTTGGCCCATGAAGAATGTTAAACCAAGACTGAAAATGGATCAGTGAGGAGCTATCCAAGAAGTAATGCCTTATTGTTATGTGGTCTTGCCATCCAGTTCCCTGATGCTCTTCTTTTTAAGTGATGATACTTGGTAATTAGCCAAGAGTAGAACACGTAAAACAAATAAGAATAATGAACATTATTTACAGGTAAGACAGAAACAATAGAAATATATTATTTTTTGTTTCTTAGGTCCTTGATTTGTTGAAACTATTTGGAACTTTCCAACTCAGTTAASTCGTAGATAATTAATTGAACTTCTCAACTTTCAGCATTTTGATGCCTCGATACCATGATGGTTGAAAAGACTTCACACAGTTATTCTAAATCCTTTCCATTTTCTCATCTTCAAAATCGTTGTGCTCATGGCTCTGTCATAGATACTCTTTTTAGCTTTGTTATGCCTGGGAACAGAATAAGATACTCGGGTATCAGTACCCAGAGATGAATGGAAATGGCCTTTACCAATGTTGAGAGCATTGGCAACAAATGATGTTTCTTTCGATCCATAAGTACTCCGTTGGCTGTAAAGTATCTCCGTTCGGGCTTTCTGATGCCAGGGTATTCTACTTGGAGGACAATGTGGCTTCATTTATTAATTTTCTGACAATCCGAACATATTTCCATATTATGTTACTATGGTATTCAGAAATGACTATCTTAAAAGAAACAAGCAACCTGAATTGGTATGAGAACTTTGGATCCCCTGTTTCCAGATACTTTATCCTCCATATAATTTTCCGTTAGTGTCTGTATGCTTCTGGCATGTTCTTTTGTGAGTTTGTCTTTTGTTTCTTATTATGGTGGTCTTGCGGAAATCAATCGTATGTGTTCTATACCAAGCGTAACGATGTAAAATTTTGGCATACAGGCTAATCTCTCTGTAAAATGAATTGATGCCTGCACATTCCAGCACACATTCTATTGTTTTTCCTGCTAAGTAATTGTATGTCTAATCATTTTTTATCTAAATAAAATTTATTTCTTTTGCCAGGTCAAAGCCACAGCTGAAAATGTTAATGAAGCTGTTCGAGAACTTCCTGATGCAAACTTGGTAAGGTATTCCTTCCACTTTTGATTTGGTTCAGAAAGAGGAAGGGACGTGATTGCTTAAAATCCTGAAAGTTGATTTATTTAAAAGTACTCATTGAAAAGGCACTACTCTGCTTTGAGAATTTTAAGAAATTATGATATAGAGTAAGAGAAACTTTCACTTTGTAATCGATCACGTCGGTAATCTTCTTTAGGACCATTTGTACAGACAATTATTTACCATGGTTTTCCACAATTACTTTTAGCTGATGTAAATTTTATGCTGCTACTTTTAGAGACCAGATGACTTGTGGGCTTTGCATTCTCGGCCTGTCTTCCCAAGGCCTCATAAAAAGCATAGTGCAGCTTGGGGAGCAATACAAAAGGTAATAGTTATTAGAGATCAATCTATTTAGTTTCTTCTTTTTTTTCTTAGCTTAATGGACATTCTGGCGTGGTTTTTAAGGGATCTCAAATTTCTAATTCCTCTGCATTCTCTATGTTTGTGCTTTTCACTATTGTCAAATCTGGCACCAAGCTCAACGTCAATCCTTTTGTCATTACCCATTATTATCTAATAGGGTTGTGTCATAATTTTCCTGCTTTTTCTCAAACAGCGACACTTTGCCTATTGTTAAATGTATCACGAATGAAGACCCTAGATTCCTTTTCTGTCAATGAATRACATCATGCAACTCCATTTACTATTGACAACTTACAACTCATCCGAACAAGGAATGCAGAATCTATTTCTTTTCAACATTTTAAAAGATAGCATGGTGCTTTTATATTTTTCCTTTTTTTTTTTAGTTTACAGTTTTTCTTGTTGTTTAAGAAATATCTAGCGCATCTTAGTCCTTAACTATTTCATCTTAGGGTTAGGGCTTATTTTTTTAGTATTTGTGATAAACCTATGGAAAATATTTTTCCTTCTATGATTCTTATCTGTGGTTCTTCCAACTTATTGATTTTCTAAGATCATGAGGAGTCTTATGTTTCTGTTCGTTATTCTTCTCTTTTTACCTKCTTGCGTTGTGTAGTGTGGATACTTTTTCRCAAAGTTCTTTTCTTTAATTTACAGTAGCTCCATGTTAGAGAATATTTAATTGAATAACCCATCTTAGTGGTTGAAAATGCTGTCTTTCAATAATAGTGATGTTTATATATTTGTCAAGTAAACAAGTTTGGGCAGTTAACGTTAAGGGTTATTAGCCTTTTCTTCTAGCATCATTTTGTATTCAGCTTCTTAAGGTTTGAGCATTTCTGGATGATAACATCATTGACATGCAATTAAGATCTCAATTCAATTATTTGCATTTACCAAGTGCTCTGGTTGATGTATGCTGTATTTGTAAAGCTTTACTTTTCCTTCTTGGCTATGAATTTTAGTGCTTAACTAAAACATGCAATTTGTATGCTCTTGTCCTTGTAGATCACAGCAACTGGTGAAAAAATTGGACTTCACCATTTTAAACCAATACGACCTTTAGGATGTGGAGACACTGGGAGGTATGTATCTAATTTGTGTCTGCTGCCTTTTCCACTTGATTCACCATTCTTATCGTTCCTACAATAGCCTGACTTTAGCARATGTTTTTCGGTTCCTGATTCTGSTTGCAGACTTAAGTTCATAACGTTTACAAATTTTTTTCTTAATGTGGGGTTTCTTTTTCCTGTATGTTATTTAACACAAAAATTAATCTAAACGACAGTATGGATGCTCCTAGTATTGTATTATTCCTGAGAACAACTTTCTCTGGTAACTTACTTATCTTTGTTGCATTGGTATTTATATCTGAATTTAGTCAAAACCTCTAAATGTTAATAAACTGTTCTAAGTTTTATTCCTGCATCAGAAAAGGACATGCTTCAACTGAATTTCAAGGCAAATTAGGAATGAATATTCAAATTTCATTTGACTCAATAAAATCTCAATGATTTAATTGTAAGCTGATTAGTTTCCAATGACAAAATGAGGAGTTCAGGTGATCCTTTTAAGTCCTTGTGCTTCACTATCGATTTTGACTACATCTTCATTCAACCAACAAATTTCATCCAACTATGCAATCCATCCATGTGAATTTGGTAAAATGGAGGAAAATCATTGAACTCCTAAACATCATAAACAGAAGCGAAATTGCACTAAGAGATTCAGAGTAGCTTTTACCTTCACTTGAGACTACCAACCTTGTAATACATACATCAACGTGGCTCCAAAATTTGGAGTTGTTAATAGTTTATCTTTTTTATATAAAAATCTTGTCGTGTAAACAGAAAACTGCTGTATTCTATCTAATCGTGGTTGAAGCTCCAACAAACTTTTCGAATAAAATTCCAATTTCATTCACTGGAAAAAGTTAACAAAACAATGGCCTAGGATATTTAGCAAGTCCCAGAGCATGTCTCCATTTAATAGTATGACATTAGATTGTCTGCTATGTTGTCCTTTGTAGCTCTCTTTGTTAATACTGTTGTTTGAATTGATAATGATATGTGGTCATATCTCAGAAGAGTACTAATTTTCCAAAGTTCAGCTTTCCTTTCGAGAAATTATATTCTTCTTTCTCTATTTCCTCTATGATTGCAGTGTTCATTTGGTGGAACTGAAAGGAATAGGTCAATTGTATGCTATGAAGGCAATGGATAAATCCATAATGCTGAATCGTAACAAGGTCTGGTTGAAATCTGATAYTATTTCCTAAAAGAGTAATTAATTTTCTCTAAAGCATCAGTCCAATTTTTTTTTTTTTTTTTCCAAGGCATATCTGGATGTTTTATCAGATCTCTATGAACTCATGCTCTCGAGAAGTGATTTGATTTTTGATGATTCTTCTTCACGAAGATGCCAAAAACAGTTCAGCTTACACAATTATGTCTTTTGAACTTATAACACTTTGCTTAGCTCTCTTACTTCTTTTCCTATTGACTACAAATTGCTCCAACCTCAATTTAAGTCTTGTCAAAATTCCAAAAGTGAAAATTTCTCTTAGCCTTATTATAATAGAAATTACCCGAGAGTCATATTTCTTACTGTTATGGTGCTTCTATCCATCATTTGTTGGTAGAACTGCATTATCTCTGTTGAGAGTCAAATTTTGTTCATAGAATGTCCAGATATTTGTTGAATTTGTTATTTTCTATCTAAGAACTTTCAGAACTCTGAGACCATTCTATGAGCTTCACTCTAGACCATGGTGGTGTAGAAATATGTAGATCCATCTAATTCATTGCTTTATAGCGTTCTTCTCTTATTAGGTAGAATGATCACAATTTCCTGTTGCTTAAGATGATGAGATGCATATTGAAATTAAATGAAACACCTAATTCCCTGGTGTATAACAGGAGCTGCATATAGTGTTTGTATCTTTTTCAGTTTTATGAAATGCTTTAGCTTGTAGTTTTCTCTATGTGCATATCACCATTTTCTATAGTGCTAACATAAGATGGTTGATTTGGGTTTTTATACATTTGCACAGGTTCATCGAGCATGCATCGAAAGGGAAATCATTTCATTTCTTGATCATCCTTTTCTTCCAACACTTTACACATCCTTTCAGGTTCTGCAACTTTTCTAGTAACTCAAGTTTATTCCTGATTGGATATTAATGTTCACTCTATCTGAAGATGGTAATAAAACATCACAACAAGAAAATTACTTTGTCAAATTGCATCTACTCATGATGATTGACAAACCTCAATCTATTAGCCTTACCATGATAGGATAGTTTATCCAATTTGGTATAACTCCCACTATTAAGTCATAAGTTTGCAGGTAAAGTTTGTTATTTATTTTCTTTACCCATCATCTTAATTTAAGCATTAATGGTATCATACCGATACTTTTTAGCTTTTAGTCAGGATAAGAGAAAATATTCCTGCATACATTTCTTTGTTTCTTTAGCTACGTAATCATTAGATGTTCTTTTTAACCAGAATATCTTCTTCTTGCTATAAAACCATATCCTGCAAGCTCCCCTTGAAACCTTTTTCTGGCCCAACCAAAATATTTTCATGTTGAACTCTTTTCAATGAACATATCCATGTTCTAACTTTCTGAAGCTAGATACTTCTCTGGAGTATATCAGGTAAGTAAATCCCAAACTAAATGATTGTCCAAAGCACACAAGTCTGAGGACTACATGTTATAGACTTCGTATCTTTCTCTTGCTGCTTCTTTTAACACTGATATCCATATCTCATACTACTTATGTTTTTGAACCTTCATAAGAGATATACATGTATGTTGACTTTCTAACTGATTTTTGGCTTCAGAAATTCTGTCTACACTGTTTGATTTGATCTGAAAGATGAGCAAAATGTGCTAACATTTCTTCTTCTACCAGACAGATACGCATGTTTGCTTGATAACAGACTTTTGCCCTGGTGGAGARCTGTTTGCATTGCTTGACAAACAGCCTATGAAAATGTTCAAGGAGGATTCTGCAAGGTATTATCATTTCTTAACTCCATGGGTTAATGACGGAAAACAAAATTTAACACCATATGCTGTTGATGCTGATGACCTTCTTAATGCAACTCTTTTGTACCATCAGGGAAAGAGAAAATAAAAAATAGAGAGAGTGAACAATATAAACATGGTTGTCTCACTAACGTGGTCTCACTAGAAGAAGTGTGATTAGTGGGTTGGACCTTATCTAGTTTTAAGCATTGGCTGCAGATGAGTTTTGCAGAATACTAATTGGATTAAATCTATCTTATGATTCAGAAAAAGAATAACTGAATAGGAAGAATGCCAATAAGTATGATTTAATAACACAGTAGATCCCCTTCAAACCCCACAACACCCCTCCCCCCCTCCCCACACACACACACACATGCAAAAAGAAAAGAAAGAAAGAAGTAAATTAGTAACAAGGTCTTCGTGATAATCATTGATCATTGTACAATCATTGGCCTCCTGTGCACCTTTCAAGAGAACTAGAAGAAAACATTACTATTTGCACCTATTGATTTCTGTCTCACTCACGTTAGAGATGTAGCTCTCCGAGTCATTCAAAAAGCAGTTGAGCATTCATTGACTGATTTAATTTTGTTTATGTCACCACTCTTGTTCTATATTCATAAACCATTTTTTTTTTTTTGCCGCATTCAATTACTTTCCAGGTTTTATGCAGCAGAGATCCTAATTGGTTTGGAATATCTTCATTGTTTAGGTATTTCAAAATTTATTAACTATCTCTCTCTGTAGTGCTCCAAAACATGCAATTTCAATTTCCTTGAGAAAGAAAATGTGAAAGAAAATATTTTTCACCTTTGTTGACAAATAAATGCTCTCTTAAGGAGAATCATAGTTGGAGTTTCATATTCATGCTGTGATTTGGCTCTAAACTTTCCAAAGGAAAATGGTCAAGCATATGAAGCTAGAATATTTGTAGTTTGAAGCTATTGATTCTATAATTTATTGGAGGATGAAGATTGGAATTGGCCTACGAAGTAAGATATTAGTCAACATATACA
The DNA here is from genome assembly GCA_001752375.1 of Rhazya stricta. Classification (NCBI taxonomy): domain Eukaryota; kingdom Viridiplantae; phylum Streptophyta; class Magnoliopsida; order Gentianales; family Apocynaceae; genus Rhazya; species Rhazya stricta. Next base: position 3,962,790 of record MEJB01000009.1, read on the forward strand.
TTAGGGAGAGCACTCCGGATTTGATAAATAAATACTATAAGAAACATAATTTTGAGGTTGGGTTATGGATMTTTCTGCATAAAGTGACATGCAATAGGTGTAAAAGATTCAAATAGTAAGTCAAAATTTTACATCTTAATTGGATAAAAGAAATTGTAGGTAGAACTTTAGTTTGTTGCAGTTTGCTAAAATGGGGGGTCCCAGTAGAATTTTCACACTGCTACCATGTATAATTCCCAAGCACATCTGTGTTCCACCTACTACCTAGACTTACTAACTTTGTTTATGATGTAGTATATGGTTGCACCAGGGGGGCAAAAAAAAAAAAAAAAAAAAAATTCAACTTGAAAGAAATTTGAGCAGCATTGCTGTGTATATCTGCTGCATGGTCCTTAACACTTTTTCCTTTTCCTCTGTCATGTTGTTACAGGAATCATTTATCGAGACCTAAAACCAGAAAATGTGCTACTCCAGGAAGATGGACATGTCGTATTGACAGACTTTGACCTCTCATTCAGGACTACCTGTAAACCCCTAGTATGTCTTTCACTTCCTCATGTATGATCTCTCTTGTTGCATTGAGAGGACCCAATTTTGTGCCCAATCAATACTTCCAAGCAACTTTTAGCTTAGGTACAAGTATGAAGAACTTTATCTATTATCTTTTGTAACCAATTTAACTTCTGATCTACTGCTATGAGCTCTAACTGGAAAATAGCCGTGGAAAATGTTCCAATATTTTGTTTTATTCTCYTTTGATGCACAAAACGTGCAGAAAATAGTACACAAAGAGTGGTTCTTCTTTTCTCTTGTGCATACTAGTGTACATAAAAGTGTCTCCCATTTCTTTTGTCCTCGGTTCTTGGGATTATCCACTCCAATAGAGCATGAAAAAATTGATTTCTTCCTTTCTAATCTTCTGATCCTCAATGTTGTTTTCTTACTTCTCCTTCGTACTTCGTTTGAAGTTATTAAAACCTATGTACTGCATGACAAATTCCACACTTCAAATCCTTGCCCTTGTGACATCTCTTGTATCTGAAACTTTTTCTTTCTGGTTAATATATCCTGTTACTGGTTATTATCAATTATTTGCCCCTATATATACATTTCAGGTTATAAAGCATCCACCATCTAAGAAAAGGAGATCTAGGAGTGAGCCACCACCAACATTTGTTGCCGAACCAATCTCACAATCAAACTCCTTTGTTGGAACTGAAGAGTACATTGCTCCGGTATGGCCCATTTGGTTTCTTGGTTAAACTTTAGCAGTTTATTTGTGCCTCAAAAATGCCAGTAGCATATAAGCAAAGAGAGAATTTAAGCTAATAGCTGCTTTTGTTCCGGTTGTTAAAGTACTCTCAACAATGGTTGGAAATCCCTTCTGCAATTTCTTATTTTGAAAATATGCCATTTTAATGCCATGAAGTACATTATTCGGACAACTTTTTTATCTTTCTAAGTTGAAGAAATAGTTCAACTCTTGAATACTTTTCGTTCATTTCTGTAATCAATAGTTTGTAAATGAATGTAATTGTCTAACTAACTGGAAAACAAATGTTGTCCTGTCAATCTCTGGTCAAGTCTTCTGGGAATCTAGTAATGATTAAGCCATAGACACATGGTTAGATATGTCCATTCACGTGGGGGAAAGATGCATCACCATGTGAACTGTTCTTTCCTAATAAGAAGAGGGGATTATTGGGTCCAGTAGAGAGGGCAGGTTAGCATAGATCTCTTTTTTAGGTTCATCTTTTCTGAGAATTGCACCCCCACCCCCACAAAAAGAAAAAAAGAATAAGAAGGATTGGCCTTTCTTCTGATGCCATGTTTTCTCATGATGAGATACCGTTGTGATATCTGGTAAAAATGTTTTGTGGGATAAGATACTCTAGAAGTTTTGAGAATAAGTATGGACGTAATGCTCRAATATCAAGTTTAAAAAGCTTCSTTCCAATCCTGTAGTATGTTTTTTTCTGTTTTTTGAACAAGTTAAGAATCTCTTGCAATTTTTGTTTTCCTCATTCGCGATGTTTTTATTGAATGGTATTAACAGATTTCCTACATCATGTTATCATATACTTACATATTACTTGATTTCAGGAAATCATTACAGGCGCAGGCCACAGTAGTGCAATTGACTGGTGGGCTCTTGGTAAGCATAATAAAAATGCACAATCTCTCACTTACAGTAAGTTGTCTGTATGGTGAAGAGCAAAGGTTGGTCCTCATTAATCTGTGTAGCAGAAACCCCCTCCATTTCCTATTAGCAGAGTCATCCTACAAGGCCCAAACTACAATTTAGTCATATAATTTGGAGACTAGTTTAGTAGGAACTTATATGTTGGAATCTTCATTTTATTGGAATCAACTTAAGGACGTTTAGGTCCTTCTCCGATCTTCTAACAGACGCACAAAAAAAAGGCTTTGATTTAATTTAATCCAGTAGAATATGTTTCTCGCATTCAGGAAGAGAACAATTGGATCTACCCTGTCTTAATGAACGTCAATAAGTGCAGGGTAAATTGTTAGATGAAAAAAGGATTTACTTCAAGTGACATTGACAACAGAGGGACCGTTTGCTTGTCTCCTAGTAACTTATGAACTGAGCCTGTTTCCCTTGTCAATCTGTTGTCCAACTTGACAGATGTAGCATTTGAGCTTATTTGTATCTATCGTGCTCACACCACACTGCTACCATCAAGATCTTGCTAAAGAAAATTTCCGAAGAAACCGCATACTAAAATCCTGATTATTACAAGAGTAGAAGAATTTATACCAATGTATTATCCATTCATAAAGAGAAATCTTAACAGCATCTATATTATGTGGAAGGACTAAATTCAAGTTCTCAAACTTTGGCCTCTTAATGGACTATCAGTTTACTTCCAACGAGGTGAGAACTCATGTTCTACAAGAGCTCATGATAAAAGATAGCCATACAACAATTAAACATGTAGTGGCATGTGTATAGAGAATTAGACAGAAGAAGGATATTTTTTGTACCAAGGATGGGGGATTCACTATTTGTACTGAGTTTAATTTCAATAGAACATCTTTAAGGGCTTAACTGTTTTTTCCTCTGCTGTGCAATTGATTATTTCTATTTGGAGTTCAGGTATCTTGCTTTATGAGATGCTTTATGGCCGTACACCATTCAGAGGAAAGAACAGGCAGAAGACATTTGCGAACATCTTGCACAAAGACCTCACTTTCCCCAGTAGCATCACGGTGAGTCATATATTGGAAATGCTACATGGTTTTATCTCTTCAAAATATAAATCAAGAGAACAGATAAATTTTCTAGATTTTCTAGTTAAATATTAATTGTGTAGTGTGTTGCAAAGGAGAAAAAGAAGTAATTCAGTTTATCATGTTTTTCTATATTGTCCTCTTGTCTTTTAGCTGGAGAGCGATATTGCATACTCTCAAAGGCATTATAAGATTTTCAGCCAAATTGTGCACAGAGAAAGAACCATCATGACATAAAGGGGTGTTTTTTGCCTATTTTCTTCTGCATTTCATCAGCTTAATCCAATTTTGAGAAGCTGTTCTGTAGCTTTCTTGTTTGTTTTCCTCCTCTAGTTTTAGAATGAAGATAAAAGAAAAGGAGTTCTGCTCTTTCCTTCTCTTTTTTTCCCCTTCTTTTTTGGTGAAAACATTCTTAAAAATGACTTTTGAAATGGCTATTTCTTGTCAGAGCCTTGGAAAAACAAACTCTATTACTTTTTCAAACTTCTCTACTAAAAAGAGAAAATAAGACAGAAAGATACAGCAAACTAGAAGAAAGCAACCTCTGGCATGTTTGTGAATTGAAAATTTTGAATTTTAACACGTGAATAAAAACTAAAAGGAATAGTGATTCATTTATCAGCATATATGGCAGCAATAAATTGGCCGATATATTGGAACCTCTAGATATCCTTGATGGAATTGCAGGTGAGCCTTGGAGCACGGCAGTTGATAAATGCACTCTTGAATAGAGATCCTGCAAGCCGTTTGGGATCAAATGGAGGCGCAAATGAGATCAAAGAACACGCTTTCTTCCGTGGAATAAATTGGCCACTAATTAGAAACATGGTACTGCTTGTTCCCTTCTCTTGTTCAAATAGAAAAAAGCCAAAATTTTAGTTTACATGTTATTAGATAGGAAAGCCTGAATTTGAATTCTCGCTCGAGCTTCACAAGCTGTGTACCAGAGCAATTGTGATAATCCAAACTACATTTCCACATTACTAGATTATAAGGGAAACAAAAACAAAAAAATGATAAACAGGACTTGTCCATCCACGCAGTTATCCTGAAAGTCATCTGTGTTCTTGTTATGCAGAGCCCACCACCATTAGAGACGCCTATTCAGTTAATTGGAAAAGATCCAAATGCAAAGGATGTGCAGTGGGATGATGAGGGTGTTCTTGATCCTCCAATAGACTTATTCTAGAGGTATGCATACTATGATTTTGGCACTTCATATCTCAATAAACCATCTACCAACTTCACAGAAAGCGCTTTTTGTTCCATACCTACACAAGTTTTTGCTTCCAAGCTCTCTTATCACGCTCTATGACTAGGGTTCTTTCTCGTTTTTCAAATGAATATCTCAAAATGCCATTGAGTACTTGGCTAATGCTTCTAATCTGCTCCTAGATTTATACAAGAATTTTATCATTCTTATTAATTTTTTTAATAAATATGTTGGTTTAGTCTATATGCAAACACTTCAAAAACAGGATATTAAACTGGATGTTTCTTGGGGTACAGATTGAATTTCAACAAGCACCTTTACGGGAGCAGATGGAACTTTCAATACGTAGTATTGGTTTTTCTTATTGTACAGGCAAATAAATACCAAAATAGATTATCATATTTTTCAATTTTTCGTATTTCAATAGTTAATAATATCCTTAGGATTGTTATTTTATAGCCCCAACTTTTTCCTATTCTATATTCTAATGAAGAATCCAATGTATTAATAGAAATAATTTAGCAAGTATAGTAGATGAAACTCGTCAATAAAATAAATTTACGCACTTCTGTTAATGTTAATAAGTTATTGATCTAGTAGTTATTGTTAATATACGAAGAAATTGAACTTTCTTACGCATATAGAAATTAACACCAAAATGGATGGTTGCTTTAAAAGTTTTATTGTCTTTGAGAGTCTCGGAGAAAATTGATTAAATCCCTCTGAATTAGTCTGAATAACATATTATATACATGAGTGGAGGTTACCCGATCTAAATACATGAAGCTCGTGTTTTCGAGGAGGCAAGCGTATTGTGTTAAATCATATGTAGATTGATTTGTATACTCAAGAACAAATTTTAGACAGATACAATTTTGGAGTTGCAAACTCAAGTCATTTGGAAATTGCAAATAGGATACATTATTTGGCCTTCCGATAGTTAATTTGTATGCATATTAATTTGTATCATCACGAATCAGTGCTAAATACTGTAACACAGAAAAGGAGATTAGAATGCAAGAAATCAAATAAACTTTGCTAAAGTATTTAGGCCTCAAAAAGAGTTTTAAGTGCCCATTCCAAAGGTTCAACTCTCGAATACCCTTAGATAAACCATTATGAGTTATCACATTACCATTACTASTAATAGAGGAGTTAGTGGTGTACTTATCCGTGAAGGAACCTCTAGATGAACAATATATTTGTACATCATTGTGRAACTCCAAAATAAAATGTAGGCATTTGATTTCGGATAAAGAAAATATGTATCAAATAAATGTTTTTATAGACATCACAGCATGTAGAGGTTTGTTTGATACGATAATCAAACATTTAAAATTRAATTAATTAAAAGTTATCTGATTGAAACGATTTGATAATATAATTTTAAATGTCTTAATATTGTAAAACATCTCTTAAGCACTCTAATACATTAAATATACATTTTAATGATCACTAGATACGCTCTCAAATTATATGTACTAATAATTTTTTATTTATCAAATAAAATTAACTTTATCATAGATCATTATTGTGATTCCATCTTACTTATCCATTAAGGGATCCACTCGATTTTTACTCATGCGCCACTTCCTTAATTATCTTTTATTATCCTCCTATTCGATATAAATAATATAAATCGATATTTATCATATACATTAATCTTACCTTTTAAACAATTTAAATATTGGTTCACAAGACAATGAATATAAAAATATTTTTGCATAATGTTCAATGGATAAATTTATATATTAATAAAATTAATACACAATATATACATATTAAATTATATTTATTTGATTATTTACATTCAATCAATTACAATACTTATAAATTCTGTGTAAAAAAATAATAGATTTAAAAGTATTATGTAAAAAGAATAAACTGCTAAAGTCAACAATATTTAGAGTTTTGCTTAAATGTTCTATTTTCAAAAAATAAATTTTAAACTTCAATTTTATCAAATAGCATATTTATGGGTGAATTTAAAAATGATTTCTAGAAACATTATTAAATCTCAATTCAAGGCTTAATATTTCAATTTTATCAATCAAAAGCCCGCTTATAACAAAAAATATCAATTTACTCCTATTAACCTTTTCCATTCAAGTCAAGGTCAACCTTAAAAGTGCTAAATAATGAAGGATATAAATGAAAAAGATACTTGATTTTTAAGTTATTTTTGTTCTTTAAATTTACTTAACGAAACTTTTCGGACAAATATTTAACCTATCACGATTCATTTCTTGYTTGTTTATTTCATTCAACCGTAAATTATGATTTGCAGGTCGATTTTTATTAGTTGAATATATTACCTTTAATCATTGAAACATGGTAGCATGATATTACTGCAAATAATATGAGCAAAATGTTAGATTGACTTTGAATTGGATGGAAAAAGTTGACAATGATTTGATATTGATATATTTTTTTTTTTTTCAAACGAACCTTGTGGAGAATTAGAAATGTGATTCGAAATTAAAATTTCTTGACATTTTGCAAGCTTTTGACTTCACCCTAATTTGTAACCAATCTACACGGTCCATCTTTAAGGGTGTAGGAAAAAAAAAAAAAAAAAATAGAAGGTAATGCAACTCCAACCAATGGTTGTTTATCTCTGCTTTACCGCGCATGTCTTTAATTGTCTCTTGTCAATTAAATTTCAGCCAACTGTGATGGATGTTTGTGATTTTTTTGTTTTTTTTTTTTTTTGGGGTTGTGGTTCTTAGAAAGAGAGAAGCATATGAAAAGACCTGAAACTCCACCTGCGCTCCTAATGTTCCATGTACCATGATGAAAAAGCAAGCGACATTATTGATATCTTAAGTTGTGCAAATTTACTTAACATATCAAGAAATTACAAAACAATTGCAAGCATAGTTCACCTCAACCTCTAAGGATAAATACACACATTGACTATTATACCTTAAACTATATCGCAAATTACAGAAGCTCCAAAACCCAAACCAAGGGTTTGATAACGTCCAAAAAGACTCCTATCATCATCATACTGGCAGAAATAGGAAATTGACATGATTGTATGTATTACAAACAGAAAAAAAGAGCAGTAGTATACTATAATTTATGCTATTTGACTTGAAATGGTTTCGACCCGATGAAATCGGATTGCTTTGCAATAAAGCAATTTCCAGACGCCAAGCAACGAGAGACTTCGAATTATGATGAGAGTGTCCAGCTTTTTAAGGTGCTATTGAGCAGAAAAAGCTTGGTTGGATTTCTTTGTCTGTAGACTTTCTCCAAGGTCATTGCAGAAAGCAATTGCAGCTCTGAGCTCTCCTTCTCTTCCTTGTTCCTGCCCTTCGTAAATTGTCCGATGGCAGAAGTACACTAAACATGAATACGAAGACTCTTCACCATTGAAACAGAGTGCACAGAAAGTCAGTTAGATAATAARGCTCAGAATTCCTATTTTCWGGCAATCAAACTAAATCAAGAATTTCTGAAAGGATATCCAGCCAGAAGTTGGCATGGATTTCTCTATATTCCAACCATTCGTCCTTGCCATTCAACACCCTTTGCTATTTGCACGGTTTTGAACTTGTGACCTCAGGACTTCAATTTACATGGGGCTGTAATAAAAATTTGAGCAAGAGTAGAAACATATGTCTGTGTGTTTGGGGCCCTTTGTCCTTGCCAACCTCTCCTTCAGATTTGAGAATTTTAGACCAGTCCATTGATAATAAACTCAACCGTACCCAAACAAAAATAAAAAAAGATTTCAATACATCTAAGATTGATTGATGGAGAAAAAACATAATCGAAACATCCATTTCATTGCCATTCCCATCCCATGTTTAAGCACAAACTTAGCCACCCCTCTACATACACAACCAAAGCGACAAAGGAGAGGGGTTAGCACTCACCAGGCATACACCAAAAAGTGCTCACGTATTCTTGCCACCTGTTAAGTCAATTGTTGATGCATAATATTTCTTGGCTGTTTAAGATTTTCCGGTCCACCAATAGTATAAAGAACCTATATTTCATCAAATGGAAAGTGAAAATAAATAYATGATTAATGTGCATTGCTTTGTAATGATATATTTGTTACAAGCAGCCGCATAGGAGAATATCACAAATAAGAGAGGCACCAAAAGAGCAAGCAATGCAATGTGCACCACACAGACACAAGCATAAGGAAATTAAATTCTCACCATAAACGAATTCTTGCTTTACAGAGTGCAGTGCACGAATCAATAGGTTTCCCATGAAAAGTGATGAAATTCAGAGCCAGTTAGGGGGCGGGGAAACATAACTAACTGAGAAAAAGCCACTTACGTCAGCATGGGCCAGGTGGTACAATGGAACCGTTGGTTGATATAGGATCAGCTCTTCATAGCAGAAAGCAGCTTGCTTATACTTGTGGAATCCGCAAACCAAGAMAACAGAAGAATGGCTCAACTATTTTGTGGCAGGAACAATAAAAGCGCCACTAAGCAGATATCTTTGATATATCACTTGATTCCTGTTTCTTTCTCTGAAGAGCATAAACACAGATAAAATAGAAAATAGAAAATAAAGGACTAGCAAAATCTCACATTTGTAAGGAAACATATATTTCAGCAAGTTCCCTCCATGCATCATGATCTGCCATGAATCTAGAAACAGCAACCATTTAATTGACAACTTTGCTCCTATTACTAAAGCAATCTGAGAAATGATGACCTTTGAAGTTTCTTACATTTCAAGATACTTATTCAGGCTTTGAATAGCCATTGGCATATCTCCTTGCGCCTTTGCCATGGCTACCCTCCTCTTATGTATTTTCTGCACAAAAGTAATCAAGACTGCAACAAAAAGTCCCAGTATTAAAGATATGTGTTTGATTTATGTGAAAGTACATAAGATGAGATATGTTACTTGAATAATCGCTCTAGGTGAATTATAAATTGTACCATTTAACTAATTCTTTTTCTTAACATTCCACATGGACAGAATCAGGCAGGAGAACAGATTTTGGGGGCCTCATAAGAAAAGATAATAAAGTAAATGAAACATTACAAAGAAATTAATTGTAATTTGGTACCTACCTGATCCAATGGATTGTCCTTGCAAAGGCTTGAATAAGCATTTTCAGCTTCTGCCCATAATCCTTTTGCTTCGAGCAACATTGCTTCTAGTCTACCTGAAAATTATGGCAAGGGCATGTGTTAAAAGCACCATCATGGAATATCATGGTGCACAGCATTTAGGTAACAAACTACCTGAAGCCTGGGTGAAGTACTGCTAACGCATTCAATGAAAGCAGAATTGAAGATACAGTAAGGCACTGAAGTCAGACCATTACCTCTTGCCACAGCATTGCCCAGTAAGCTTATATGACAAATGAAAAATGACAAAAATCTTTTTTCCTTGATTTGATGTAGCCCGAAAGAATTTCTTATAGACTCAGCAACTCACTCAGCAGATGCAAAAGTAACACCTACATCTGATTTAAACCTTATTACCCAATAAATGACCCTAAAGATACCTCTTATTAGTGTAAAACTACAAATTAATGTTGCCCGACTTCTCAACACTTAAAAATCAAAATTTCACAGGTAATACAGCAGAAAAAAGATGCATATCGATGGAAGTCCTTTAAAGACGGAGTCATCAATTCATCCAACTTTAATGAAGCCACCCAGATGGCAAGACTCCAAGGCTTGTGAAAATCTAGAACTAGATACTACTCTTGCTCTGCCTTAAATAAAAGAAATCTGAAGGTCTGGCTTGGGAAGCAAACATGTCTCTTATGTTTCATTACATGACAATTTCGTTCTGTTTGATGGAGGAATAATAGCCGGAACAAAATATCAGAAATATCACAACTTTTGTAAGAGACTCTTACAATATCRCAATCTAGAAGCTGATTCTTGTGGACCTTCTTTCTTGTCTTCTACATCTATTCTGTGAAAACGGCCTTTTCCAAGTTAACCAATTAAGTCAGGATAATGTTTGCCCCAATTTAATTAGGGAAAAGAAAGAAACGGATGGGTGGAATTGGCTATCTTCTGTAGAGATTCATTTTGAGCAGCAAGGTAGAAGGAAACCAAGAGGTAGAGCCTTTGAATACTAAGGCTTATTGTGGTAGGATAGAAGATATTTTCCTTCCGAAATAAATTTCACATTGAAAATCCAGTTCCATAAAAGTTTCCAGCCTTAGATGCCCTTATGTATATTTCAGTTTTCATTATACAAAATGTTAATATTAGAGGCATAACTATAATAATCATACAGAGCGKTGAAATGGTACAAAACCAATAATAATAAAAAAAAATTTAGCTATTACAGTAAGAAATTTGTTCTACAACCTATGAAATTCTTTAGGATGCTYACATGTTTTGCTGATAAAGAGGTATTGAACTAAGACTCTTACAATTTCCAAAATMACGTACTCTCTCATAATCCAAAGTATATCAAGGAAAATTGGGAAACTATATATTCCTTCACTATTTGGTTGAACAAAAAAGGCTGAAATCATTTGACAACCCATCAAAAGGAGGCAAACTTTGTTTCTATCCAAATGGAGAGAAAATGCTTCACCGATAATTTCTTTTAATATCTCAAAAATTGTTTAATCTCCTCTTTTTTCCCCTCAAACATAAATCTGCATGAATAGAATTCACACTCTCTTCCTTGTATAACTAGCTAAACAAGATAAAGATACAGTATTATCTCTTCTTTTTTCCCCCCTCCAAGATACATTCTCGCTCTCCTTTCCTTTCCCTAAATCCATGCATAGCCTTAAGCATAACATCAGCTTTAAAATGTGCCCCAAACAGCTTCAAATTAAATATGAAACCAGAGATCACAAACAAAGATAATTAGCAGTGAAACCAATGCTCCACMATATGTAGTAGCTAGTGGTAACACAGAGCATCATTASAGGTACGGGTCTATGTTGCCGAAAGTGATAAAGACAAGTGGCACCGACCACCCTTAAGGGTCATAAAAGGAGGAATAAGGAAGCTTCTAAAGGCCAAACCTTAATCTGACATACCTTAGATGATGGATAATTGATATGGGATTTAGGGTAATACTAGTTTAAGTAGTTTCCTAGTTGTTTTTCRTTTTGCGTTAATAAGTAGTTTCGTAATTGCTTTAGAGTTGTAGTAATATTTTCTTTTCTCAGCAAAAGAGGAATAAAGCTTGCAAGGCTATTAAGAAACAGATCCAGCCAAAAAGTTAAGTTCAACTCACCAACCCTTTTGCTCCCTGGAAACCTTTTTTGTAAAACCTTGATGTTTACCTGCAAAAGTCCAGTGATAACGTTCATCAAGTTCAAGTCCAATAAAACCAAAAAAGAGAGGGAAAAAAAAGGGAAGGAAAAAAAAGTGAGAGAAGGAGAGACAGGAAAAGAAACCAAAAAAAAAAAAAAAAAAATGTACCAATGATTACATCAACATAGACTTTGGAAAACAATCATTAGGTGTAGATATCTAGATACTAAACACAAACTGTAGTAGACCCAATTCAATCCAAAGGAAAGAAATATCTGAACTCTTAAAGAAAATATTTTGTATTTTCTGCTATGCCTTACAACTAAGAATCACCTTAATATGGCAATGTACAGAGAGATCATCCTTAATCTCACATTGGCACTTTTTGTTTATCTAAACAAACAAAACTTTTGGCATATTTCTCTAATCCATTTWAGACAATAAGTAACATAAAACAACTTGTAAGTTCTTWGGACTTTAGTTGGGGCTGAATTAAAAATGTTTGACTATCAAGTGAGATCTATTTGTTGGAACATCTACTTGACTTACTCCTTTCACTTTTACTCCAGCTAATCTTCTTCAGAAACGAGGATGAAGAATCCAAAAACTTTTACACCTTTTTTATCAGACGGTAACTTTGCTGATACTAAGGAGCAACTTCCAAATTTGCATGTTACAAAATTTAGATGTTGGCATTTTCGACTAAATATCCTGCAATCCGTGATTTGTTGTACCTAGACAAAGATCAAAAAATATATGATGCTCAATTATCAGTTTTCTTCCTGAGGCAACTTTGTCCTCCTCTAAGGACTTTACGTACTCTTACCAGTGTCCTAACRGGGAGCTTGACCATGAGATACTGTAGTTCCTGACCATCAAGAAGCAACAAGCTTTGAGTCACTTAACAGGTCACTTAGGTAATGTTGATTTTCCTTTCGACATGACACACGGCTTGAATTTTCATTTTTTTTTTATGGTTCTTTGTTTAGGATCCATCACCGCCTTCTTCCATCAGATGTTGAGCAAGTCCAACTGAATTCCCTTACCAACAACAACTACCTCCATCATTTTAGGACAGCCATCACCTGCACCAGGAGGCATTAGTTTGACTATGTGCTTGACATCCGTAGAGCTACATTTCGCATCTAAAAGAATCTCAGCAGATCTACCATCTGCAGATTGTTGGAACTCTCAAGAAATTTCTCTATTTCCATCATCGTTATTCAGTTGACCGGTTGGTCAATTGTGATCACTTGTAGAAATAGTCCGGAAAATCAAGCAAAAAAAGTTCAGAATAAAGTTCATGCAATCTTCAAACGCGTGAAACACAAGCAAAATGGTAGCAAGGCTCTTTTAAAGTATGCAGCAGTAGTACTGTATTTTTCATCCTCTTTTCAGCAGCATATACACTGGAGCAGTAATAGTAAAAGAAGTAGAAGTTTCAACGAATGTATGTCTTTATAGCCAATAGAAAATTTAGAAGTTTAACAAGATAACCATCCATGGTTAGTTGAGCTTATAAATGAACTTGATATGTAGAAAGAGAATGTACATTCATATCAACCAAGACACCCAAAATGCTATCAACGAATGTGCGATGATCAACCGTCAAACGAACCGAAAATTTGAAAGTGGATATGTCCAAGTGAGCTAGAGTGAGACACAGCTACAGTGATGTCAGGACAGAGCCAAGATGTCCACTATTGCTAGAAGGTTGTTTAGTACTGGAGAAGTAGATATTGAGCATAATGCTGGACGGAATGATGAGAAACTGAATTCTGCTTGATGCACCGGTTAGGTAAGATCATATGAAAGTTAATTCTGAATAAGTACTTAAGGAAAATGATTAAGTTGTCGATAATAGACCGTTTCATATAATCTTAAATTAAGTATTTACAGCTAGATAGGCTTAAAAACTGCGTAGCTTGATGTGGCCTGCAAAACGCACGCCACGACACACCCAATAGATGAACTTAAGGATTTGTTTGCACAATAATTTCGGAGAGCATGTATTATATAAAAAATAATGGAATGATTTACATTCTGAGAATCAAATCTTACTCTCAATGAGTATTGAAAATCGATGTTGGCAATTGATTGTTGCACTAAATAACTTTTAGAAGATTAATTATATTTCTCTAATCTATTTTGGAAGTTAAGTCACTTTAAACCACTTTTAAGCTTTTAGGGTTTTGGCTTGGTGAATTAGAAATGTTAAATATCAATTGAGATGTATTGTTGAAACATCAACTTGACTTACTCATTTTACATTTACTGTAGGGGATATGCTTTAGAATTGAGGAAGAAGAATCCAAAAGATTGTAAAACTTGGCTAACATTGAGGAGTTACGTCCATCTTTACATGTTCAAAAATTTGAAAGTTGGTGCCATCCAAAATGCTCTAGAAAGATTGAGAATGCATATACAAATGGATGTTAATATCCAATAGCACTTCTTTAAATGTTCCTTCTCAAGAATTCCTAACAGTAGAAAGAATTGAGGGTAATAGAGATGTTGACAAATATATACTCCTCAAAATGATGATGAAACTRAATATATGCCACAGTAGCACRAACTCCAAAGATGGCTACAATTATTTTTACATAACAATTACTCATGTTTGTATTATGTATCAATCCGTGGAAACGTTTTACACTCTGAGAATCCAATCTCGTTCATTAATGAGTACTGAAAAATGAGTGCAAGAGAGACGTTGACATAAATGCTCCTTAAAATGATGACGAAACAGGCGRTGGGGCTRTCAAAATTCTAAATTATAAGAACTTGACCAAATCATTCTTCTAATCTCCTTTTTACCTATCACTTYAGCTTTGAGCTCTATTAGAATTAATTTTTAAACAAAATGTAAAAGAATGGAAAAATATCTTGAATGTATAAGTCAAATTTATTATAGATAATACGAGCATTAATTTTGAATGGAAAATGATTTTTTTTCTTTTTGCAATGGATCTAATTTGATATAACCAAAATAAGCATTACATGAAGAGGCTAAAAACTACATTAGCTTGAACCCTTGTCCTGCAAAATGCACGCACTTGAGAGGCAAAACCATGAACTCTAAAGTTGGKTATAATAATTTTTTACACTAAYATCTATTCGTGTTTGTATTTTGTGTCAATCCATGTAAATATTTTACATTCTAAGAATCCAATCTCGTTCATTAATGAGTACTGAGAATTGATGTTGGCAATTAATTGTTGCACTAATAATTATTAGAAGAATAATTATATCRTTCTAATCTATTTGGGAYGATACATAACTTGAGACAATTAATTATTAGAWTATTATACGARCTTTTATTTTGAGCTACTTTCAAGGGAAAATGATTTTTTTCTCTTTTGCAATGTATCTAATTTCATATAACCAAAAGAAGTACTTACATGAGGAGGCTTAAAACTACATTAGGTTGAACCTGGCCCACATAACTAACGCACTTGAGATGCAACAACACGAACTCCAAAGATGGGTACAACCATTTTTATACTAACAATTATTYGTCTTTATATTATGTTTCAATCCATGGTAAYATTTTTACACTTCGAGAATTCAATCTCGTTCATTAATGAGTATCGAAAATTGATGTTGGCAATCAATTGTTGCACTAACAACTATTGGGAAAATGATTATATTTCTCTAATCTATTTGGACAATAAGTAACTTGAAATAACTTTTAAGTTCTTAGAGCTTTGGTGGGTTTGAATTACAAATGCTGACTATCAATTGAGATCTATTTGTTGAAACTTCTACTTGACTAACTTCTTTTACTTTTACTGTAGCGCATATTCTTCTRAAATGAGGATGAAGAATCCAAAAGCTTTTACACCTTTTGCATCAGATGGTAACATTGCTGAAGCTAAGGAGCAATTTCAAGCTTTGCATGTTCCAAAATTTTGATGTTGGCATTGTAGACCAAATATCCTGGAATACGTAATTTGTTGTAAATAGATAAAGACTAGAAAATATATGATGTTCAATTATCAATTTTCTTCCGGTGGYATCTTTGTTTTCTTCTAAGGACTTTTGGTACTCTTACCAGTATCCTCAAAGGGAGCTTGACCCTAAGATACAATTGTTCCTGACCATGAAGATGCAACAAGCTTTGAGTCACTTACTAGGTCAACCAGGTATTATAGATTTTTCTTTTCACATGACACACCACTTGAATTTTCATTTTTTTATGGCCATTTGCTGAGAAATCATCACCACATTTTTCCATCTAAAGGGTAGCAAGTCCAACTGAATTTCCTTTGCCAACAACAGCTACTTCCATGATTTTATGAGAGCCATCACCTGCATTAGAAGGAATTAGTTTGATTCTATACTTCACATCAACATAGTTGTATTTCGCATCTAAAGGAATTAGTAGATTTGCAATCTATCGATTGTTGGAACTCTCCAGAAATTTCTCTATTTCCATAATAGTTATTGACTTGGCCAGTTGGTCCATTCTGTGGACATTGTCCAAAAAATCACACAGAAAAACCAAAATAAGCTCACTGTAATCTTCAAATGAGTGAAGTACATGGAAAATAGTAGCAAGGCTCCTTTAACATACGCACCACTAGTACTGCTATTTACAACTTTAGCATTGGTTCTTCATATTTGGCAAAAGGCATAGAAGTTACTTGATTTTTCATCCTCCTTTCAATAGCATATACACTACGGYAGTAATAGTAAAAAAAATAGAACTTTCAACAAATACATYTGTCTTCGTAGCCAGTAGAAGACTGGGAAGTTTAACAAKATAACTATCCACGRGAATAGATCAGCATATAAATGAACTTTATAGGTGGAAATAGAAAGTACTTCTGTATCAACCAAGACAATGAAAATTCAAAAGTTGTTTCAAGTAATATAACATTACTACAGTGATGTCAGGGACATAAAAAGAAGCGAAGGGAAAAGAGATGTTGACATAATGCTCCTCCAAATGATGATGAATTGGTGATGTTGCTATAACTGATCTACATTTCTCTATCATTGGAGGACTTGATGCAATTCACTCTTCCATTCTTCTTTTACTTTTACTTTAGTTTTGAGCATTACTAGAAATGCTTTTGTATGAAATGTGGAAGAATGGGAAAAATCCTTATTGTATCACTTGGATTACATATTTTATGTACATTAATTTTCAATGACTTTCAAGGAAAAATGATAATTTATTTGGTAAAAAGGATCTGATTTCATATAACCAAAAGAATTATTTACATGGAGGCTGAAAACTGTATTAGCTTGAGCCTTGCCACGCAAAGCGCACACACTCGACACTCAATAGCACGAACTCTTATGGTTGGTTTTTGCACTAATACATTCATATTTGCATTATGTAAAAGCTAATTAAATGATTTCAAACTCTGGGAATCAAATCTTGCTTGTGAATAAGTATTGGAAATTGATATTAACACTCAATTGATGCACTAAATAACTGTTTTCTAGAATCTATTTGGGAAGTTAAGTAACCTGAAACAACATTTCAATTTTTTGGGTTTTGGTTCGGTTGAAGTAGAAATATTGACTATCAATTGAGATCTATTTGTTGAAACTTCTACTTGACTAACTCCTTTTACTTTCACTTCAGTATTGAGCTCTATTAGAAATACTTTTATATAAAATGTAGAAGAATGGAAAATAGATTGCATAAGTTAAATCTACTTAGGATTATACGAGCTTTAATTTTTAACTATTTTCAGGGAAAATGATTCTTTTCTCTTTTTGCAATGGATCTAATTTCATATAACTAAAAGAAGAATTTACATGGGGTACACCCCGGTGTCCAAGTAGGATGTCACATCAACATGTCGGA
>MEJB01000009.1:4044238-4055462 GCA_001752375.1 Rhazya stricta
TTTTTGTATTTCAAATATAAACTTGAGTTATCATTAGATGAGATATCCCTAAATACTTGAGCTATCTGTTTAGATAAGGAGTCCTAATCCTTTTAGAATTTATATTATTGATTTATCTCTAAATGCAATATTTTTGTTTGTGCAAGATCCTCTATAAAGTTGGCATGTTAGTTTGGAGTAAGCTAATAAATGCAGGGAGAAGTATTGATGTTGCATTAGATCGATACAATAGTATTTGTTCATAGATGAATATTGAGTAATGTTTACTCAATGTTGACTGTTGTTTTTGCTTGGACTTATCCTATTTGTTGATTCAAGCTTCTACCAAAGATTCACCCTATCCTAAGAAGATATAGGAAGCTAGCAAAAAGAACTTCTAGCAATAGAAAGAAGGCATTGCTGAAACATCTTCATCAACCAACAATTCAGGAATGTATGAAGGGCTACAAGATTCAATAAAGCGGGAGTTCTAATTCATGAAAAGCTTTAAGTTCTTGAATGATGTATAAGTTCTTTTAGCTCTTTGATTACGTGATTCTATGGATGTAGGCATTTAGGTTGAACCATGTTAGATCGTGCCTTCTCTAGCTAGATTATTATTTGATATGTTTATGATAAATTGGTAAATATTGAACTTGTGTAGTAACTTACTAAAAGGGAGTAGTRATCAACAGTTTCAAGATCCAATTTCATATAACCAAAAAAGTATTTCATGAGGAGGCTTAAAACTTCTTAGATTGAACTTTGCTMCACAAAATGCATGCACTCGAGACGCAATACCACGAACTCCAAAGATGGCTACAATCATTTTTACACAAATAATTATTCTTGTTGAGTATTGATAATTGATTGTTGCACTAATAACTAATAGAAGAATAATTATATTTATCTAATCTATTTGGGATGACAAGTAACTTGAAACAACTTTTAAGTTCTCAGGGCTTTGCTTTGGTTGAATTATACTTGTTGACTATCAATTGAGATCWACTTGTTGAAACTYCTATTGACTTACTCCTACTTTTACTGCACCGAATATTCTTTAGAGATGAGGATGAAGAATCTAAAAGCTTTTACAGCTTTTGTATCAGATGGTAACCTTGCTAATACTAAGTAGCAATTTCCACCTTTGCATGTTCTAAAATTTTGATATTTGCGATGTCGATCGAATATCTTACAATACGTAATTTGTTGCTTATAGATAAAGATCAGAAAATATACAATGTTCAATTATCAGTATTCTTCCTTAGGCATCTTTTTTTCCTCTGAGGACTTTTGGTACTCATACCAGTATCCTTCCAGGGAGCTTGACCCTGAGATACAACGTTTCCTGAAGCAATATGTTTTGAGTCACTTAACATATCACTTAGGTAATGTAGATTTTTCTTTAGACATGACAGATCGCTTAAAGATACTTTTTTTTTTTTTATGGTCCATTGTGGAGGATCCATCACCACTTCTTCCATCTGAAGGGGAGTAAGTCCATCTAAATTCCCTATAACAACAACAACTATGTCAATCATTTTATGACAGCCATCACTTGCACCATTATGCATTAGTTTGATTYAGTGCTTGAAATTAGCRTAGTTGCATTTCACATCTACAGAAATAATAGCTGATCTACTATCTGCAGATTTTTRGAACTTTTTGGAAATCTCTCAATGTCCATCATCGTTATTCACTTGGCCGGTTGGCCCATTATTATCACCTACAGACATTGGTTACAACAACTACCTTCATTTTATGGCAGCCATTTGCCTGCCATCGAAAGGCCATTAGCTTTGCATTTTGTCTTGACATCAAAGAGGTTGCATTTTGCATCTGCAAGGAATATTAGCATTATCTAGCATCTGGAGATCGATGAAACTCTTCAAAAATTTCTCTATTTCTATCATCGTTATTCACTTTGTTGGTTGGTCCATTGTTATCACTTGCAGACATAGTTCAGAAAATCAAGTAAAAAAATTCAGAACAAGTTCATTGCATTCTTCAAATGAATGAAATGCATAGAAAATGGTCGCAAGACTCCTTTAAAGTACACCCCACTAGTATTGCTACTTCCAACTTGAGCAATTGGCTATTCATCTTAGGCAAAAGGCATAGAAGCTACTGGATCTTTCATCCTCCTATCAGCAACATATACATTGTGGCAGTTATAGTAAAAGAAGTAGAAGTTTCAACAAATACATCTATCTTCATGTCCAGTAGAAAACTAAGAAGTTTAACAAGATAACCATCCATGCGAATAAATGAGAATACAAAGGAACATGATATGTAGAAATAGAAATAACTTTATCAACTAAGATGCTGAAAAATCAAAAGTTGTTTCAAATAATATAACATAACTATAGTGATGGCAGGGACATAGCAAGGCCCAATGGCACAAAGAAGTGAGGGCAAACGGGATGTTCACATAAATGGTCCTCCAAATGATGAAGAAACTGGAGATGTGGTTTTCACTGGTCTACATTTCTCTAAAATTGAAGGACATGATGTAAATCACTCTTCCATTCTTCTTTTACCTTTGCTTTAGTTTTGAGCTCTGCTAGAAATACTTTTGTATAAAATGTGGTAGAATGGAAAAAAARTCTTGATTGTTTCACTTGGGATAGAGATTTTATGAACATTAATTTTGAACGATTTTCAAGGGAAAATTATTATTTATTTGGTATAATGGATCTGATTTCATATTAGGAAAAGAACTATTCACATGAGGAGGCTTAAAACTGTAGTAGCTTGACCCTTGCCCTGCAAAACGCATRCACTCGACACTTCACTTCGAATAAAGATTTTATGAACATCAGTTTTGAACAACTTTCAAGGGAAAATAGTTATTAATTTTGTACAATGGATCTGATTTCATATAAGGAAAAGAAGTATTTACATGAGGCTCAAAACTGCATTAGCTTGACACTTGCCCCGCAAAACGCACGTACTCGACACTTAACAGCAAGAACTTAAATGATTGTTTTTTTTTTTGCACTAATAAATTTGTATTTGTATTATGTAAAAACTAATGGAATGATTCTACACTTTTGAGAATTAAATCGTACATGTGAATGAGTATTGAAAATTGATATTGATGTAAATTTTCGTCAAATCCTTGAAAAGGTAATAAAATTGACTCTTTTTCTTTTGGAAAAGAAATAAATATTTCCTAAATTCATTTGTGCTTGAAAATACAAAATTTTGACCTTCTTAGGTTAACATTGTATATTTTGGATCAAGTYAGGTTCTATATAAAAGCATATTATACCTTMATTCTTTTTAAATTTACTAATTTAATTTATCTTAATATTACTTACAAACWTGTTCAAGCCRGGATTACCAAAATCTGAACCATTACGCAAAAAAGGGGAAAAAGGGATATTACATTGTCGAAATTGAGATTGAAGTGTATTCTTTTGGAAGATAGCAACAAAGGTACTCTTTCTCGTCTTCTCTTTTGCAACACTACATTTCAACCTAAAAGTTTAGGGTTTCATCCTACTTTCGTGTTTATCTTAGTTAGGCTAGAATCAATTTATAAAGTCTATATCCTGATTTCTTTAGCTTTTTTCCTCAAATCTTTTGATTCTTTTGTGCATCTAAAATGTTTTCCATATGTGGTAGATTTTTTGAAACGTTTTCTATCAAGTAAATCCCAATATATAWTGGTTATGAATTGTTTCGAGCCGAGATTAGTGTATCTGGTTTAGAAGTTTTATGGTAATACTATTTCTTATCTTTTATTTTGCCTTGTAAAAATTGTTAGTTTGCTAGTAAAAATTCAATAAAGAATTCAGAATGAATTATACAATAAGATTTAGAATCAAAATAAAGGAAGAGAAGTAGATATACAATTTCTCATAGAAATTGTTGGAAAAAGGCCCCTTTCACCTTTTGCCTTCCAAAACAAGTGGAACTTAATTCTGAGGTGTTCTAATAACCTGAAACTGCAGAAAAACAACAGAAATTATTGGCCAAAACTGCTGTAACGTCTGCACAATCTGCATAGCTTTTATTACAAAAAACTGCTCAAAACTACAATTAAATTGTAGAAACAGCAAAGTTAAATTTTGCAGTTTTTTTGTGGCCTTTCAGCTGCAGTTTTACTTGCCTTAATGCTGAAAATAAAACTGCCAAATCCAATTTTCATTACCACTTTAATTCAAATAGTTCTCCAACAATCTCTCAAATGAATGAAAATTGATCACGATATACTTGGTGATAAAGTTCAACATCTTCAAAAAAAGAAAAAAAAAAAAATGCTTCCACTTGGACCTATGCTAAATGCATCTTCAAAGAATGATGCATTTCGAGATTGTATTATCTTGTCTTTTTGTATGTCTAATACTTTAGGATCATACACAATACATCTATATAGATTATTGTTATGTGCATATCCCATGAAGATGCAATCAACATCTTTTAGACATATCTTCATCTTTTTTGGTATAGGTATTGCTACTCACASTCGCAGATATTTTAGGAAGGGTTCATTATTTTCCATAACTCATATGAAGTCTTTGCTTATTTCTTTTGTAGCACCTTATTTAAAAGGTAATTAGCTGTCAATAMAACTTCCCCTCACATATCCTGTGGGAATCCAGAACTTAATAGTATTGTATTCATCATTCTTTTAAGGGATGATTTTTTCRTTCCACAACCCCAGTTTCTTGAGGTTAGTAAGGTATYGTAGTTTCGTGTCTAATTCCATGTTTTGCAAACTTAGCAAATGTTGCTTCATATTCACCTCCTCGATCAACTCTCAATGCCTTGATCTTTTTATGAGTTCATTATCAACTTCATTTTCATAGAAAACAAATTTCTCTATCACTTCATCTTTACTTTTAAGAAGAGACACATAACAATATATTGTGCTCTCATCATTGAAAGTAACGAAGTACTTTTTTCCATCGCTTTTCTRTATAGATTTAAATAACATACATCAGAATATATTAGATCAAGTGGTTCATTATTTCTTTCAATAGACTAAAACGCTGACCTAGTCAATTTTGATTCAACACAAGTTTCGCATTTACATTTACAATCAATATGGAATGTAGGTGTACTATTCAAGTTAAATAACTTATGTAAAGTATCATAATTAGCGAGTGCTAGTCTACCAGGCCATAAGTTGGAAGACTCAAGCAAATAAGTAGAAGAGTTATTCATTTTCCTCATATTGGGCTTAGGAGCAATTACATTGAGCAAAGTCCATCAACTACACAATCCTTTCTAACAAAAATTCCACTCTTGGATAAACTAACAATACAATACCAAAGTCATGCTTCTTTAGCACTGATCTAGACACCAAGTTCTTGGGGATCTCTATCACATATAGCATGTTGGTCAGAGTCAATTCTTTACTAGAGTTCTTAGGGATCTCTATCACATATAGCATGTTGGTTAGAGTCAATTCTTTACTAGAATCTTTTTTAGAATCACCTTTACTTGACTCTTGAACACTGAGGTAGCTAAATTTTCCATGTTCAGCTTCTTTGCATTGTTTGTCTCCTTAAGAGTAGTKAACATCTCTTTGAGCAAATATGATGGTTTGCACCTGTATCAATCCACCATTCTTTAAGKTTTGAATCCACCATTTTCAATACACAAAATGACTGCTACAGGGCTYATTTCACATACATCATTGGTGATGTGATCCACCAAATTTACCTCATTTTTGTTTTTCCTCTTTGGAAATATGCACTCTGAGGGCTTTTGACCAACTTTGTCATAGTTGAAATATGTTCAAGAAAACTTCTTCTTTGAGACTTCTCCTTTAGGTCCCACCTTAGACCATTTCAAAAATTTAGTTTTCTACCTCTCAAGCTTTGGCGATGTTCAATAATGTTAGCCTTAGCTAACTTAATTAACTTCCTTTTTTTTTTTCCTTTGAGCCTCAATTATCTTCTTTAATATTAAGTATGACAATGAGATATTCAATGTTTATTTCCATTCCCTTGTGCTTTAGGTAGTTTTTGAAATCTTTCCATGTTGGAAGTAGTTTTTTAATGGTAGCCGCCACTTGGAAAGCTTCACTCAGGATATCCCCTCAGTACGAACTCCATGCAAGATTTCCTAAAGCTTTCGTACTTGAACGCTCACTATTTTAAGTCTACCATTTTATAGTCTAGAAAGCAGGCAACAATAAATTTCTTTGCCTCTGCATCCTCGGTCTTATATAACCATTCCAGGGACTCCCATACTTCCTTTGTCATTTTCTTTGCACCAAACACATTGTACAGTGTTTCAAGATATAGTTGCATCATAGGAAAACAGAATGCCTCCAAGCTTCGATTACAYTGATCGCTTGGGCATATCCCTCATCCTTATTGAGTTAGCAAGAATCTTGCTAGATGCAAGGTGGTCAAGTAAAATAGCATTTTTTCCTGCCAGTTCTTGAAATTGACTCCAGTGAATTTATCTAGTCTTTCTTCATGATTAACGAGAACAGTCACAGTCGGAGAGGTTATAGGAGCCAAAACTTAGGGTATTTGAGCCAATGTTTGAACATTTCCTCGATTTGCTAGAATGAATGTAGTCAGATTAGATGCGATGTCTGAAACAGGAGGCAAATAATCATTTTTCTTCYTTTCTATTTTATAGATCAATTCTGAGATTTGGTTTAAGATTGTCAGTTCGATAATAGAAAATTCAATAAAAAATTCAAAATCAATTATAAAATAAAATTCAGAATAAATGTAAAGGAGAGAAGCAGATATACAATTTATTATAGAATTTAAAATGTAACCAAGGCTTGTGTGTATAYAGCTACCTTAAAATACTGCTTGAACCAAACCACCAAGTAGAATGAGAGTTCACAAATTCTACCAGAGAGAAGGCAGAACCAGAGGAACAAAAATAACAATTTTCTATTWTTTAAAACACTATGCAAAAGATGAAAAACTCTCTTAGAATTGTTGGAAACTCTTTGTCTAAACCTCTAAGGGAAAGCTGGAACAATCTGTGAAGAATTGTTCGAAAAAGCCCCATTTATATAGTCGTTAGAATGGCCTTTTGCCTTCCAAAACAGCTGGAACTGAATTCAGGAGTTTAAAATCCAGAAATTTAAGTGTTATAATAAGCTGAAAACTGCAGGAAAACTGCAGAAATTACTTGCAGAAACTGTTGAAATATCTGCATAATCTGAACATTTTTTACTGCAAAAAACTGCTCAAAACTACCATTAAATTGCAGAAACTGGTAAGTTAGATTTTCTGCTGCTTTTTTTTTTTTTGGGTGGCCTTTCAGCTGCATTTAACATCCTTAAAGATGAAAATAAAGCTACCAAGTCCTTTCAGCATCAAAATCTACAAGGTCTGTTATACTGATTGACTCAATTTACATCGATCTTCGAATCCCCAAGAAGAAGATTCAGACAGAAAGCTCGCAGCATGATTTCAATCCTGCAAGACTTTCTTTCATGTAATTTGAGAGTTTATATAACTCGAAACAACTTTTGAATTTTGAGGTTTTTGGTTGATTTGAAAGTACTTCAGAATATCAAGTTCATTGATATGCTCATCCATTCTTATAGATGTTTATCTTGTTAAACTTCTCAATTTTCTGCTGGCTATGAAGACATTTATTTGTTGAAACTTCTATTTACCTTTTTACTATTGCTGATGCAGTGAATATGCTGCTGAAAGGAGGGCGAAAAATCCAAAAGCTTCTATGCCTTTTGAATCAGATGAAGAACAAATTGGTCAATTTGGAAATAGCAGTACTGCTGGTACATACTCCAATGGAGCCTTGCTACTAGCTTCCATTGTTTCACTCGTTTGAAGATTGCGACGGCATATTTGAATTATTCTGTATTTTTCTTATCTTTGTTTGTTGGACTATATCTGCAGGTAATAACAAAGGACCAATTGGCCAAGTGAACAATGATGATGGTACTAGAGAGATTTCTGAAGAGTTCCAACAATCTGCATATGGTAGTTCTACTACRATTCCTTTAGATGAGAAATGCAACTCTGTTGGTGTCAACTACAGAATCAAACTAATGCCTTCTGATATAGGTGACCTCTCACATAAAATGGAGGTAGCTGTTGTTGGTACAGGGAATTCAGTTGGAGTTGCTCCCCTTCAAGTAGAAGGAGGTGGTGATGGATCGTCTGCAAAGGACCTTAAGAAAATTCAAAATTTAAGTGGTGTGCCATGTCATCAAAAGAAAAATCTATGTCACATGAGTAACCTGTTGAGTGACTCAAAGCATGTTGCTTATTCACGATTAGGGTCAGTTGCTTCTCACAGTCAAGCTCCCTATAAGGATATTGGTAAGAGTACTAAAAGTCCTTAGAGGAAAGAAAAGATGCCTCAAGAAGAAGACTGATAATTGAACATCATATATTTTCTGATCTTATCTTTGTACAAAACATTATGTATTGTGGGATATTTGGTTGATAGGTTGAGACCTCTTTGCAGCAGTATGTTCAAACAAAAATTACTATTCCTTAGCCACGATCCAAACCTATCAAAATTTGTAGATATTGTCGTGTATGTGAAACAAGGAGAAAAGTATATAAAGAGAACAAGAAAATGGTTTACTTGCTTCCTCAACTTCGTATATCATATCTATGTGCTTTTAGCTCTCATTTAGAATAGTATGTTACCTTTCATAAATTGTCATGGAAAAACTCCTGTGAAGGCCTGAAGGAAATCCAGTCATTTGCATTAGCATTCATTTAATTAACTTCAAACACAAATATTGCACGAGGCATATGCTATATATTCTTCGATAGATTTATTTTTAAATTTTAATTTTAAAATATTTGAAAAAAATATTACTAAAATATTCTCTAATGAAAGGCAGTACATTATCATACATCTCTTCCATCCACAATTAAGGCGGCAGTTGCGAACATAAAAAATATTCAAAATAGTTCAGCTATTTAATGCAGCCGCATAGATCAGATGAACATAAAGTGGGATGTTCTACTGTAACCAACAAGGCAAACAAAACATATAAAACTTATTTCTCGGGAAAAACGTTTGAACTAAAAGTGATACAGATGCATCTAGCACATTGTTGTTGGGAAGAGATTTGGTGCTTTCTATATTGCTCCTTCCTTAGATCAAACTGTTGGATAGCATTGCAAAAAGGTGGGTTGTTTAAAGATCAACGTCTATGACATTGACACAAATTCCAATCATGAATTGATGATGAAAATGTGGAAGAGCAATAGTTTTGTGTGAATGAGCAATTAGAATAAGCATATTATGAGAAGGAAGAGTTTAGAAAAAATGATGGGATTGGCCTTCACTGGGATGAAAAAAATTCTATATTGAAGTTTAGAATCTCAAAAAAGGTTTCATTAATTGATTTTGGTGTTTTTGGTTACAAAGTTTGCAAAAACTTGAGTTAAATCATGCGTAACATGTTTTTGTGACAACCCATCCTCCCCTAGGTTCCATTGGGAAGGAACAAGTGTCGCCAATCTGTTGACAGTGGAACAATCGAATGATCAAAACGTCTAAAACTTAAAACTTCAAAGTAAACAAATTACAATCTCACATAATTTACAATCCAAAATATCTTAAGTACATTTTAAAAATCAAATATATATATATATACTAGAAATATTTCAGCATCCTGAGCTTCACAAGATATTCCTATGATATGCTCCTATGCTGAGAACGTCTTGCTAGCCCTAATAATCTGTACTTATCACTAAAAAATGAGAAAAAGAGTGAGCAAGGCTCAGTGAGTCTTGATGCTATCAAACTCGATGCATTCTTATCCTAGCAAGTATACTAGTGCCAAAAAGTTTATAGCAAGTAAGTTGAGGTTGATCCCATGAGGATTTCTAATTGAGTACTAAAATTACCGAATTTTCCTAATTTAAACCTATCAAATGTGATAGGATTAGACTAATAACTAGAAATTGATGAGGTATCTAAAACGTTCAATTATGAAATTCAATTACCTAAATCTAAAAAGAATCTAATGTGATAAAAGATGTTGGTCACATCATTTATCCGAATCATTCCTATAATGAGCTAAGTTAATCCCAAATTAATTACCATAATTCCCAAATATAGTCTAATTGTAAATGGTAGAATTTCCTCAATAAGGTTTTACCCAATCCCTTTGGCGTAAAACCCTTAATTCCAATTAAATAAAGCATATCCCTATGTGAATTAGATTAATTGAAATAGCATTAAAGATCTAAAAAATTTYYCGATTTCATTAACCACAGTCAATTACTATYGGGAACCACCGAAAAGTAACCTATTCCATCCCTAGTTGGAGCAATAAWAATGGGTCATCATTGCCGAAGTCCTAATCAATTGGTTCACCTCCCAGTCCTTTCCAATTGATTRTGAATATAGGTAGCTAATCCACAAAAAATATTAAGAAGGCCACAATGATAATAAACAACTCAACTAGATTGAGAATCAACAATAAAAGCACAATAGAGTTTAACCCATTACAAAGAAATCATCTTCTCAAATAGCCCTAAACAACACAAAAATTTTAGCCTAGGAAACTCATGAAATCCACCATAGAAAGKAAAGTAAACTTGTTAYGACCAACGGTTAGAGAAGAAAAAACTGGTTTGATGAGCAAATCCGTAAGTAACCTTGGTTGGATACAAGTGATCAAGCTTTCCAATGGCTTCCTCCAAGTTCCTCTTATTACAACTACTCGAAAACTATTAAAAGAAACTGTTTGAAGCCACAAAAAGTCTCTAAAATCTGCATAAGACACAGTAGGAGAACACAAAAAGCCTTAAAAAAGGTCTGATCGGTGCCCGATTTGGCTTAAATCGATGATGGTTTGAGGTCAAAAAGACTAAACTGGTGCCTAATTTGGACTAAACCGACACAATTTGGTTATATCCGATTCATCACCCATGAAACTATATCAAATCGTGAGAAAAATAAAATAAAAGCGCGAATTGAATTCAGGTAAAATACCAATGTGCAAACGTATAGTAGCCAAATCGAAACACAAAAGTCATTACAAGCCAATTAGTAAATCTTACTAATTAACGTCTTAAAAATTAGTATTTATGTCCTTTTACCGTTTTTTAAGCTAACATTTTCTCGAATTTTCTCCGCGTTTGTGTGCTTAACTTTTCGCAAACCCCTTAGTTTTACATCAGAAACGTCGTTCGACTTTTAAAAAATGATTCAGACCGTCTCGTCGTTTTGGAAGCTATGCGCGAATCCCGAAACTTCGACTTCACCGGCAAAGTATCCAACGTCTCGTTGAATGAGGACCGACGAATAACAG
>MEJB01000009.1:4070387-4082553 GCA_001752375.1 Rhazya stricta
GTGTGAAAAGATACGCGTAAAGGAGCAAACAACTTCTTAAAGCACTCGGGAGGAACTTATGGAGCAACGGCAACTAAAGAGACCTGATACCCAGGGGACATACCACCTCCTTTAACAAGTGTAATCGGGTGTTTTAGGGGACGGGGTCTTAGCATTCTCCCCCTTTAAGGGGGAAATCTACGCTTATACGCGCTTTGAGGGACGACTACCAGTTCGTTGAATTTTTAGTTCGATTAGGTAGGAACCACGTCTTACCGAACGATTTTCCTAACCCTCCCATAAAACGAACACCCATTTATCCTTTTTAATAAACGTTGAGTCAAAGTGGTAGTTGAC
Organism: Rhazya stricta; assembly: GCA_001752375.1. Classification (NCBI taxonomy): domain Eukaryota; kingdom Viridiplantae; phylum Streptophyta; class Magnoliopsida; order Gentianales; family Apocynaceae; genus Rhazya; species Rhazya stricta. The sequence continues at coordinate 4,070,724 of MEJB01000009.1, forward strand.
CCTTCTTCGACACCCTTACGTAGGAGGTGTTTCCCTGGTATCTGTAATTATTTTTTAAGTAGACACCAAAGGAAACAGTTTTCGTTAGAATACAGGCTCCGACTGTACATTTCGAACTTGAAGTTCGGGAACGGACGACAGAAGGGTACCAGGTCCAGCTTGATGAATACAGGAGGGGTTCCAGTTCGAAAGGAAAAACTTCCTTTTTAACCATGTCTATTGGGTTTTTCGGAGCTCCTTTGTTGTTAGACCGGCGACTTTTCTTGCTTGACTATTGAAACCTTTTGTAGTATATAAAAAGGGACCAGAATAGATAGTGTTATTAAATTGCTAACGTCTTAGTAACAAGCTGTTGCCGGGTTGTTAGTTTTAAAACCCCTTGTACGTTTCCCAACTTTAGAGCCATCAAAGTCGTCCAAGTGTTTAGACTGAGTATTTTTCCACCATTTCAGGAAAAACTTAAGAAGTAAGAGCAAAGGTCCTCTGTTTAACACGGGACGTTATTTTCATTTTCGCTCAAACAGTTCAAACTTTCAAAGTTGTTTATCTAGAGTAGCTATCAGGGGGGTCGGTAAACATTTAAGTTGAGGGGGTGGGTTGTTCGAGATTCGGATTTTTCAGTTTAAAGGGTTCCAACTGAATAGGTAGGGTTTATTCTAAATCTCTTTATATTTAATTAAACGAGGGGGTTAGTAGAAACAATCTAACGTTGTTTAATTACGGGGGTTTTGGTAGGTTTAAAGCTATTGACGGAGTTATTACCTGTACTCTTAACCCTAAGGCCTCCACATTAGTAGAATGGTACCTAAACTTTTGTTATTATTTTGCTGCGTTATTACCAAATCATATCTTTCACCCTTTAACATGGGTAGAAAACCTCAGAGGCACAAAATAACGTAGGAGCCACCGCAAAATCCAAAATCACCCGTTCCCCCAGGGGGATTGACCTCATCAAAATCGAAGGGAGTACATTGTATGAGGAAGAAGACCAGATATACTGGAATCTGGTGAACGGTTTTCCCTTTTTCTTTAGTGCGAAAGGGCGGAACCTTGTTTATCAAGCTTATGTCGAGCATTTAGAAACTTATCTAAGATTTTGATTTACGTTCAGTTCTATTAAGAGGGTAAGGAAGGATGTAAAAATATATTTCATAAAGATTACTCGAGTTGAACCTTTTCACTTTCATTTTCCTCTCATTCGCCTTACCCTTGAGGCACGCGTTCAGGAAGTCTAAAGGTCCTCTTAACAATAAACTTCCGTGCGGTTTAGAGATAAAAGTAGGGTAGTAAAAACGTCTCGGTAAATTAAAGGTAATAGAAGATAATGGAGGAGGTGGACAGGAAAATGTGACAACCTAAACAAAGACGAACGTAGCAGCTTGTTGTGCATATACAATTGTAAAGAGGCTGCTTTAAACAATGCACCAGTGGTACTGTTATTTCCAACTTGAGCAATTGGTTTTTCATTTTAGGCAAAAGGCATAAAAGCTACTGGATTTTTTATCCTCCTTTGACAGCATATACATTGTAATAAAATCAAGTAAAGTAGATGATTCAACATATACATTTGTCCTCATAGCTAKCTGGAAACTGAGAAGTTTGATAAGATTACTATCCATGGGAATAGATGAGCAAATAAATGAACTTGATATGTAGAAAACATACTTTCATATCAACCTAGMCACTCAAAATTCAAAAGTTATTATRAGTAATATAACATAACTATAATGATGTYAGGGACCTTGCAAAGGCCCAATGACACAAAGAAGTGAGGGCAAAAGCAATGTTGACATAATAGTCCTCTAAATGATGATGAAAATGGAGATGTGCCTAATCCGGGCAAAAGAGATATAGTTCTACTAGAAATACTTTTGTCTGAAATGTGAAAGAAGGGAAAAAATGTCAGAATTGTATCAGTTCGTTTGGAGATTTTATTAACATTAATTTTGAATTATTTTCAAGTCAAAATGATTATTTATTTAAAACAATGGATCTGATTTCATATAACCAAAATAAGTATTTACATGGGGAGGCTTAAAACTGAATTAACTTGATCCTTGCCCGCAAAATGCACGCACAACCCACTCAATAGCAAAAAGTCTGATGATTGTTTTTTGCATGAATAAATTCGTATTTGTATTATGTAAAAACTAATGGAATGATTTTAAACTCAGAGAATCAAATCTTGCTCATGAATGAGTATTGAAAATCGATGTTGGCATTTAATTGTTGCACTAAATAACTATTTGAAGAATAATTGTATTTTTCTAATCGATTAGGAAGTTAAGTAACTTCAAACAACTTTTTAGGTTTAGGGTTTTGGCTCAGTTGAAGTAGAAATGTTGACTATAAATTGAGATCTATTTTGTTGAAGCTTCTGCTTGACTTACTTCTTTCACTTTTAYGGCACGGGATATGCTTTAAAATTGAGGACACACAATCCGAAAGATTTTACACCTTTTGTRTCATATGGTWACTTCGTTGATGCTGAGGAGCAACTTCGAAAAAATGTTGATATTGGCGTTGTCCTGAACACTCTAGAAAGATTGACAACACATATACGAATGATTTGATATCCAATAGCACTTCTTCTGATGTTCTTTCTCATGTTGCCATAACAACGATGCTCTTTAGGACACAACAAGACCCAGTAATGCAAAGAAGTGAGGCCACTAGATATGTTGACATAAATGCTCTTCAAAATAATGATGAAACTGGGGATATGGCTGCCATTTGTATACATTTCTCGAAAATCTAAGGACTTGATACAGATCACTCTTCTATTCTCCTTTTAATTTCACTTCAGTTTTGAACTCTATTAAAAATACTTTTGTATGGAACGTAGAAGAATGGAAAAATATCTTGATTTTATAAGTCAAATCTATGACCATTATACAAGCATTAATTTTGAAATGATTTTTCTAGGGAAAAATATTATTTTTTTCCTTTTTGCAATGGATTTTGTAAAGGATGGAAGGTTAACGGTCCTTTATCATATGGGAATTATTTGAATTTATTCTTTTGATTAAATTCTTAAATAACCATACCATGCTTTAACAATCTCAGAGTTGATTAATTGTAGTACAAAGTTTTATATATAAATATAAACTTGAGTTTATCATTAGATGAGGTATCCTTAAATACTTTGAGCTATCTGTTTAGATTAAGGAGGTCCTAATCCTTTTAGAATTTGTATATACTGATTTATCTCTAAATGCGAACTTTTTGTTAGTGAAAGATCCTATATAAAGGTGGGCCATGGTTAGTTTGGAGCTTAAGTTTAACAAATACAAGGAGAAGTATTGGATGTTGCATTAGATCGATATAGTTAGTACTTCTTCCATAGAGAACATTGAGTAATGTTTACTTCAATATTGGACTTGTTGTTTTTGCTTGGATTTATCCTGTTTTCTGATTTCAACCTTCCCACCTAAATTCACCCTATCCTGAGAAAGAAATTAGAAAGCTACTGAAAAGACCTTCCAACAGCAGGAATAAGGCATTGTTTGAAACATCCTCATCAACAAACAATTCAGGAATCTATCAATGGCTACAAAGATTCAATAAAGAGAGAGTTTTAATTCATCAAAAGCTTTAAGTTCTTGAATGATGTATAAGTCCTTTGAGCTCTTCGAAACATGTCAAATCGTGGCTTTGCTCTCTTAATTATTATTTGATATGTTTGTAATAAATTGGTATGTATTAAACTTGTGCAATAACTTACTAAAAGGGAGTAATAATCAACAGTCTCACAATATAATTTCATATAACCAAAATGGTTTAAAACTCCATTAGCTTGAGCCTTGCCCCACAAAATGCACACACTCGAGACACAATAATGCAAACTTCAAAGATGACTACAATCATTTTTACACAAACAATTATTCGTGTTGAGTATTGATAATTGATTGTTGGAAATTAATTGTTGCACTAATAACTATTAGAATAATAATTATATTTGTCTAATCTATTTGGGACAATAAGTAACTTGAAATAACTTTTAAGTTCTCAGGGCTTTGCTTTGGTTGAATTACACTTGTTGACTATCAATTGAAATCTACTAGTTGAAACTCCTATTGACTTACTCCTTTTACTTTTATTGCAGCAGATATTCTTCAGAGATGAGGATGAAGAATCCAAAAGCTTATACAGCTTTTGTATCAGATGGTAACCTTGCTGATACTAAGGAGCAATTTCCACCTTTACATGTTCTGAAATTTGGCAGTATTCTTCTTCAGGCATCTTTTTTTTCCTCTGAGGAGTTTTGTTGAAGCAACAAGATTTGAATTACTCAACATGTGACTCAGGTAACGTAGATTTTCTTTTTGACATGACATACCACTTGAAGATACATTATTTTTTTTATGGTCYATTGTAGAGGATCCATCACCACTTTTTTCCATCTAAAGCGGAGCAAGTCCAACTGAATTCCCTGTAACAACAACAACTATCTCAATCATTTCATGACAGCCATCACCTACACCAGAATGCATTAGTTTGATTCAATGCTAGACATTAGCATAGTTGCATTTTGCATCTACAGGAATATTAGCAGATCTACTATCTATARATTGTTGGAACTCTTTGGAAATCTCTTTATTTCCATCATCATTATTCACTTGGTTGGTTGGCCCATTGTTATCACCTACAGATATTGGTAACAACATCTACCTCTATTTTATGGCAGCCATCACCTGCACCAGAAGGTCCATCATCGTTATTCACTTTGTTGGTTGGTTTGTCACTATCACATGTGGACATAGTTCTAGAAAATCAAGTAAAATAACTCAGAATAAGCTCACTGCATTCTTCAAACATATGACTTTCAACCTTACATCCTCTTTACAACAAGAAAGGTAACTAAGGAAATTTGAAAGCGCATAACTAGAACATCAAAATCGTACGCAGTTGAGAGTTTTAAAGAAATAAGAAAATTCAAGCTTTGTCACTCTTATTCCAAAAATGCTAGACAATCCACATAGTACTTGTCATTCAAAATCTGATCCAGGCAAGTTCACATTCACAAGTTCTCAATGATGAGTTTCACAATAAAAAAACCWAGATCATGAGGTTGGATCCAAATTGCAAATTCAAAATCKCAAATCTTCCAAGTCAATTCGAAGTTTCAATGATGAGTGATAGATTTTTTAGAATTGGGAATGATCTAGAAAATCGATACTGTGATTCAAATCAATGCACACTTTAAGCAAATGAGTAATCCTGTTTRGATTTTGTTCATCAAATTCACACTTTTTTTTTTAAGAAAAGCAATAAATATTTTCTTAATTCATTTGTGCTTGAAAATACAAAATTTTGTCCTTCTTAGGTTAACATTCTAAATTTTGGATCATGTCAGGTTCTACATAAAAGCATATTATAAGTTAATTTTAAACTTTAGTAATTTTATTTATCTTAATATTACTTCCAAGCATGTTCAAGCCATGATTACCAAAATCTGAATCATTACCCAAAAAAGGGGAAAGAAAGATATTACATTGCAGAATTGATATTGAAGAATATTATTTTGGAAGATAGCTACAAGGTACTCTTTCTCATCTTCTCTTTTGCAGCATTACATTTCAAGGTAAAAGTTTAGGGTTTAAGGTTCGTCCTGCTTTCAAGGGAAAATGATTAATTACAGTACAATTGATCTGATTTTATATAATCAAAAGAAGATATAAATAGGGAGGGTCAAAACTCCATTAGCATTGGCCTTGCCATACAAAATGCACGCACTCAACACTCAATAGTACGAACTCTAATGATTGTTTTTTTTGCACTAATAAATTTGTATTTGTATTATACAAAAATTGATGGAATGATTTTATACTCTAAGAATCAACTCCTGCTCATGAGTGATTATACGAGCATTAATTTTGAATCATTGTCGAGGGAAAATGAATTTTTTTTTCTTTTTACAATGGATCTTATTTCATATAACAAAAAGAAGTATTTACATGGGGAAGCTAAAAAATGCATTAGCTTGAGCCTTGCCCCGCAAAATGCACGCACTTGACACTCAATAGCACTATCTCTAATGATAATTTTTTTGCACTAATAAATTCATCTTTGTATTATGCAAAAGGTAATGGAATCATTTTACACTCTGAGAATCAAATCTTGCTTGTCAATTAGTATTGGAAATAGATGCTGCATTTAATTGTTGCACTAAATAGCTATTAGACGAATAATTGTATTTCACTAATCTATTTGGGAAGTTAAGTAACTTGCAACAACTTTCAAGTTTTTAGGGTTTTGGCTCGGTTGAAGTAGAAATGTTGACTACCAATTGAGATCTATTTGTTGAAACTTTTGCTTTGCATATTCCTTTTTCTTTTATTGCTGGGGAAATTCTTTAGAATTGAGGACTAAGAATATAAAAGATTTCACACCTTCTATATTATATGGTAACTTTATAGATGTCGAGGAGCAACTTCCATCTTTACATGGTCCAAAATTTAGATGTTGGTCATGTCCACGATGCTCTGGAAAGATTGACGACACATATACAAATGGATTAGTATTTGTGGTCTTGTCTAGAATGCTATAGAATGATTGACAATACATATACAAATGGATTAGTGTTAATAGCACTTCTTTAAATGTTCCTTCTCATGTTGACATAACTACGATGTTGTCCAGGACAGAGCAAATCTCAACAGCACAAAGAAGTGAGAGCAATAGAAATGTTGACATAAATGCTCGTCAAAATAATGGTAAAACTGGAGATGTSGCTGCCATTGGTATACATTTTTCTAAAATCTAAGGACTTGATGCATATCTTACCTCTATTCTCCTTTTACTTTCACTTYAGTTTTGAGCTCTATTTGAAATTCTTTTGTATAAAATKTAAAGGAATGGAAAAATATCTTGATTGTATAAGTCAAATCTATTTCAAATCATACGAGCATTAATTTTGAAAGTTCTTCAAGGGAAAAATGATTTTTTTTTTTCCTTTTTTCAATGGATCTAATTTCATATAACCAAAAGAAGTATCTATATGAGGAGGCTTCAAACTACATTAGGTTGAACCTTTGTACCACAAAATGCACACACTSGAGATGCARTAACACGAACTCCAAAGRTGGGTTATACTAACAATTATTTGCTTTTGTATGTATCAATCCATGGAAATAGTTTACAATCTATGAATCCAATCTCATTCGTTAATAASTTTTGAAAATTGATATCGGCCATTAATTGTTACACTAATAATAACTATTAGAAGAATAAGTATATTTCTCTAATCTATTTAGGACGATAAGTAACATGAAACAACTTTAAGTTTTTAGGGCTTTGGTTGGGTTGAATTAAAAATGTTGACTATCAATTTAGATCTATTTCTTGAAACTTCTACTAGAATTACTCAATTTACTTTTATTGCAGTGAATATTCTTCAAAAAATGAGGATGAAGAATCCAAAAGTTTTACATCTTTTGTGTAAGATGGTAACCTTGCTGGTACTAAGGATCAACTTCCACCTTTGCATGTTACAAACTTTAGAAGTTGGCATTGTCGACCAAATACCYTGCAATACATAATTTTTTGTACATAGATAAAGACTAGAAAATATATGATGTTTAATTGTCAGTTTTCTTCTTGAAGCAACTTTGTTCTCCTCTAACGACTTTTGGCACTCTTACCAGTATGCTAACGGGGAGTTTGACCTTGAGGCACTATAGTTCCTGACCATCAATAAGCAACAAGCTTTGAGTGACTTAACAAATGGCTCAGGTAATGTAGATTTTTCTTTCGACATGACACACCACTTGAATTTTCATTTTTCTTATGGTCCTTTGCGAAGGATCCATCACCACCTTCTTCCATCAGAAGGGGAGCAAGTCCAGCTGAATTTCGTGTACCAAAAGAAACTACCTCCATCATTTTATGACAGCCATCACCTGCAGGAGGCATTAATTTGATTATGTTCTTGACTTCTGCAGAGTTGCATTTCGCATCTAAAGGAATCTCAGTAGATCTACCATCTACAGATAGTTGGAACTCTCTGGAAATTTCTTTCTTTCCATCATCGTTACTCACTTGGTCAGTTAGTCAATTGTTATCTCCTGCAAATACAGTCCAGAAAATAAAGCAAAAAAAAAAAAAATACCAGAAGAAGCTCACTGCAATCTTCAAATGAGTAAAACACACGTAAAATGGCATGATGGCTCCTTTAAAGTGCGCACAAGTACTACTACTATTCCAACTTGAGCAATTGGTTCTTCATCTTAAGCAAAAGGCATAAACGCGACTGGATTTTTAATCCTCCTTTCAGCAGCATATACACCGTAGCAGCAAATTATAAAAGAAGTAGAAGTTTCAAAAAATATATCTGTCTTCATAGCCAGCAGAAAACTTATTAGTTTAACAAGATAACCATCCATGGGAATAGCTGAGCTTGTGYATTAAATTGATATGTAGAAAGTGAATGTACTTTTGTATCAACCACGACATTAAAAATTCAGAAGTTGTTTCGAGTAATATAACATAACTACAATGACATTAAGGACACARCGAGGCCTAACGGTGCAAAGAAATAAGGGCAAAATAGATATTGACATAATGCTCCCTCAAACGATGATGAAACTGGAGATGTGGGTACCAYATGTCTACATTTCTCTAAAATTGAAGGACTTGATGCAAATTACTCTTCCATTTGTTCTTTTACCTTTACTTTAGTTTTGASCTCCACTAGAAATACATTTGCATAAAATGTGGAAGAATGGAAAAATATCTTGATTGTATAACTTTGATTAGAGATTTTATGAACACTAATGTTGAATGATTCTCTTGGGGAAATGATTACTTATTTGTTACACTAGATCATATTTTTCAACTTGGTGATGTTGAGAAGCAACTTCCATCTTTATGTGTTAAAAAATTTAGATGTTGTGGCTATCTAGAATGGTCTAAAAGATTGTCATTACATATACTAATGGAYTAATATCCAATAGAATTAAATTTTCCTTCTCATGTTGACATAACTGTGATGTTGTCTGAGAGACAAGAAGTCCCAATAGTGCAAAGAAGTGAGGGTAATAGAGATGTTGACATAAATGCTCCTCAAAATGATGATGAAACTGAATATATGGCTGCCACTGGTATACACTTGTCTAAAATCTATGGACTTGATTCATATCTCTCTTCTAACCTCCTTTTACTTTCACTTCAGTTCTAAGCTCTATTAGAAATACTTTATATTAAATGTAAAAGAATGAAAAAATACCTTGATTGTATAAGTCAAATCTATTACACATTATACAAGCATTAATTTTGAATGATTTTCCAGCGAAAATGAAATTTCTTCTTCTTTTTGCAATGGATTTAATTTCATAYAACCACAAGAAGTATTTACATGAGGAGGCTTAAAACTATAATGGATTGAACCCTTGCCCCACAGAATGCACGCATTGGAGATGCAATAACAAGAACTCCAAAGATGGGTACAATAATTTTTACAATAAAAATTACTCGTGTTTGTATTCTGTATCAAACCGTGGAAACATTTTAGACTGTCAGAATCCAATCTCCTTCATTAATGATTACTGAAAGTTGATTTCAACAATTAATTGTTACACTAATAACTATTAAAAGAATAATTATATTACTCTAATCTATTTAGGAGGATAAATAACTTTAAACAACTTTTAAGTTCGTAGGGCTTTGGTTGGGTTAAATCAAAAATGTTTACTATCAATTGAGATCTATTTGTTGAAACTTCAACTTGAGTTACTCCTTTCACTTTTACTGCAGCAAATTTTCTTCAGAAATGAGGATGAAGATTACACCTTTTGTATCAGATGGTAACCTTGCCRATACTAAGGAGCAACTTCCTCCTTTGCATGTTTCAAAATTTAGATGTTGGCATGTTYGACCAAAATTCCTGCAATAGGTAATTTGATGTACATAGATAAAGACCAAAAAATATATGATGTTAAATTATTAGTTTTCTTCATGAGGCATCACCTCTCAGGACTTTGGGTACTCTTACCAGTATCCTAACAGCAAGGTTGACCCTGGGACATACTAGTTCCTGACTATGAAGAATCAAAAAGCTTTGTATCACTTAACATGTCACTAAAGTAACGTCAAAATATAGATGTTGGYCCTGGYCACAATGCTCTAGAAAAATTAACAACACATACACAAATGGATTAATATCCAATAGCAATTCTTTAAATGTTCCTTCTCATGTTAACATAACTACAATTTTGTTYGGGATAGAGCAAGTCCCAATAGCAAAAAGAAGTGAGAGCAATAGAAATGTTGACATAAATGCTCATCAAAATGATAGTTAAACTGGAGACGTGGCTGCTATTGGTATACATTTCTCTAAAATCTAAGGACTTGACGCATATCATACATCTATTCTCGTTTGCTTTCACTTAAGTTTAGAGCTCTATTTGAAATACATTTATATGTAGAAGAATGGAAAAGTATATTGGTTGTATAAGTCAAATCTATTTCAGATTATACGAGCATTAATTTAGGATGGTTTTCAAGGGAAAATGGATTTTTTTCTTTTTGCAGTGGATCTAATTTTTTCTCTCTCTAGTAGTTCAGGGAAGTTTAAAATCTCTTTATATCTGGTGACCGTGTGTAGAGGTCAAAGTGGGTAATACACCCCGTCGTAATACAATTATAGAGAAAAGAGTGAAGAGTTGTAACAACCTGGAACAAAACACACAGATTGTAGTGACATTCAATACGAATATAATGAGCTTGTTGAAAAAATTTAAAACCTCACAGAACCAACTATTTTTACATGTAAGAGAAAGATGTATAGTCAAGTAGATATTCGAGTTGATAATGGGTACTCCAATAGAGATTCAAAAGACGACCGAATATTTCTATCTATGATAAGACAGTTTGAGGTGAACCAAAATGATAATGATGATGTCACCACATACGGCGACTTTCCTCCTAAACCCTGTTTATGTTCATGTAATGATACGCATGAATTTCTCGAACCGAATCGTAAAGAAACGTACCCACCAAAGTGGAGCAAACTACTAACGTACCTCGAATAAGACTCAAAAAAACGAACTAAAAGACCCTGATACAGATGTCGAATATTGTTAACCGGGTTGACCGGTTCACTTATTCGGTAATACCTTTATATTCTAAAAGATTCTCAAAATTGTTAGACGACTACCCATCTAGACGGGACTCTAAGAAAATCTACCCTTTATTTCGAAACGACTACAGTTCGTGTATCAGTTTGATTACGTAGGATCACCGTCCTCACCGGACAGGATTTTACCTACCCCTATCAATGAATAACATGCCCCTTAAGTCAACCGAAACGAGGGTGAAGATTACCTTCTTCCGCACTACCTAGGATTTCGTTTCCTGGTATTTTTTACTTTTAAGTTTCGCCACACAGTGCAGCTTTCTTTTTAGAATACCAACAAAATACCAGGATTCCGTTTCCGTGGTATTTTTTCGTCTCTAGTATCAGTTGTAAAAATTAAGTTCCGTTTGATTTCGGGATTCTTGGAATATTCAACAAAATTACATGAATAACAAGGTTTAACCCCAATCTCTTAGTATTAATAAGGAAGATTAATCAATAATTACGGGGTGTTAATCAACAGCTGTAGTTAAAAGTTATCGAATAATTAACCCTAAATAGTCTAACGATTTTTACAAAGATACCTAAATTATATAATATGTTTGTGCTTATTAACAACCACGATTTTTACTAGTCATGGACAGAAACCTCAAGCAGAAAAACGCAGAGGGCACCGTACGCAAAACACGCGTTCCCAAGTTTGATTACATCAAAAATCGGAAGAGTACATCTTTATGAAGAAAACCACCAATATTC
>MEJB01000009.1:4082578-4092687 GCA_001752375.1 Rhazya stricta
AAAAGAAGATTTCTTTTACTTTACTTTTAGTTTTGGGTTCTACTAAGAAATACATTTGTATAAAATGTGGAAAAATGAAAAACAATCTGATTGTATCCACTTCGAATTAGAGATCTCATGAACATTAATTTTGAACAATTGTCAAGGGAAAATGATTATTTATTTAGAATAGTATATCTTATTTCATATAACCAAAAGAATATTTACATTGAGAGGCTCAAACCTGCATTAGCTTGATCCTTGCCGTGCAAAACRCACGCACTCGATAATCAATAGCATGAACTCTAATGGTTGTTTTTTGCACCAATAAATTCTTATATGTATTATGTARAAACTAATGGAATGATTTTATGGCAGCCCTTACCTGCACCAGAATGGATTGGYTTGATTTTGTGCTTGACGTCAGCAGAGCTGCATTTCGCATCTAAAGGAATCTCAGATCTACCATTTATAGATTGTTGGAACTCTACAAAAATTTCTGACCTGCAGACATAGTCCAGAAAATCAAACAAATAAATTCAGAATAGGCTCAACGCAATCTTCAAACGAGTGAAATGCATAGAAAATGGTAGGAAGGCTCCTTTAAAACTTGCACTAGTAGTACTGTTATTTCCAACTTGAGCAATTGGTTGTTCATCTTAGGCAAAAGGCATAGAAGCTACTGGATTTTTCATCCTCCTTTAACAACATATACACTCCAATAATATTAAATGAAGAAGATGATTCAACAAATACATATGTCTTCATAGCCAGCTGAAAACTGAGAAGTTTGATAAGATAACTATCCACAGGAATAGATGAGCAAATAAATGAACTTGATATGTAGAAAATGTACTTTCATATCAACCTAGACACTCAAAATGAAAAGTTATTATGAGTAATATAACATAATTACAATGATGTCGGGTACCAAGTAAGGCCCAATGACACTAAGAAGTGAGGGTAAAAGAGATATTGACATAATAGTCCTCTAAATGATGATGAAACTGGAGATGTGGCTACCCAAATCTACATTTCTCTAAAATTGAAGGACTTGATGCAAATCTCTCTTCCATTCTTCTTTACTTTTACTTTATTTTCGAGTTCTACTAGAAATACATTTATTTGAAATGTGAAAGAATGGAAAAATATCAGAATTGCATCACTTCAATTAGAGATTTTTATTAACATTAATTTTTAATTATTTTCAAGGAAAATGATTATTTATTTGAAACAATGGATATTCTTTCATATAACCAAAATAAGTATTTACATGGGGAGGTCAAAACTGCATTACCTTGAGCCTTGCCCCACAAAATGCACGCACATGCCATTCAATAGTAAAAAGTCTAATGATTGTTTTTTGCATGAATAAATTCTTATTTGTATTATGTAAAAACTAATGGAATGATTTTAAACTCTGAGAATCAAATCTTGCTCATGAATGAGTATTGAAAATCAATCTTGGCATTTAATTGTTGCACTAAATAACTATTTGAAGAATAATTCTATTTCTCTAATCTATTTGGGAAGTTTGGTAACTTGAAACAACTTTTTAGTTTTTAGGGTTTTGGCTCGGTTRAAGTAGAAATGTTGACTATCAATTGAGATCTAATTGTTGAAACTTCTACTTGACTTACTCCTTTCACTTTTACTACCYGGGATATGCTTTAGAATTGAGGACACACGATTYGAAAGATTTTACACCTTTTGTATCATATGGTAACTTTGYTGAYACTAAGGAGCAATTTCCATCACATGTTAAAAAATTTTGATATCGGTATTKTCCAAMATACTCTAGAAAGATTGACAATATATATACGCATAGTTTGATATCCAATAGCACTTCTTTGAATGTTCCTTCTCATTTTGGCATAAAAACRATGCTGTYCGGGACGCAACAAGACCCAATAGCAGAAAGAAGTGAGGCTAATAGAGATGTTAACATAAATGCTCCTCAAAATGATGATGAAGCTGGAGATATGGATGCCATTTGTWTACATTTCTCTAAAATCTAAGGACTTGATGCAGGGAACTATTCTATTCTCCKTTTAGTTTCACTTCAGTTTTGAGCTCTACTAAAATAATTTTGTATGGAATGTAGAAGAATAGAAAAATATCTTGATTGTATAAGTCAAATATATGATGATTATACGAGCATTAATTTTGAATCATTTTCTAGGGAAAATTATTCTTTTTTCTTTTCGCAATGGATTTGTAAGGACCAAGGTTTTGGTCCTTTATCATATAGAATACTTACTAAATTCTTTAATACCTTATCATGCTTTAACTATCTCAGAGTTGCAATAATTTGTAATACAGGAGTTTTGTATTTTAAATATAAACTTGAGTTATCATTAGATGAGGTATCCTAAATACTTGAGCTTTCTGTTTAGATAAGGAGTCCTAATTCTTTTAGAATTTATATTATTGATTTATCTCTGAATGCAATATTTTTGTTAGTGCAAGATCCTCTATAAAGTTGGCATGTTAGTTTGGAGTAAGTTAACAAATACAGGGAGAAATATTGATGTTGCATTAGATTGATACAGTAGTATTTATTCATAGATGAATATTGAATAATGTTTACTCAATGTTGACTATTGTTTTTGCTTGGATTTATCCTATTTGTTGATTCAACCTTCTACCAAAGATTCACCCTATCCAAAGAAGATATAGGAAGCTAGCTGAAAGAACTTCTAGCAGTAGAAATAAGGCCTTGCTAAAACATCTTCATGAACCAACAATTTAGGAATGTATCAAGGGCCACAAGATTCAATAAAGCAGAGTTCTAATTCATCAAAAGCTTTAAGTTCTTGAATAATGTATAAGTCCTTTGAGCTCTTTGATTTTGTGGATTGTGTTTGACATCTGGATGCGATCATATGGATGTAGGCATTTAGGTTGAACCATGTTAGATCGTGCCTTTGCTAGCTTGATTATTATTTGATATGTTTATGATAAATTGTTAAATATTAAACTTGTGTAATAACTTACTAAAAGAGAGTGGTAATCAACAATTTCAAGATCTAATTTCATATAACCAAAAAGATATTTGCATGAGGWGGTTAAAACTCCTTAGCTTGAACCTTGCCTCGCAAAATGCATGCACTCGAGATGTAGTACCACGAACTCCAAAGATGGCTACAATCATTTTTACACAAATAATTATTCTTGTTGAGTATTAATAATTGATTGTTGGCAATTAATTGTTGCACTAATAACTATTAGAAGAATAATTATATTTATCTAATCTATTTGGGACGACAAGTATCTTGAAACAACTTTTACGTTCTCAGGGCTTTSCTTTGGTTGAATTATACTTGTTAACTATCAATTGAGATCTACTTGTTGWAACTCCTATTGACTTACTCCTCTTATTTTTACTGTA
Organism: Rhazya stricta; assembly: GCA_001752375.1. NCBI lineage: Eukaryota > Viridiplantae > Streptophyta > Magnoliopsida > Gentianales > Apocynaceae > Rhazya > Rhazya stricta. Next base: position 4,085,949 of record MEJB01000009.1, read on the forward strand.
GTGGATATTCTTCAGAGATGAGGATGAAGAATCCAAAAGCTTTTACAGCTTTTGTATCAGATGGTAACCTTGCTGATACTAAAATTTCCACCTTTGCATGTTCTAAAATTTTGATGTTTGCGATGTCGATCGAATATCTTACAATACGCAATTTGTTGTATATAGATAAAGATTAGAAAATATACAATGTTCAATTATCAGTATTCTTCCTCAGGCATCTTGTTTTTCCTCTGAGGACTTTTGGTACTCATACCAGTATCCTTATAGGGAGCTTGACCCTGAGACACAACATTTCCTAAAGCAATATGCTTTGAGTCACTTAACATGTCACATAGGTAACGTACATTTTTCTTTAGACATGACACACCGCTTGAAGATACATTTTTTTAATGGTCCATTGCGAAGGATGCATCACCACCTTCTTCCATCTGAGGGGGAGCAAGTCYATCTAAATTCCCTATAACAACAACAACTATCTCAATCATTTTATGACAGCCATCACTTGTACCATTAGGCATTAGTTTGATTCAATGCTTGAAATTAGCATAGTTGCATTTCACATCTACAGAAATAATAGCAGATCTACCATCTGCAGATTTTTGGAACTTATTAGAAATCTCTCTATGTCCATCATCGTTATTCACTTGGCCGATTGGCCCATTGTTATCACCTACAGACATTGGTAACAACAACTACCTCCATTTTATGGTAGCCATCGCCTACACCGAAAGGCATTAATTTGATTTTGTTCTTGACATTAGAAGAGTTCCATTTTGGATCTGAAGGAATATTAGAATACCTACCATCTAGAGATTGTTGGAACTCTTCAAAAATTTCTTTATTTCTATCATCGTTATTCACTTTGTTGGTTGGTCCATTGTTATTACTTGCAGACATAGTTCAGAGAATCAAGTAAAAAAATTCAGAATATGTTCATTGCATTCTTCAAATGAGTGAAACACATAGAAAATGGTAGCAAGACTCCTTTAAAGTACACCCCACTAGTATTGCTATTTCCAACTTGAGCAATTGGTTATTCATCTTAGGCAAAAGGCGTAGAAACTACTAGATTTCATCCTCCTTTCAGTAGCATATACATTGTGGCAGTTATAATAAACAAAGCAAAAGTTTCAACAAATACATTTATCTTAATGTCCAGCAGAAAGCTAAGAAGTTTAACAAGATAACCATCCACACGAATATATGAGAATATAAACGAACATGATATGTAGAAATAGAAATAACTTTATCAACTAAGACACTGAAAAATCAAAAGTTGTTTCGAATAATTTAACATAACTATGATGATGGCAGGGACATAGCAAGGCCCAGCAGCACAAAAAAGTGAGGGTAAACGGGATGTTCACATAAATGGTCCTCCAAATGATGAAGAAACTAGAGATGTGGTTTTCACTGGTCTACATTTCTCTAAAATTGAAGGACTTGATGCAAATCACTCTTCCATTCTTCTTTTACTTTTACTTTAGTTTTGAGCTCTGCTAGAAATACTTTTGTATAAAATGTGGTAGAATGGAAAAAAATCTTGATTGTTTCACTTGGAATAAATATTTTATGAACATTAGTTTTGAATGATTTTCAAGGGAAAATGATTATTTATTTGGTATAGTAGAAATACTTTTGTATAAAATGTGGTAGAATGGAAAAAAATCTTGATTGTTTCACTTGGAATAAAGATTTTATGAACATTAGTTTTGAATGATTTTCAAGGGAAAATGATTATTTATTTGGTATAGTCGATCTGATTTCATATAAGGAAAAGAAGTATTTACACAAGGAGACTCAAAGCTGCAGTAGCTTGACCCTTGCCTCGCAAAATGCACGCATTCGACACTTCACTTCGAAGAAAGATTTTATGAACATCAGCTTTGAACGATTTTCAAGGGAAAATGATTATTAATCTGGTATAATGTATCTAATTTCATATAGGGAAAATTATTATTAATCTAGTATAATGTATCTAATTTCATATAAGGAAAAGAAGTATTTACATGAGGAGGCTCAAAACTACATTAGCTTGACCCTTGCCCCGCAAAATGCATGCACTCGACACTCAATAGCAAGAACACAAATGATTGTTTTTTCACTAATGAATTTGTATTTGTATTATGTAAAAACTAATGGAATGATTCTACACTTTGAGAATTAAATCGTACATGTGAATGAGTATTGAAAATTGATACTAATGGAAATTTTCATCAAATCCTTGAAAAGGTAATAAAATTGAATCTTTTTCTTTTACAAAAGAAATAAATATTTCCTKAATTCATATGTGCTTGAAAATACAAAATTTTGACCTTCTTAGGTTAACATTGTAAATTTTGGATCAAGTCAGGTTCTATATAAAAGCATATTATAACTTAATTTTTTTTAAAATTTACTAATTTTGTTTTATCTTAATATTACTTCCAAATACGTTCAGGCCAGGATTACCAAAATCTGAACCATTACATAAAAAAGGGGAAAAAGGGATATTACATCGCCAAAATTGAGATTGAAGAATATTCTTTTGGAAGATAGCTACAAAGGTACTCTTTCTCGTCTTCTCTTTTGCAAACTACATTTCAACCTAAAAGTTTAGGGTTTATGATTCATCCTGCTTTCAAGCTTATCTCAATTAGGCTAGAATCAGTTTATAAAGTCTATATAAATGTCGAACTTCATTGAATTTTTTTCTGTCAAATGAGAGGTGGTTTGAAATTAGTTGTTGAAGAATCCTTTATGGGCTGTGAGAGGATTTGTACCGATCGATCTGATTATCAATTCGAAGAGGCTTGATTTCTCATTGGATTTGGTCTTTGCTTTTCTATCTGTCTTGTAGTATATGTGGTTTGTTGGGTTAATTCCACAAGTTTTTACTATTATTTTTTTTATTATTTGGGCAATTGTTCTRAACAGAATACATTATTTGGTTGGTTAATTTATTTTCATTTTTCATTTTTCCTTTATTGTTATGATTTCTTTTAGCTTTTTTCCTCAAATTTTTTTATTCTCTTGTGCATCTAAAATGTTTCCATATGTTGTAGATTTTTTGAAATGTTTCTTGTGCATCTAAAATGTTTCCATATGTTGTAGATTTTTTGAAATGTTTTCTATCAGGTAAACCCCAATATATATTAGCTATGAATTGTTCAGGCCGAGTTTAGTGTATCTGGTTTAGAAGTTTTATGGTATCAATGTGATATGGATTTTTTCTTTAAATGTCAGATATTATTTCTTATCTTTTGTTTTGTCTTGTAAATATTGTTAGTTTGGTAGTAAAAATTCAATAAAGAATTCACAATCGATTATAAAACAAGATTCAAAATTAAAATAAAGAAGTAGAAGTAGATATACAATTTCTCATAGAAATTGTTGAAAAAAGGCCCCTTTTCCCTTTTGCCTTCCGAAACAGCTGGGACTTAATTCTGAAATTTAGATGTTGTAATAACCTGAAACTGCAGAAAAACAACAGAAATTATTGGCCAAAACTGCTGTAACATCTGCAGAATCTGCATAGCTTTTACTTCAAAAAACTGCTCAAAACTACAATTAAATTGTAGAAACAGCAAAGTTAAATTCTGCAGTTTTTTGGTGGCCTTTCAGCTGCAGTTTTACTTGCCTTAATGCTGAAAATAAACTGCTAAATCCAATTTTCATTCCCACTTTAATTCAAATAGTTAGCCAACAATCTCTCAAATGAATGAAAATTGATCAAGACATACTTGGTGATAAAATTCAACATCTTCAAAGAAAAACATGCTTCCTCTTGGACCTRTGCTAAATGCATCTTCAAAGAATGATGCGTTTCGAGATTCTATTATCTTGTCTTTTTGTATGTCTAATATTTTAGAATAAATAGAAAATACATCTATACAGACTATTGTTATKTGTATATCCCATGAAGATGAAATCTACATATTTTGGACATATCTTCATCTTTTTGGGTGTAGGTATTGCTACTCACACTCGCAGATATTTTAGGAAGGGTTCATTATTTTCCATAACTCATATGAAGCCTTCGCTTATTTCTTTTGTGGCACCTTATTTAAAAGGTAATTAGCTAGAAACACAGCTTCCCCTTACATATCCTGTGGGAATCCAGAACTTAATAGTATTGCATTCATCATTCTCTTAAGGCACGATTTTTTTCATTCCGCAACCCTAGTTTCTTGAGGTGAGTAAGGTATCGTAGTTTCGTGTCTAATTCCATGTTTTGCAAACTCAGCAAATGTTGCTTCGTATTCACCTCCTCGATCAGTTCTCAATGCCTTAATCTTTTTATGAGTTCATTATCAACTTCATTTTCAAAGAGAACAAATTTCTCTATCACTTCAWTTTTACTTTTAAGAAGATAAACATAAMAATATTTTGTGCTCTTATCAGTGAAAGTAATGAAGTACTTTTTTCCATCACTTTCGTGTATAGATTTAAATAACATGCATCAGAATATATTAGATCAAGTGGTTTGGTATTTCTTCAATAGACTAAAACGATGACCTAGTCAATTTTRCTTCAACACAAGTTTCACATTTATGCTTACAATCAATATGGAATGTCGGTGTACTAATCAAGTTAATTAACCTATGCAAAGTATCATAATTAGCAAGTGCTAGTCTACCATGCCATAAGTTGGAAAACTCAAGCAAATAAGTAAAACAGTTACTCATTTTCTTCATATTGGACTTAAGAGCTATTACATTGAGCAAAGTCCATCAACTACAYAATCCTTTCTAACAAAAAGGTCCACTCKTGGATAAAATAACTTTATCTGACTAAAATACAATACCAAAGTCATGCTTCTTTAGCACTGATCTAGACACCAAGTTCTTGCGGATCTCTGACACATATAGCATGTTGGTACGAGTCAATTCTTTCCTAGAATCTTCTTTAGAATCACCTTTACTCGACTCTTGAACATTGAGGTAGCTGAATTTTCCATGTTYAGCTTCTCTGCATTGTCTATCTCCTTAAGAGTAGTTAACATCTCTTTGAGCAGATATAACGGTTTGCAGCGTATCAATCCACCATTCGTTAGGGTTTGAATTCACCAAGTTCAAYACAGAAATGACTGCTACAGGGCTCATTTCACATACATCATTGGTGATGTGATCCACCACATTTACCTCATTTTTGTTATTCTTCTTTGACAATATGCACTCTGAGGACTTGTGACCAACTTTGTCATAGTTGAAATATGTTCAAGAAAACTTCTTCTTTGAGACTCCTCCTTTAAGTCCCACCTTAGACCATTTCAAAAACTTAGTTTTCTACCTCTTGAGCTTTGGCCATGTTCAATAATATTAGCCTTAGCTAACTTAATTAACTTCTTTTCTTTTTCTTCTTTGAGCCTCAATTATCCTCTTTAATATTAAGTATGACAACGAGATATTCAATGTTTATTTCCTTTCCCTTGTGCTTTAGGTAGTTTTTAAAATCTTTCCATGCTGGAAGTAGTTTTTTAATGGTAACCGCCACTTGGAAAGCTTCACTCAGGATATCCCCTCAGCACGAACTCCATGCAAGACTTCCTAAAGCTTCTATACTTGAATGCCCACAATTTTTTAGTCTATCATTTTATAGTCTAGAAAGTAGGCAACAATAAACTTGTACTTGAATGCCCACAATTCATTTGTCGTTTCCTTTGCACCATACACATTGTATAGTGTTTCAAGATATAGTTGCGTCATAGGAAAGCAAAATGCCTCCAAGCTTCAATAACACTGGCAGCCTAGGCATATCCCTCGTCCTCATTGAGTTAGCAAGAATCTCGCTAGATGCAAGGTGGTCCAGTAAAATAGCATTATTTCCTACCACTTCTTGAAATTGACTCCAGTGAATTTATCTAGTTTTTCTTCACGATTAACCAGAACAGTCACAGTCGGAGAGGTTACAGGAGCAAAATATAGGGTATTTGAGCCAATGTTTGGACATTCCCTCAAATTGCTAGAACAGATGTAGTCGGATTAGATACCATGTCTGAAACAGGAGGCAAATAATCATTTTTTTCCTTTTTTGTTTTATAGACCAATTCTGAAATTTGGTTTAAGATTGTTAGTTCAATAATAGAAAATTTAATCAAAAATTCAAAATCAATTGTAAAATAAATTTCAGAATAAATAAAAAGGAGAGAAGTAGATATACAGTTTATTATAGAATTTAAAATGTAACCAAGGCTTGTGTGTATACAGCTTCCGTGAAATACTACTTGAACCAAACCACCAAGTAGAATGAGAGTTCACGAATTCTACTAGAGAGAAGGTACAACAGGAGGAACCAAAATGACAATTTTCTATTTTTTAAAACACTATGCAAAAGCTGAAAAACTCTGTTAGAATTGTTGGAAACTCTTTGTCTAAACCTCTAAGGAAAAGCTGGAACAATCTTGAAGAATTATTCGAAAAAGCCCCTTTATATAGGCACTTGAATGATCTTTTGCCTTTCAAAACAGCTGGAACTAAATTCAGTAGTTTAAACTCCTGAAATTTAAGTGTTATAATAAGCTGAAACTTAGTTTAGTTGTGGTAAGTTAGATTATCTGCTGCTTTTTTTTTCTTCTTTTTTTTTGTGGCCTTTCAGCTGCATTTAACAGCCTTAAAGATGAATATAAAACTACCATGTCCAATTTTCATTCAAACTTTAATTCCAACAGTTTTCCAACAATAGTTTATTTAGTCATGATTAATTGGTTCATTTTGAATTTTATTGAGCAATATCAAGATATGTATAATTGTACTTAAAG
>MEJB01000009.1:4097726-4128293 GCA_001752375.1 Rhazya stricta
ATGCTAAGCTTCTTATCTTAGTCATGGCTAGAAATGCTAAACAATTTAGCACAAGGCAAGATGTGCAAAGAAAAGTGAATGAGGTAAATATTTCAAATTTTGATCATAAAATTGATAAACTAACATCTTTGGTTGAAAAAATGGCTTTAGGGATGGGCCAAATACAACAAGTGAAGTCTTGCAGCATATGTTCCAATTTGTGACATACCACTGATATGTGTCCTACTATTCAAGATGAACCTACAAAATAGGTAACTACAGTTGGAGGATCCTATGGGCAGCCTCAAAGGCAATATGACACATTTTTCAACACCTACAATACAAGTTGGAGAGGCCATCCAAATTATTCAAACAAAGTTCCAAACTTTCAACGGCAGCCGCAAACGAGGTCACCTCAACCAAATCAAGCAACCATTAAYACAGGTGCATCTTTAGAACAACTTATTAAAGACATTGCTAAAACTGCAAAATTTTTGCAGCAAAAAAATGAAASGATCCAGCATGAAAATCAAAGGATTCAAYAAGAAAATCGAAAAACCCAGCTAAAAACTTAGATGAGTGTTCACCATTTGGGCACGCAGATGATGCAATTGGCAACCGCTTTGAATACATTGTAAGCAAGTCAAGGTAAACTACCTCATAAATGGAAGTAAATCCTTTGTGAGTGCTATGATTCTTAGAACTGGCAAAGAGTTGAAGGAAAATCAACAAACTGAAGAAGCTCAAGAAAACATTGAGAAGTTTGAGATAAATTCCAAAAAAGCCTCTCCCTCAAAGGTAAGAAATGAGCAARAGACAAGGTACTAACTGCTCTTCCTATYTCAGGTAGATTGACACGGACAAAGRAAGAAGAAGAAACAAAGGAGATGTTAGAAAKATTYTGCAAGCTAGAAACTAATCTCTCACTCCTTGATGCCATTAAAACAGTACTAAGGTATGCTCAATTTCTAAAGGAGCTTTCTAAAAAACARATGAAATTTAGGGATGATGGGAAAATCTTAGTAGGAGAAAATGTCTCAGCTATTATCAAAAGGAAATCGCTGCTAAAATGTAAAGATCCTGGCATGTTTATGAATCCATGTATAATTGGTAATAAAAAGATTGAAAAGGCCATGGTAGATCTAGGAGCCTCAATTAATGTGATGCCATTATCTATTTATAAAGAGTTAAAATTAGGCTTTTGAAAAAAACTAGAGTGATTTTCCAACTAGCTGATAGGTCTAGTGCATATCTGAAGGCATGATTGAAGATGTTTTGGTTAAAGTTAATGAATTAATATTTTCAGTTGATTTTTATATTAYTGACATTAATGATCGCAGCAAAATTAGCTCTAGTTTTATTATGGAGGCCTTTAATGAAAATTGCAAGGACAAAAATTGATGTTGATAAAAGGAATTTAACTTYAGAACGCATTTAACAATTTTCTAGCTATGAAGCATCCCGATAATCAAGAGGGAATTTTTAATATTAATTTAATTGTCTCTATGATTGATAACATGTCAAAACTCAGTTTTTGCAAGACAAATTAGAGTTAGTATTGATCAAGAATTTAACTGATAAGGAGGCACAAGAGGAAATTGATGAAAAACTTYGAGAGGCTATCATGGCACTATTCTCGTTAAAAGAAATTCCAAAAAGTTTTGTATCCCCTAATATACTCTTACCTTGTAGTACTAAAAAAATTCTTCCTTTTGTGGTGCAAGGCACCTAAACTAGAGTTGAAACATTCTCCTGAACATCTTCAATATGTATATYTGGGATAGAATGATACCTTACCAGCAATAAGCAACAAGGATCTCAATGAAATCCARGAGGAAGCTTGGTAAGACTCTTAAGAGAAAATAAGTCCTTCACTTTTAAATCTGATTGGATGGACTCTTGCAGATACCAAATGTATAAGTCCTTCACTTTGTATTCGTAGGATTTTATTAGAGTCTGAGGCTAAACCCATGAGGGAGCCACTATATGCTTACTATTATGCTTTCTCTTCAGTTTAGTAGAATACACCTGGCAACCGATGATTCGCTCAACCTTCATTCTTCCTTTAGATATTATTTTTGTACCTGCACCACTGAACATCAGGAATGTTGGACTATGCTGCAGCATCGGCAAAACAATGATGCTGACTAAAATGGTTAACTGTAGTAGACCCTTTTGCTCCCTGGAAACCTTTTTTGTAAAACCTTGATGTCTTCCTACAAAAGTCCAGTGATAAGGTTCATCAAGTTCAAGTCCAATAAAACCAAAAAAGAGAGGGAAAAAAAGGGAAGGAAAAAGAAGTGAGAGACGGAGAGACAGGAAAAGAAACCCAAAAAAAAAAAAAAGTGTACCAATAATTACCTCAACATAGACTTTGGAAAACAATCATTAGGTGTAGATATCTAGATACTAAACACAAACTCTAGTAGACCCAATTCAATCTAAAGGAAAGAAATATCTGAACTCTTAAAGATAATATTTTGTATTTTCTGCTATGCCTTACAACTAAGAATCACCTTAATATGGCAATGTACAGAGACACCATCCTTAATCTCACATTGGCACTTTTTGCTTATGTAAACAAAAAAAACTTTTGGCATCCTGCTAAAATGCTAAAGTAGTAAAGAACATGCAAAATTAAAATCAATTGCAATTATTACCAAACTTCACCAGCAAAATTGGATGCAAAATGAAAATCAATTGCAATTTTGCCAAACTTCACCAGCAAAATTGGTTCTTCTCCATCTCAGGAGAGATTCATGTAGGGAAGAAAGCAAGGAAGTTAATTGAGCACGGGACAGATTGAAGTAGACTAGACATAAGTTCATTGATTGGTGTCTGTATATGGATCAAGCAAGTAAGGAGCCTTTGGGAAGTGTTATATCTTCTATCTTCTTCTCCATACTTCCAGAATAACTGATATACATGTAGCCGCAATATAGTAGAATGCTATGATCCACAGATATTGATCCACAAAATTATCAAAATTTACACTGGTTTAACGTATTAGAATGCCATAATTTTCAAATAAGAGCCATACAATGCAAAACAGTCAACATCCAAATTCAGTTCGTAATTAAAGAGTAAAAGCTTTCTACCTTGCAACATCATGACAGTGGCAGTCAGCGCTGCCAACTGCAATCTCCTCACTATAGAGTCCATTCTACAGCATCCAATAAGATGTACGAAAGAATGGTTTCTCTGCGCAGCATTGTCCGAAAAAAAAAAAAAAAAAAAAAAGAGGGTAAAGATATGCAGCAACCAACAGAATTGCTTATTCACTGTCCCAACTACTATAATCGATGCAAGAGTTTCTCACTAGCATACAGCAAGGATATAGCAACAGAACAATCGGACATTCCAGTCACAGAGGTGATAACATTGAGTTTCCGAAGTGCCTTAGTGGTTCAGTGCTTTATTTAATATGACTTCAGTCAGARAGGAGATATGGRGCAGTTCATGAGGTGTCAAGRGAACAGATCATGCATAAATCAGCATAAAACACAAAGCAAGAATAAYTGTAGTCGGTAACAAATGAATCTCGTCTTTTGGAGTATCAAGTAATCAACTGCCAGGACATTCCATTCGACTTCAGTATTCAAGCTGGCGTCAATGGACCACATCTAGTATATATTATCACGTACACTAGCTACAACATGGTCAAAGAAAATTACCCGTCCAATTACCACAAAATAATCAGTTGGTGCAWGAGTCCTAAGAAAAGTACAATTAGGYCAGAACAGTTTGCGCTCTGATACCAAATTAAGCATGCCAATTTACCTTCATGGCCAAGAGCAGATCGCTTTTTGGTGTCATTGAGAATGGATAATCCAAACTTCAAGACTTCATCGGAGCTCCTGATCTTGAGCTTTCTGACAAGGCAAAGGTACTCCCAAGCACCCCCTCCTCAATTCTCAACTTAACTCTCCAATCTATTCACTTGCTCTTCCTCTGTTGCGCTCACCATATCCTCCCCTCCGCCTCTTGACGATGATCTTCTACCGCTCTCTTCCTCTTATGACTTACTCTTGCACAATTGTGCCCACCATCTCCTCTTGGTGATGATTCTTCCCTTGATGATGATTCTTCTTGTACTGATATCTCCCTCTTATGACATGCTCTTCCTCTATTTTGCTCACTMTCTCCTCCCCTCCACCTCTTGATGATGATTCTTCTTCTACTGATAGATATAAGCAGCGATGTAATCGCATTTAGGGAGAAAAGCAAAATTTTTATCGGCATTGCCGTCGAGAAGAATGGAAAGCCGATTTTTCGATGGGTTGTTCGGAGGAATGACAGTGGAGACTGCTGCTACAAAGCAAGAACTTTGTTTATTGTACTATTTTCTAACAAAGAATCCTCTTTACATTTACTTTTTATTTTTAAGTTCAAAACTTTTCAATTCCATAACTTTATACTACTTTTCGGAAAGTCGATGATTGATGCCGTCGTAATTATATTAATTATTGGTTAATGTCTCTTGAATTTTATTTTACTTACTTAATTCTTGATGTAAACGACAAATTTCAGTAATTCATTGTGTGTGGCTTTCACATGTTGAAGGGTAAATAAGTCATTCAAGATTGGTTCAGTCTCCAAAAAAACCTACATTATTCGTATAATCAAACCCAACCTATATTCGGCTAGTGGGAAATGATTTGTTAGTTATGTCAAGATGATATGGGCTTTTTTGGGAGAAATTGAACTAAAATGACTAATTTACTCTTTCAACTAATGGACATGTGCAAGTCACGTGTAATAGGTTAGCAGAATTTGCCATCTAACGTTGTGGTCAGATGAAAATAAAAACACGTAAATTATTAAAGGACATAAATAAGTAAATAAAAATTAAAGAACATTTATCGAAAAATTGTATAATTATAATGGCATAAATTGACAATAAGAGTGTTAAAATCTCAAAATAGTTTTTGAAACGAAATTATCATAGTTGTAAACATCTAGAGAAAAAAAGARAAGTTTAAGGGAAATTGCCAATTCATACCTCTCAACAATTTTCCATTTCTTTCCATCCTAAGGAGCTTCCCGTCTATTAAAGTGTTCACTTGTTATTTTTTTGTATGAAATTACATCTTAAAGGCTATTTATTCTTATATGCATTTTGTTTCATTTGTTATTAATGTTACTCATTCAAATTTTATTTGTTCACTTATATATCGAACCTAATTGTCAAATAGTTATGTTTTTTCAGTTTCTTGGTATTGACTTTGGTTTTTTTAGTTAAAAAATGTCTACATAATGCAATTTCAATAAGAATTAAGCGTTTGGTCTTTGAATATTTACTATATAAATGGGGATATTATATAGTGAAAATGTTGAAGGTTGTGAACYACTTTAGTTTGAGCCTTGTCCTTGCCTGCTAACTTGTCTTGTGAATTGTCTTTTATTATTGAATTGGATATTGGCCCTTGTTCTTTACTATTGAGTTGTCTTTTTTTAATTCTTAACTTGCCTTTATTTGAGAAAACTTGGATCCTACTTCAGATTATTTTACGTTACAAATATATCATAGTACAAAATTTGTTGGTACTATGGACAAAGTGTGTGTGAGTGGAGAAGTTGATTCTTATGACTATTATAATGAAAATAAATTAAGCCTGGTTACATTGCATCATGTGGCAAAGTTGTTATGTTATAAAGTTTGTGGGCGCTGGTATAATATTCTAGGGCGTAGTGAAGATATGCATCGTTTATGCTATTTGTGAGAAAGACATTGGGGCATCTAAGAGTGTGATTAAGGTATTTTTGTGCATAATGAAGATAGGAGGTTTAATTTACCTTTTCTATAACATTCAATGCCTAATGAAACAGTTGAGAACCCTAATAAACATCCGGATGAACGTCATGAATATGACCGAGTTATTGGAGAGAAAGGGGATGTTGAAATAACCAAAAAAATATGAGGTGATTTCAAATAAAGGTAAGAGTGAAAAAAGTAAGGGGAATGAATAGCAYAAGGGGTGGAAAAAGTTAAGGTAAAACACTATTGGGATTAGTGCAACAGAAAAGGAGTAGATAGTGGTAAGGTAACTGYTACATTATTTGTTAATGTTGCTATGGCTCTCAAAAGAAGTCCCAATGAAGATAGGGGCCAAGAAATAAACAAATAATGTGGGCAAATGTTGTGATGATATTGTGAAGGTTCAGCTTGAAAAACAAGATACATGTGGATCAGATGACCTATACTATGAACCAGAAGAAGAGGAAGTTTCAACAAAGTAGAACGACTTTGTTGAGTCTGATTTCAAAAATTCTGATTCAAATGTGAGGATTGTATCCTCTCTCAGTGATAGGAAGGATGTTGGTATAAGGGCGCAAGACAAAATGTTCCTATCTATGGTTTTTTTAGTTCTTCTAAAAAGATTAAGAAAGGAAAGAATTAGAAAGTGAAGAGGAAGGAAACAATATCACTTGTAGATCTGTATATAGGAGTATCAATTGGGTTGGTTGAGTTGGGCTTGACTATGTCTAAGCTCAGCTTGAATTAATTTTACTTGGCTCAAGCCCGAGTAGGCTTAGCAAAGTTAAGCTCGAGCTCAAATCACACTCAAGTATGAGTTAAAGTTGAGTTCGAGCTCAGCACGATTTAGAAAAAAAAATCACAATAAAAAGCTTTCAGATCCATATCAACTTGAAAATTTTCTATCAACAAGAGCCTCAAGAGTCTTAARAGCCTTTTAATCAATACAATAAAGCCAAATATCATAACCAGGAACAGAGGCAAGCTTTCAATGGTGCAAGAACCAATTGCCTCATTGCTATAATGAGAGGGAGGAGAAGATGGGTTTTGTAGCTTTATGGTACAGAAGTTCAGAAATTAAACTATTTTCCATATCCAACGCTACAAGAAAAAGTCATTTTTGAGGCAAATTTGTGAGAGTTTAAAATCCTTTCCAATTTTGCAATGGATTTGCAATTTTCATAAAATGGGAAGGATATTTGTGAGTGACACACGAATTGTTGCAAATCTCTTGCAAATTTACATGGATTTGCCAATGAATAACATTCGAAATGAAATTTCTATCTAATAAATCGCAACTTTGGCACAAAAAGTTTCATGCAAAACTTAGTGACCATTTTGCAAGGGTCAATCCAATGAAATATGTATGTAATAAAACATGCCATTATATTCACACAATTCGTCATAAGTCCTTGGCTATTTTGTGAGGGATTTCTACGTCATTGATTTTATAACTATGACTTTTAATTATAATTTGAAGTTTTCTTTTTTATATTGAGCCCTTAAAGATCCCTTGCAAATTTGAGACAGATTAGCGAGGGACTTGTTTAAAAAAGTAAAATTATGTTATTTGAGCCCTCATAGATCCCTCGCAACTTTGGGGCAAAACGTTTCCTGCAAACTTGGAGGTTGTTTTCCGAGGGTCAATCCATCACAATATGTATGTAATAAAACATGCCATTATATTCACACAAGCTATCGCAAATCCCTTTCTATCTTGTRAAGGATTTGCCACAACATTTTTATTTTATAGCATATGACTTTTAATTTTTTCATTGAGCCATCGCAGATCCATTGCAATTTGCAAGAGATTAGAGAGAAACTTGTTTAAAAAAGTAAAATTAAAAATAAATATAGAAAGACATATATTATTTGAGCCCTTGCAAAATTGGCCGGGGATTAGTGAGGAACTTGTTCAAAAAAAAAGTAAAATTAAAATTACATCCTAGACTCCTAATCCATCAACACCCCCATCTGCATAGACGTCTAACCTATCAGCACCCCCATCTGCAACTGGTTCTAYGTGAGACTTGCAAGATCCATAAATGTGCCTTGTGATGGAACATAAGTAACCTTTAAACTTTAAAGTTTCTTATTAATTCACATGCATATTTATCTGTCATTTGTAACAATTTATGTACATTCAAAGTGTGTATGTGCTATCACTGACATATTCCAATCTCGGTTTACTGAACCTTATCCCATATTTTCCAAGGTGTCTSCTGAGGTTAAAGATCTATTGTTTGTAGAGTTTGGAGTAAGTTACTTCAATAATTTCAAAGTAATTATAAAGTACTATGATAAATAATGTAACTGCAATTTTCGTTTTTAGAAAGAATGAATCTGGCTTTAGTTTCTTAATTTTTCACTAGTATCTCCATTTACCATTCATCTTAGTTTCTTTTTATCATTCTTCCTTTTGTAACTCCTATTACAGAAATAATTTCATTGGAACCCGATATATAATGCACATATGCRTCAAGGATGAGCATCTAGGTGTGCAAATTGAATGAGCGATACTATGTGTCGAGTTTGCAAAAATAATAAGTCGTCTTCTTGGATGTTGGAAGAGGTCTACCAACAGCTATGCCAGTATTAGTGATAAAAATTTAGTAAACTAGCAAGTGCACTAAACTGTATCGTGTAATACAAATAAGATATCGATCTGTTAGAGAATTTAATCCTAATTATCACTCTTCCTAGGCATTAGACTTCATTTAACTAATCGAAGTTTTGAATATAATGAATTATTATACGATTAAATACAAACAAAATAAAGTAAAATCAAATGATTGAATCAATGGAAGACAAGTCTAAAACACATGATTTCATCTATCCCAGTCTACGTTATCCAATCGACTTTTTGAACCAATGTATTGATCAATAAACAATGGAACCCTTGTTTATCAACTATACTTTTTTAAGTTATAATCAATCTATTTTTCAAAGTAACCAAGTATCTGTATACTCAATTTAAAAACATAGTTGGTATATCGTTCTTTAGATCACACCAATTATATGAAGATATCTCTATTTCACACGCAATTTATGGTTATGTTATTTGACCTGATCATCTTGGTGTTATCTCTAATCTCCCTAGATGATGTTAAAATCAATGAAATATGGCCACTCATTCAAGTGAACAATAAGAACAATAACAAAACTCCAAAGAAGTTCAATACATCAATCATGCAAAAGTCTTCTCCAATCCATAGAAATAGGAGTAGATTCATCGTGGTCTTAGAATAAAAATTTAGTTCATCATAATCGAATTATAACTCAAGGGTTTATAAGAAAAGATGAAAGAAAACATCACTACAACATGAAGCGTAATCYCTTTAGTCTTCAATCTAATCCCTTTATCTTCACTCGATTCTCTTAAATGAAAAGCTCCTCGATGTGTTCTCTGWACTCCAATGATGAAGTATTTTGATCTTGGGAGCCAAATATGAGTTTATATACTTCTAAAATAGTTCCATGAGTCCAATACCAATTAGGAACCTAGAATACCAAAAAACTTTGAAATTTACGCCAATTATGACATGAATCGGCACCCATAAGCTTCTGGAGATCACGGCCAAGAAATAAATGCAATCGGCRCTGGTTTACCTTAGGCAAAACATGGAACCTTTTCTTCGCTATTCAGAGGGCCAAACGACATCTGAATTGAGTAAAACCAAGTGCATTTCAAAGCTCTTCCCATTCCCAATCCATTTATGTAGGATCTRTAGACTTTTCTTTCCATTTCACCTCTATTTTTCTCAAATACTTTCGTACAAAGTAAAATTGATATATAGTGAATATTTACTTAATAAACCGCAATTACATCTAGAAATCTATTGAATTAAACTCTTAAAACACCCTATAATCTGGAAATAAAACCAATGTATGAATTCGTAGTTTGAGGAATTTCAGAAAATCTCTAAATCAACAAAAGAAAATCGACTCAATGGTCATGGTGGTTTAGACGTTTCACTACATACATGAGGTATCTCCTTTCTGAAGCAYGAGATGAGGATGGTAAGTATGAAAGCTATTTGATATCACATTTGAAAACTAATGTCAATTTATCTTGCATGAATGCTATCTTTTCAATTTTCATAATTCGTACTAATTCTTGCAGCTTAAGGAATGAGGAAAAGACTTTCAATATATGGAGAGTTGGCAACGCGGCCATATTTCCARGATGGGCCTAGGAAGGGTGAATTTGTAGATGAGAGATCCCRTTAGACTATGTGAGCATAGAGTTTTAAKTACGGTTCTTGTCTTAATTCCTATAGTTCTATCTCTTGTTGCTTAACTTGTACTTTACATGAAAACTATGCACTTATGCATTTCTCATTTCAAAATATTGCTGCTCAATGACTCTTGACCTACAAATTATTACATTCTCTTGATTTGGGGCAACAACATTAGTCTTTTATGTATAATTATATGTTATTRAATCTTAACACTCCTAAAATATTTTGCTTATTCTGAGTGAATTTCTAGCAATTCAAGAATGTTATTCACAAATAGACTCTACTTTAGAAATTCGGTCCCAGATCAAAAAATGATGGTTATAGAAGTAGGTGGTGGTTYGAAGAAAAGTAGAATCAATGTCATGGGGAGTTAGTTTAAGTGGTTTAAACTAGAGTATGATCGGACATCTTGTGTAGGATCATCTTCTAGTCCATCAAATGAATTTCTCAAAATGGTTGAAAAAAGCAACGGGCTGAGTTTGATAAGGAGATGCAAAAAAAGGGATCGAAAGGTTAAGCACTAATAGAAATGAACCGTATAGTGATGCAACATTTGAGGATGCAATGTCCTTCACAAATGACGGTAGATGATGTCAAGGGTCTCGTAGATGCCTGATCTACTTGATGTTATTGTTTTATTGGGATTTTAAATTGCACTTTTCCATTTTATACTTTGTTTATTATATTTTTTGACTTAATAATTGATTGAAGGTATTATGTTTTATTGGGATTTTACATTAGGTGACTGATCTAGTTTGTTATTGGGGTTTTCTGAGTAATGATATTTTATTATGGATCTTATCATTTTTGGGCAATATGCATTTTATTATTTAAACTGTGTTGGCCATGAATTATTGAATTTATTATTATAGGTATTAAATGTTTTAGAATTTATTAAATTTGAAATTCAAAAGAAATTAAAAATATGATGGCCCCCACAAATCCATCGCAGTTAGATTGCTTGCAAATTTGTGAGGGATCTAATTTTTACTTATTCTGATTAGCCATTCCCTCACAAATTCCTGGAATTTTGCAAGGAATTCTAATTTTATTTATCTTTTGTTAGTCATTCCCTTGCAAATCCCTTGCAAATTTGTGAGGGATTACAAGCGATTTGCGAGGGATTCTAATTTCTATTTATTTTTGTTAGAAATTCTCTTGCAAATCCCTTGCAAATTTTCGAGTGATTCTAATTTCCATTTATTTTTTTAGCATTTCTCTCGCAGATCCCTTGCAAATTTTCGAGGGATTTGGGAGTGTTCCTAATTTATATYTATTTCTATTAGCAATTYCCTTGCCAATACCTGGAAAATTTTCGAGGGATTTGTGAGGGGTCCTAATTGCTATTTACTTTTGTTACCTATTCCCTYGCAAATCCCTTGTAAATTTACAAAGAAATTGCAACGGCCATRTGAGTTTTATATATTCTATTAACTATTCCCTCGCAAATCCTYCCAAATTGGCAAGGAATTGCCAGGGAATAATTAATTAAAAAWTGAAAAAGCCAYTGTAACAAATTATGGCTGCMAGCTTGCAAGGGAATGGAAACGTTAAGCCGTCGCAAATTGGCGATGGCTTTTTTGAAATAATCCCTCGCAAATTTAGCTAGCAACATTTTAGTGACAGTGTACAATTCCTTGCAAATAGTCATTTTGCAATGGATTTGCAAGGGATATGTACCTTGTAAATTCACCTTTTTCTGGTAATGCAAAACTATTGAAGTTTACCACCACTCACAAGATTATAAAACATCATTGTATTCCTATACAGAAAGGAATTAAGAGTAGAGTCCAAAACATTCATAGTTTGATAGGTTATCAAACTGAAGTCTATAGATTTGAGCAAAGATAAACAAAGAGATGGAAGACAAAAATCAATTAAATCAAACTTCTCCCAGTTCTTCAAAAATAGTATCTGATCCCTATTTGTCTAGATACAAAAAATGCAGGATCAAAATTTGCAATCTTCTTTATTGCCTTTCGCAAAACTTGTACTACTGGATTCGCAACTAGGCATCCTCCAGACCAAGTAATAGACCAGATTTCCATTTGTAAAATTATGGGATCTTTCTCGACTTGTAGAAAAGTGGGAAAGCTGTGCGAAGCAACTGCTGAAGGGGAAAATGCACAAATGTGGTTGCCCATTTGTGTTGGAGAGAAGAGAAATTGAGGATAGAGATAAACAAAGAAATGAAGTAACGGCAGAATGAGAGAAAATCTATTAGGGTTAAGGAAGAAAGAACACCAGAAGGAGAAAATCGATTAGGGTTAAAAGATCTTTTTGTTAACTGATGTATTGATTAATGAAACTAAAAAACCAAATCTTTTATATACATTTTGGGCTCGAGCTTATGCGGCTTGAGCACCCCTAACTCGAGCTCATACCAACCCAAATTCAATTAAGGCTCAATCTGAAAAAGTTATGGCTAAGCGGGCCGAGTTCRAGCGACAGTCCTATCTGCATACAAGTTGTGACGCCCTCTGTAGCCCTTAGGTAAAATTGAGGCCAATAACGAGTTTCGTGTGTGGAAACTGATTTTAAAATTCCTCTTTCCTTTTTCATCYGAAGGTTGGTACATAAAACTCACTAGATAAGTAAATTTCTTTCTAACATAATGCATGCAATTGACAAGAACAATTCGAGCAAGTGAAATTTTTCATACATGGGATGTACAAACATTGACCATTAGAAAATTGCTAATGGGATCACGGACACTAACCTTAAACCTTGTAATGTGCATGCGACTTTCAAACCTATAATCGGCCTTGTGAAACATTGTTTTAATATTAGTTGCAGAGGCAGACACAAGGGGAGGACTTTTATGGCAGTGCCTTTGGAACATTTTGAAAAAATATATATATTTTAAGTTATTTGTGTTTCCCTTTCATTCTCAACAAAAAATATAAATTATATTTCTTTTCTCACTCTCTATTGTGCTACCGACACGATATTCCTTCTAGCCATTGCATGAGGGATTACACTGTGGAATCTCATCACCAAAGTGGCTAAGTCATAATTCCTTATCTTTTTTCTAATATGAAATTTATGTGAGGTTGGAAAATTTTTGTCTAAATAATGAGTGTTGGTGACATTATATAATTTTAAGTGAATCATGTGGGTGGATATATTGTATTCTAGAGAAGCACGTGGCATTTTGAGTATGATATTCTTAGTTGAACCTRATATTTCTTACTTATAATGGTCATATTATGCAAATGAGTATATTAGGATTTCATATGAAGGTGAAATTTGTAACTTGAAACTTGAAAAAGAAACTAGAGAAAAGTCACTTAGTGTTGATTCTCATCCCCTAGTGTATGATAGCTTAGGTTAAACGAATATAACCTAAAAGCAATGCAAAAATTTTGTTAATGTTAATTGTGCCCACTAGCTTCCATTGTCTACATCCACCACTGAGTAGTTGCAATTGCTCTTTCAACTTTCTCAGTTCTACCGGGAGTATACRGTGTGAGGTCTTGGATATCGACTCTACTCCTGCAACCAATTGTATTGTAAATCACACTTCTTAATACAGAGGCAATGAAGCCAACTTAGGGGGAAAAAATGATACTCCCTGTATCCACAGGTAGACTTTCTATTCCACTCAATCAATTGGTTGTTGATTAGGTAAGCTAGATATGCTTGACATTTTTTATGCAATAACTTCTATGCCTTAATCCCTGAGATCAACAAATATGTTGTCCTAACTCGATCATCCTGAAATCCTACCACTACTGTTCATGGCATTAAAAACTTACAACTCTACTTCTACAATTGAATTATGCACAATGTCGAGCCAACTAATCCATGCCCAAAATAACATCATAACCTCTAAAAGATAATATTATTAAATCCACTCTTCACATAGATTTCACAATTATGATGCATCATATAAATGGTTACTTTTTCTCCAACAGGCATACTTACTAACAACTTGTATCACAATTCAGTGAAAGCAACTGGCAAGTGTGTTATAAAATAAGGGGTAACAAAAGAATGTAGGGAATCAGGATAAATTAATACGCTAGCCTTATGGGAAAATATTGTTAACATACTTTCACCATGATTGAGTCCTTGCCATATATTTCTTCTCATATGCGAACACTCGAGCCTTGACTTCAGGTTTTCTAGACTTTACCTCTAATGCCACTTGAGATTCTGAAGTCTAGGCTCTCATATCTTCCTGGCTAGGATTGGTTTTCAKAAGACAACCCTAGGCATAGTGCTTTGAACTCTTACATATTATAAACTCGTTATTCTTCCTTTGACAATTGGTTTCCCTGTGTCTGAATCTACCACAATAGTCACAGGTGATAATAGGGTGTTGGCTCGACTTTTCTTACAATTTTCCTCCAGTGGGACGTGTCTGGAAAGAACTTCCTTGCTCTTGACTTTATTTACCCTCCTTCAACACTTTATCGCTATTCTTTGTGAGAGTAGTAGCTTCCACTACAACACCATATGTCATTGGAGGAAATGGYGCCAAATATCGTTGCMACTTAGGGCATAATCCTATTGATAAATGCCAAGTTTTATTTTCCTCCGTGCAAATTACACATAGATAGCACTTTGGAGAGTCTTTTGAATATAGATGCATATTGGTTAGCAGTCATGCTTCCTTGACATAGAGTCTAAAATTCATCATTTCATTTCTCTCTGATCCACTGGAAAATAARCTCTTTCTCAAATTCCTCCAAAATCCATATTTCCAACTAATTGCAGTCATTTACTTCTCCCAAGTTTGAGTTTTGGTTATTGATTGCCACGACAAATACAGTACTATCAWGACCGAATTTCATTTGGGCCCTTGCCAATCTAAAACCCAACATTATATTATGCTCTGAGCTATTGATTTGCAAACCCGTTATGTTCTTTTGTTTACAGCCCCATACATTTTCTAATTAAACTCAATTGACTATCTTTATTTATCTGTARCCAAGCCTAAACAAACTTCTATTTTCTTCCTTACTCCAAGCGCAAACCAATTCTTATTTTATTTATTACACAAGCCCAAATCGGAAATTATCATCTTCCTCATCACATTTTGTGCAGAAAATTTCACGGCAGCCATGGCTACTGTTTTATCACTATCATCGACTATTGTCGACAAGCCATTTCCAGCCATYGAACAACAACTGATCTCCGTTCAAAATCCTAAAACCACCACTACTAAACTCCATTTTGTATGGGGAATCCATTTTTAACATCAAAAACTTTGATTTCATCATTAGCCTTCAAAACATGCTATCAATTCCTGAAAAATTTATTTTCAC
Source organism: Rhazya stricta (assembly GCA_001752375.1). NCBI lineage: Eukaryota > Viridiplantae > Streptophyta > Magnoliopsida > Gentianales > Apocynaceae > Rhazya > Rhazya stricta. Next base: position 4,112,978 of record MEJB01000009.1, read on the forward strand.
CCACCATTATTACTCTCTTGGATACCAACACAACTCCAAGCCTGAAAACAACTCAAGGGAACAAAAGGATATTATATAAAATATTATTTTTTTCTTAAATGAACAACCATATGACATAGATTCCATATTCTTCGTTTAAACGAAGTTACTTTGGCCTTTTCTAAGCTTGTTCTTAGAGAAGTGCAAAACTCTGATGGTGATGGATAGTTGATGAGAAGATTGAGACAGAGTGGAAGAAGAGAAAAGCAAAGAGGAAGAGAGAGGTGCCCATGAGTTAGATTGAAGCGGAGAAAAATAGAGAGAAAAGAAATCTAGAGTGACTAAGTGAAGAGATAAATAAAAGAAAGAAATAAAAAGAATGGGAGTAAGAAGAAAAAAATGGGAAAGAAGCCAACATGCATTAGGCTAAGAGGGTGATKATTGATGCAWGCTTGATAGAGTCATATTTTATATTACATTTTTTCTTACTTAAGTCGTTTCTTATTGAGTTTSTTATATGATTTAACTTATATTGCACTAATTTTGGTCTGAAATGATTAATTGTAGGGTTTTCCTCCTAAATACAACAAAAGGGAAAAAAAATTTGGCTGTAGAAGATTTTAAGACGTTAAACAACAAATTCAAAAGAGTTTGGGGTAATAATACAATTTTCAGAAGTTGAAAACATCAAGAAAAATGACTAAGTATGGGGAGCAGCCAAACTGGCACTGATTTAGGCTTAAACCAACAACCAGTTCAAGGACTCATTTTGTGTTATGTTTTCAAGAACCAAATCCGCGCCAGTTTGGTCAAATCAGGCTCCAATTGAGCTATTTTTAGGGTTTTTTGCATTCTTCTATAAGTAGTGCGTCTTATGGTCAATTTTTTATAAACTTTTGGTGGCTAAAAACACACTATTTTATAGTTTTAGAGCAGTGGTGGAAGAGGCTCATGCTGCCATCAYTAGACCTAGAGTAGCCGTTAACAACTTTGTGATCAAACCCATAGTTATTCAAATGATCCAACAAAGTGCGCAGTATTTAGTGAGGACCCTAATGCTCACGTCTCTAACTTCTTAGAGATTTGTGATGCTTTTAAGCAAAATTRTGTTAGTGATGATGCCATTAGATTGAAAATCTCCCCCTTCACACTTAAAAGCAAAGCATGGCTAAAACTCTCTCCTATCCAAATGCATCACCACATGGGAACAATTAATCTCCACCTTTCTCCATGAGTACTTTYGACCTTCCAAACCTATGAAGTTTAGGAATGATATTACCAATTTTGCTCAAGGTAGTGGGGAATCTTTGAATGAGGCTTGGGAGAGATTTAAAGATTATTTGAGAAGGTATCTTCACTATTCCTTGCCCTTGTGGATGCAAATCCAAATATTTTACAATAGGATGAGTGTGGTATCTACATCTATGATAGATGCCGCTAGTGGGGGAAGTATAATGAGAAAGTCACCTTAAGAGGGTTGGATTTGTTTGAGGAGATGGCCTTGGCGGGTTGCCAATGGCCTATGAGAGAATAACAATGCTAGGAGAGGAGGTGATGGAATTAGATGCCACACAAACCATTCTCTCCCAATTAACTCTCATTTCCAAAWATTTGGATATAGGAGGTATAATCGCTTGAGAATATTGAGGGTACTCATGCGAGTATTAWTTGCACACAAACCACTACTGTAACCCCAACTTCTCTCCCCAGTTCCAAGAAGGTGCCCACTATGTAGGCCCTAATTCTATACCTAACAATGCTTACTCAAATACTTACAACCCCGGATGGAGGAACCATCCTAATTTCTCTTGTAACCTAAATGCAAACTCTAGTTCCAATGTATTGTAAACTACATAGTGGAAAATTGGCTAATTTGCTYAGCTAAARAGTTCAAGGCTCCTTACCTAGTGACACCGAAATCAATCCTAAAGAATGTAATGCCATATCTTTAAAGAGTGGGAGAGTGATATAGGATTTTAAGGGTGATTTAGAAATTGCTTCAAATGAAAAGGAACCGTCTAAAGTCAATGATTTAAGTGAGATGGTTAAGAAATCTAGTGTTGCATCTAAGCTTGATAAAGAGAAGAGGGGTAAAGGTAAAATGAATAGTAAGGAAATAGATTACAAGTTCTTTACCTTTTCCCGCAATAGGTTAACAAGCCTACATGAAAGATTGAAAAATTTAGAAGTTTAGGAAAGATTGAAAAATTTAGGAAGTTTTTAACAAGTTGTTGGATTGGATTGAAAAAATTAGAGATAATAATTCTTTTGTTAAGGGCATTTTTCAAATGCAAAATAGGCAAAATTCTTGGAAGGACATTTTGTCTAAGAAAAGAAAATTGCTTGATTATGATATTTATTTGAACTGAGGAATACTCCCGATTGTTCAAAATAAACTCCTACTTAGCTTAAAGATCTGAGAAAATTCATTATTTCCTTGTCCATAATTGGGTGAGTTGTTTTCTGGTAATGTGCCTTTGGTTGATCTTGGGCGAGCATAATTTGATACCGTCAATATTTTCTTCTAATATATTGGAGTTAGGGAGATGTTTAAACTACAAAACCTAACCCTTCCAATTAGGCCCATAGTCTAATTAGGTAGCTCTATGAGCGATAGTGGAGGATGTATTAGTTAGGGTTCGATAGGTCTATTAGGAAGTATTAGCTGATAGGTCTATTAGGTACCTTCAGTAGATTTTGTGGTATGGGATATGGAAGATGACCATGCGATGCCTTTGTTGTTAGGGAGACCTTTCCTAGCCATACAAAAACATTAATTGATGTGGAGAAAAGTGAGCTAACCTTAAGAGTTGGGGATGAGTATGCCATTTTCAAGATGCCTAAACACCCCTACCAAGATCTAACCAAAGCTATCCAATTCCTTGAAGCTAAGAATGTAGAGCAGCTAGGGGTTTGCATTTGTAAAAGTTGAAMAAAAAGGACATAAACCCAACCTAGTGTTGCAAGCCYCCATTTAGATCTTAAGGGTAAGAAAAAARGGATTAGGAAGTGTAGAGGGAAAAAGAAAAAGTTTGATGAAAAATTTTTAATTTCCTATTTCYGATGTGCCTCCTTGCTTSATAAGATGAAATCACCTCTCTTTGAGGATGACTTGCAAATTACTTTAGGGGATGAGAAAGAAAATCCACCGATCCCACTTTGGCATGATGAATAAAGGAAAGTCGAGCTAGAGACTATAAACTAGAACATCTTTCTTTCTTTTCACCTTTTCTATTCTCCTTTTTTTTTCTCCTCAATGTTCTAGCATTCCTCTTTTATGTTGATTTTTATTTATTTCTTTTTTTAGGAGTTTGTCGCATTTTGGACAAGTTCCAAAGGAGTCAACATCATTTACAACAAGGGGAGTCTCTTTCACCTTACTTTTGTTGTTCTTTGATTAACATTGAGGACAATGTTAAGCTCTAAGTGGAGGGGGGTGGAMGAATAGATTCTTCTTTGTTTGCTTTTATTACATTTGTGTGCCTTTACTGCTTTTTTCCTATAATTTTCAAAATTTTGAGCTTTACTTGTGATCTATTTACATGTTTTGATGATAACACAAATGAGAGACYATTTTGTTTGGCTTGTAGATTTTAGTATTAATTTGATCTATCCTGCCTTYTTTTGCTTTCTAGCAAGAGTARCCTTTTTGTTGTGAATACTTATTGCTTGACACACTAGTGGGGTAATTATGATAATTCATTTAGSACCRCTACTCTAGAATTTGTTTTTGTTAGGCGAAATAAAAAGATAACCATTATTAACATAGGAATGAAAGTCTTAGTCCTTCTTTGGATCGTTTTATCCTTTCACTCTTATCCTTTCTATATTATATCTTTAGTTCCCTTTTTGAGCTTATGAGTATTTTTTATGGCTTATCTTCTTAGATTTGCATACATTTTGCCTTTTTCATTATAAGTGTATCTTTTCTTGTTTTGGGATTGAGTGGAGTTCGTTGAGTGCATGTTGAGAAAATTGGGTTGGGTTTGATGAAAGGAGTTAAGGGTTAAGTTGTTGAGAAAATTATGAAAGAAAATGGATTCTTGAGAGGTGAAAGATTGTACCTCATATTCTATTGATGGAAATGTCTTATGTATCTTCAAAATGAAGAGTAATGAAGAAAAGAGAAAAAAACAAAAAAGAAGGCATGAAAAAGAAAGAAGTTTGGTGTTTGGTAGTTGTTGATAACCATTTAAGAAAGGAAGATGTGGTATAGAAATTTGAAAATAGAAAAGGGCGTTATAAGGTTTCATTGTTGATTATTGCATCACTTTCTTACTTTATTCATCTTCCTCATTTTTCATTTGACTTACCTATACATTAGCCCTRTATTACAAGCTTTAAAGTCCGACTTGACATTTGTTGATTTCGGTTATCTCAATTAGTGGAGAGCTTTGATGATTACAAACCTATGGGGTGGATTCCCATTTCTATATGCTTTTAGTGTTGGGAAGTATTCATAATTCCCTAAATGTTGGGTAAGTCCTTAATAGGCACTTGATTTTGGCTATTCTTACTCACTCATTATTTCCAAATGGGTGGATCTTGTTAACACTTTAATACTCTTGTTATCTAATGGAATTTTGTATGTGTTATTGAATTAAATGTGTAAATAACTCTATCTTCTTTTTCTTTGGTTGAATTGATCGGATTATCTAGATTGTGCCTTATCGCCATATTTTGTTCGAGAATGAACAAAAGGCTAAGTAGGGGATAGTTGATAGAGATTGATGATTTATATTTCACTTTTCCCTTAAGTTGTTTTTTGTCGAGTTTCTTATATGATTTATATTRTATTGCACTAATTTTGGTTCGAAATGATTCGTTGTAAGATTTTCATCTAAAATACAAGCAAAGGGAAAAATCGGCTGTAGAAGAGCTTAAAGTGGTCAAACAACAAAATTTCATAAGATTATGAGGTCAAAACGCAATTTTTAAAAGCTGAAAACATTAAAAAAATGACTAAATATGGAGAGCAGCCAAATTGGCGGCAATTTAGTCGTGAACCGGCGCGATTCAAGGACTCATTTTGTGCTATGTTTTCCAAAACCAAACTGGCACTGGTTTGGTCCAAATCAAGCGTCGGTTTGGTCTTTTCAGCCTCAAACTGGCACCGTTTGAAGCCAAATCAAGCACGAATCGAGCTTTTTTTAGGATTTTTTGTACCCTTCTATAAATAGAATGCTTATGGCCAACTTTAGAAAATGGCTGAAAACATATCTTTTCACAGTTTTAGAGTAGTTTTAATAATAGGGACTTGGAGGAAGCCATTGGAGAGCTTAAAGATTTGTATTTAACCAGGATTACTTAAGGATTTGTTCATCAAATCGGTTTCTTCTTCTCTAATCTTTGGTATTAACATGTTTATTATACTTTCTATGGTGGATTTCATGAGTTTCTTAGGCTAAACGTTTTGTGTTGCTTAAGGTAATCTGAGAAGATGATTTCTTTATAATGGGTTAAACTCTATTGTGCCTTCATTGTTGATTCCTAATCTAGTTGAGTTGTTCATTATCATTGGCTCTCTTAATTCTTCTTGTGGATTAGCAACCTACAAATCRATTTCATAATCAATTTGGAAGGACCAGGAGGTGAACTAATTGATTAGGACTTAGGCAATGTGACCCATCAGTATTAAACCGACTAGGGATAGAATCACCAGGTGGCCAACCTTGACTGTCATGATTCAGACTTCATTTCTTCACTTCCTCTATTTTTCCTTCTATTACCAAAAATAGTAAAGAAATTTTAAAATTTAAATGATTACTCCTTAGCACATAATAGACCCAATAGTTCAATGTATGAGAGTTGGCCTTACATAGGTGTTGATCTGGATATTGCTGAGTGTAGTTCAAAGTATGATTCAAAAGAGTTTACAAGGACAAGTTTACAGGGGAGTGATGAAGAGATGCATAGAAGTAGACAACCAATATATGAGAGCTTTAGACTAGATATTAACATGGAGAACTCATATTTCAAGGTGGGTATGATTCTCAACTCAAAATAGCTRTTTAAAGATGCGGTTAGTTTGACAACGTTATCAATGATAAAAGAAAAGAAAAAAAATTGTAATTATAATAGAATTTGTGTCACCTTTGATGGTAAGAACTGCAAATGAACCAGATCGGCATCAACATTAAAGTCAATTTCATATTGGAAAATTAAGTCACTCCATCATAAACACAAGTGCAAGAGAAACTTTCATTAAAAAATTAYACATCGAACCTATCTARTTAAAAGATACACTAAGGATTTTAGATCAAGCAAGGGTGCGAATGTGGCATATTAATAGAAAATGTACATGTTAAATTGAAAGAAAAAACACTTTTCAATTAACCAAGTTTATAGAGCAATGGCTATTTGCAAGATGTATGATAGAAGGTAGCTAGGTACAGTAATTAATACACAGAATAGCAGGATATTTTGGAGAAATTGAGAAATTTTGATCTATATAACATAATAATGGACTAAGAATGACAAGAAGTGTAAGAAACTTACTATGTTTGGAATAGTTTTTAGAAGGCTATGTGGAAGTGTGATTTATCTTGATGGTTGTCRCCTAAGGGTTTACATCCATGGATTTTATTGACAATAACCAACAATTGAGCATACCCTGTAGTAGTCATCATTTAAGTTGAGATTAGCAAAAGTTGAAAATTGTTTCTAAAGATGTTGGTTCAAGATTTGGGCATTTACGAGTAAGCAAACAAGACCATTATGCCTGAGAGATTGGAGATAAATTCATACTGTGATGATGCATTGCTAACTCAATAAATTTTAATGTCATTATCTCATTCCAGCAATTGGAAAACTACTAGCTAGGCTAGAGCATGGGTTTTATATTTGGTGTTTGCACAACAACTAAAGAAAACCACTGTAGGTAGGCTTTAAAACAATAGGTGGGCATGTACTAGACAGGGCAGTCTTCGGCCTTGGCGACATAGGCAATCCCCTAGAGACCCAAAAAAATGAATCAGTTGAGGGGTCAAAAAACATTCATTAGGTCTTATTTTTTTTATTAATTTTCTTAGTTTTACATCCCAATATGAAATTAATTGATGTTAGGTGTAAAAACCCAACCCAAAGCAAAACTGAACTGGTCTAACTCAGTCAAATGAAATCAAAATTTTATTTTTATTTTGGTTTGGTTTAGAAAATTCTGAAACAAAACCAAAAATATTGATTTGATTTAAGAAATTATTCAAATCGAATCAAACTAAACCGATTTAATAAGTTATTGGACTTTGACTCTACGAGTCTTTGACCAACCCAACCCAAGTTGAAAATTGATTTTTGCTAATCCTAATCCTCTCCCACTCTCCTCTTTGCACCTCCTCTTAGTATCTTGTCCTCTCCTCTCTACGCCTTTGTTCAGTCCCTGCTCTTGCATCCTCTCCACTTCTAGTCTCCTCTTTGAGTCGCTCATCCTCTCCTCTTTGGCTCGGCTRCCAACACACATACTACAGAATGCAGGTCTTCCATTGATATACAATCCTTTCTCTCTTCTCTTCTCTCGAATTCTAACATGTTCTGAGTTTCGTGGGTGATTAATTGTAATCTTCTTGTTCAGTTATTGCATTTAAGCATTAAGGTTCATGAATTGAGGATCAAGACAAAGCAAGAGTTGCTTGCTCAACTRAAGGATCTGAAGGCCAAGCTTGCCCTTCTCCTTGTCGCCAAGGTCACTAGTGGTGTGTTAATGTTGTGCCCTAAAACATTATTTATTTGTAGTAGTTCGATATTTATAACAAAAGAAATTTTGAAATTATTTCCCATTTTGTCCATTTATTAGTTTTCTATTCTTTTCATATGAGCAAGATGATGAGATAAAAGAATAATCAAGACTAATAATAAAGTTGTTCTTAGTCATAGGATTATTATTGGGACAAATAATAATTCGTAAAGACTAGTCTTGTTTATATTCTATATGATCAATTATAAAGACATTGATGGAATGGAAGATGATKAATCTCATACCATTGCAAATAAGAAGTTTTGTGTAAAGAYAAATGAATTTGAACATGACTTAAACTAAATGCACAAGTAAACGAGAAATTACTTGTTATGAGATTATGAAGTTTTATACTTTTGACTTGAGATGATATATGTTCTCATATTCCCTTAGCTATGACTTACTACTRTTGACTACTCBAAGTATATGGGAGTATAAGATAATTTGTAGCACTAATATAAGATATATGAGAATATATGATCATGCAATAAGGAATCCATTACTTATTCTTTAACAAGAAAGACATCATTGTACATTGATTCTTGACTGAGAAATCTTCGACAAAAGTGGAATGTGATGAGAAAAAGGGTTTTTCATAGTAGTCAAAGAATCAAAATAATGTGCTTGATATGTTCCCAGAAAGGATGTCAAAATGGAAGGAATAAAATACTATACTCTTGGTTCATTTGATAGAAGTCGACCAACTTCTTCATTCATTGAATAGGTCCCGTGGAGTGTTTTGCTAGATACCAACCATGATATATGGAAATACTAGTATGGAGTTATGGGAACATAATAGTGAAATAATATTATGAGTTTAATATTAGTTTCTATTGYTATTCAATTATAAACCYAGGAGGTCACATACAATAGGACTGTTAGGGGCAAAATGATCATTTWCACTAGCTTATATCGAATAGGTAAGGATCCTAACATATCCTGAAGCTCAGTATAATGTGAGAGATTATTAATAATATTAATAAATTAGTTTACCTAATTGTGATAAAAATAAATTAAATTAATTTAATGAGCTTGTAAAGTCGGAATCCTAAATGAGAAAGCCCAAAATAAAATGGTCCAAAGTGTTGGGCTAGTATTAAGTGCCAATTAGGTTCTTGAAGTCCAATGAAAGTTGTTTAATGAATTACCTAATTTGATTTAGGGTTAAGATTTTAGAAGTATATAAATATACCATTATAGACTAGGGTTTAGTGTTAATGGAAATCTTTGATGACTGCTATAGCAATGCATTTGAACTACTTAAGCAAGCACTGATCTTAGCTCTTATCATCACATCACCAAACTAGATATTGCATTTCGCCTAATGTGTGATGCAAGTGATTATGTAGTAGTGCACTTCTTAGCCAAAAAAAAAAAAAGAAGAAGCTATTTCATCCTATCTATTAGGCAAACAAAATTCTCAATGAGGCACAACAGAACTACAATACTACCGAGAAAGAATTACTTGTAGTGGTATTCACATTTGAGAAGTTTTGAGTTTATCTAGCAGGAAGAAAGGTGATAGTATTCAGTGACCATTTGACAATTAAGTGTATTATCTTGAAGAAATATGCTAAACCAAGGCTATAAGCTGGATACTATTACTGCAAGAGTTTGATTTGGTAATTAAGGACAAAAACGAGACTGAGAACTACGTGGCTGACCACCTATTTAGACTGAAGAAGGAAGAAAAGGACCCTCAAGTGCAGATTGCTGAATCATTCCTTGATGAAAAAATTTTAACTATCTCAAGTGCTACAACACCTTGGTATTCCGAGTCAACTAGTTAGTTAGTGAAATAAAACCTCCYGGACTAAATAAGTAGCGATTAAAGAAATTCTTGCATGATGCAAAGTTCTACTATTGGGATGAACCTTTCCTATACAAACTTTGTGCCGATCAAATTTGAGAAGATGTGTTGCCAATGAAGAAGYTCAAAGTTTGCATAGTATTGTCATAYTACACCATATGGAGGACGTTCTGGAGGAACTCACACTGTAGCTAAGATATTTCAAACTGGTTATTATCGGACAACATTATTTAGGGATGCTTATGAGTTTTTTAAAACTTGTGATAGATGCCAGGAAATCGGGAACATTTCCCAAAGGTATGAGATGTTGTTGAACAACATTATTGAAGTTGAATTCCTTGATGTATAGGGAATTGATTTATGGACCATGTCCAAAATCTTTTGGAAATACTTATGTTCTCGTTGTTACGGATTATGTTTCCAAATGGATTAAAGCTACATTATTGCCCACCAATGATGCAAAAAAGGTGGTTAAATTTCTTCAAAGGAACATTTTCACAAGACTTGGCATGCTTAGGGCGTTGATCAGTGATGAAAGAACACATTTCTGCAATAAACTGATGGAGAATATTCCTATCGAATATGGTGTAAAGCATAAAACTGTTACAATATATCATCCCTAGACTAGYGGCAAGCAAAAATCTCCAAGAAACCAAAATGTTTTTAKAGAAAATTGTATTCCTAAAGAGAAATGATTGGTCTTTAAGGTTGGAKGAGGTATTATGGGCATACAAAACAATATTTAGAACACCATTGGGAATGTCACTTTTCAAATTGATCTATGGGAAAGCCCATCATTTGCCATTTGAATTGGAGTGCAAGATGCAATGGGCAATCAAGACATTGAACCTCAATTTAAAATTGGTTGGCCAACACAGAATGCTTCAACTTAATGAGATGGATRAATTCAGAAATGTTGTGCATGAAAATGTAAGAATGTGCAAGGAAAAGACCAACACATGGCATGATCAAAAAATTCTAAAAGAGGAACTTGAGGAAGGTCAACAAGTATTACTGTTGAACTCTAAACCCAAGCCATTCCCTRGAAAATTGTAGTCTAGATGGTGGATTCCTTTTGTAGCCATCAATGTACATCCTTATGGAGCAATGAAATTAAGGGATGAGAATAATAGAAKTACATTCCAAGTGAATGGATAGAGGTTGAAGCACTATCAAAAACAAAAAGTAGGAAGGTCCTTCTTAACATTCAAAGAAGCACAGTAATGCTACAGCAAGAGTTAAGCTTAGGATTATCAAACAAGCGCTTGGAGGAGGCAGYCCTCACCTGTCGGCTACAAAAGAAGTTTATTTGGACTCCTAAAGCAACCGTTGATGTCCTCGAGAACCTAAGAGCCATGATGGTTGATGAGATAACTCTTGGTCTCTCAATTGACGTGCTCCTTCGAAAGAAAACCATCCTTCGAAAGAAAACCATCTAGGATCTAAATAAAGTTCAAATCCTCAACCTCATTCTCAGAAGCAACCAATAGTCGAGAAAAAACCTAAGTAGGAAAATGGCAAAAATGGCACGTAAGCGTGCTACCGCACAAAAAAAGATAGCAACTTTGCCAAGATTCGTTACAGAAGAAGTGGGAGAAAGGTTAGGAGAAAATTTCAAGAAAAAGAGTTTGCTGCTAGAGACAGGGTTTCACTTCAATAGATTGATTGKAAGCGTGAAGGAGGRTATTGAACACCACAAATGGGAAGAGTTCCCGCAGTATCTAGACAACCTAGTTCTCAACTTGGTAAGGGGTTTTATGCCATCCTGAGCAACATCAAGGATGTCATAGTTATGGTAAGAAATGTAGTGATAAYCGTAGAAAATATCCCTTCATTTACCCCCATTTTTGCTYATTTTCACACAATTCCTTACTCTTCAATGCTCTCAATTRTGGTATGTGATCTCATTTTTGACATATAAAGTATTAGCATATTCAATTGGTATATTAACTAGAAAAATACTTATATAAATCTAAAAAACRTGATCSTTGAGAATGTTTGAAAAATAGAGAAGATTGCTAACATCTAGGCATACGAGGCAAGGGTGTTAAAAGCAAAGAACAAAAAAGGAGCAYAAATCTGGAGCATTTAATTGAAGAATTAGGTTGAAAACAACAAAAAGGAAAATGTCAGAGTTGACTTCAAGTTATTTCCCAAAATTTTGAAGCAAAAAAAAAAAAGCAGTGGAGACAAGATTACCAAAAATAGGCACTACAAACCAAATGTATGCCGATTCAGCAGTCAACTATCAGTAGCTGAAAGTTATAGCATCACTAACTTCGCGACATTCTGGCTCTATATAAGGATYAGCTGAGCAACAAGGAGACAGAGTGAATAGTTGTAGTTCTTAGAGTTTAGCATGGATAGCTAGGGTTCTCTTTGATAGGGGGAACCATCTGTATTTAGAATTTGCTTGCTTTAGTTTTAGATTAGAAAAGGATAAGACAAAAGTCCTTCTTACTTAATTTTACTCTTTTGCATTTCAATCTACAATACTTTTGAGTTTATTCAAGTTYGTTAAAAGTTTCAAGTTCGACCATGAAAAGTTCGTGCTAGAGGTGTGACGAGGATACCAACAAGGAGATCTTCAAAACCCTTAATGTGGAAGGAATGGAGTGGACTATTTTGTCCCCTGGTGTAACGACGACCTTGAAGTCCTCACTCATCCCTCCAGCCAAAATCTTGTACTATTTTCTTAGGTCCCAAATCTTTCATACTGCACATGACTATCGCATGAAAGAATGATGTTGCTTTCCTCCAGTCTTACTGGTAAGTTTATTAATRTTGGCCGTTTAATCTTTGTCCAAATTCGTACATGCGGTGAGAAAAGAGAAGGAAAACTTTTCTTTCCTTCTCTTCTAACCTTATGTGTCAGCTAGCTGGAGCTGCTAACAACCCAGATAAAAAAATAAGTAGTAAAGAACACAACACCAATCAACATGTATGCTATAGTATGAATCGGCAAAGAGACTGAAGAACCATCTACCCTGGCCACCAGAAAGCACAAGGCCACTTTAAGAGAGTAAATGATGGAGGAATCAAATAAAGAGGAAGAAGTAGAGAAAGAGGAAAGATGTGGAAAAAGGAGATATTGTTGAAAAAGAAGAAGTTGATGAAAAAGAGATGGAGGTTGAAGMAAAAGATATCGCGGCAGTAGCAAAACCCATAGACCGATAGGTTAATGAACTTTCATAAATTAACGAAATTTTCTCAAAGCTACAACAATCCCAGGCCCTCCTCTTGGCTAAGTTTTGGGTTTATGGGAAAAAAGGGATGTGGTCGATTGGCTGAACATGGCAAAAACATTGAAGGTAAAGAACACGCGTGCCCATCCAACTTTTCCCATGAATTGYTGCCAAAAGCTRAGGATGATGAGATGRAMGAGTATGCTACGATGAAACAGTCAAACAAGGCTAGTGATTGGAATTCTACATGCTGGTACAATATCTAGGGCTATGTGAGCCCTTTCTAAATCTAATGAGTCCATTCTTTTCCCCTATTTTTCTTCATTTTTACATAGTTTCTTACTCTTCTATGCTCTTAATTGTGGTAGTTGACCTAATTTTTGACATATTAAGGATCAACATATTCAAGGAGCATATTAACCAGAGAAATATTAAGATATGTCTAAAAGGCTTGATCCTTGAGAAAGTTAAYAGAACAAAGAAGATTGCTAGATCATTTAGGCTTATGAGGAAAAGGTTTGAAAAGCATAGAAAAAAGAAGAAGTACAAATCTCGAGCATTTATTGAAGAATCAGGTTGAAAGCAACATGAAAGAAAATGTCGGAGTTGACTTCAAGTTCTTTGGAAAATGCTGAAGTAGAAGAAAAGCAGTGGGGACCACATTAGCAAAAATAGGCACTACAAGTTGAATGTTGGCTGAGTCAGTAGTCAATTACAATGTCGCCAACTCAACAAATTCTGGATTTATATAAGGATCAGCCGATCAACAAGAAGAAAGTGTGAGTAGTTGTAGTTCTTAGAGTTTAGAATAGACAATTAGCGTTCTCTTCGACAGGAGGAACCATCTCTAGTTAGAATTATTTTGCTTTAAATGTAGATTAAAAAAGGATAAGACGAAAGTCCATCTTACTTAATTGTGCTCTTTAACATTTCAATATACAAAATTTTTGAGTTATTCAAGTGTGTAAAAGTTTCAAGTCAGTTTTTATTCATCTTTGATTCTATTTTCTAAAAGTYCTTAGCTGTAGGCAAATCTTGAAGAAGCTATTTGTCCATGGTTAGAGGTTTATGTCATTGAGTAAACCCTTTTTAGACATAAGAAGGTTTCACTAAGGGTTGAGGAAGCTGTTAGCCTAACACACATTTTTTGGAACTCACTAGTAATAAAAAGAGTACCTAAGAGTTATTGCAATAGATATATGGTTAATACTCTAATTAAAATCTACATGAGTGGTAAGGTTTRAGGAACAATAATCTTTGRGACTTGTAAAGCTCTTTGAGAYAGAAATCTAAGTACTCAGTAGGGAGAAGAAGACTTACTCTACAAAGGAAAGTGTGTARCATCAATGAGATGTTGTAATGAGGATTCACAATATATGGTATAATCATCTTACTTGTCCAACAATTGCAGAATCGGAGATTTTATCTRAGATATCATTCGAACCCTACCTGCCTGTGCTACAACATATATATTGACTCTAACKTTTACTTTCTTATCACTGATCCAACTTTTAATGCTTTCAGTCTTTACTTCGGTTATTTACTTTCAGTATATAGTTTACATAGCTCTTTGTTATTAGATATTGCTGATGCTATATCACAACTATTTCTTTACTCAAAGTTTGACACGTTTTACCTTAAAYTATCCTCGTGGGATTGACACTCTACTCATTTTTACTACTTGCGGGGCRCGTATATTTGCGCGTCTATTAGTTTCATTGCAAATAGATTRGACCCTAAAAGGTAAAAGTGATCAAGGTATTATCTAAGGTGATAAACAAAGCTTGTGGGCTCTTGGATGGCAAATTCAACCATGAAAMGTTTGTGTTGGAGGTAGATGATGACATGAATGAGGAGATTCACAAAACTCTTACAATTGAAGGGACACAATTAACCATTTCGTCCACTRGAGTGAAAACAATGTTGAGGTCCTTACTCATTCCCCTGGTTAAGATCRGGTACCATTTTCTTAAATTTTGTATCCTCCCTACTACCTATGACTATACTATATCTCATGAAAGGATAATGTTTCTTTACTCTATCCTTACTGGCAACTTTATAAGGTCTGGTACCATTTCTTCCGATCTTTCACTATTACTGAACATGAAACTCACCTCATCGCTATTGAACACCATGACATGCGCAGAAGGCTTATCGAATTCCTACACGGTAATTTCGCTTTCATCCCTGGAGCACCATGTCTTAACCACATTGTGTTTAAGACTGCAATAGGGCACTCCTAGAAGTGTGGTAGGTTTAAGATAGCATAGCTTAAGGAGGGCTACTACCAATTCCTCTTTGGTACTGATGACACCATCACCTATATACTCGAGAATGGCCCTTGGACTTTTATTAATTACCCTATGCTAGTTTGACCATGGAAGACTAACTATGATCCTTTCAAGGATGATTTCACCACATAGAGATTTTGGATATATATAGGTGGCCTGCGATGCAAATTCTGTACTCTTGAATTTGCAGCAAAGGTTGGCCTCAAATTTGATCATTGTTGTGAGGTCAATGTTAAAAAGAAGCTTGATGTTGAAGGGCCAGGCGAATCAATTTTGACATCAAACAGCTACTTCATCGCTTTGTTCACTAAAGATCACT
>MEJB01000009.1:4128748-4162571 GCA_001752375.1 Rhazya stricta
ATCAAATTGATTTTTTCCTTTAGAAAACCAATAAATATTTTCTTAATTCATTTGTGCTTGAAAAGTACAAAATTTTGACCTTCTTAGGTTAACATYGTAAATTTTGGATCAAGTCAGGTTCTATATAAAAGCATATTAAAACTTTTTTAAAAATATTTTCTGAGTTTATTTTATCTYAATATTACTTCCAAACATTTTCAAGCTAGGATTACCAAAATCTACAAATTTTGGAACACCTTTTCTGGTATAGGTACTGCTACTTTAGACAGACACCCCGCACTCACAGATACTTTTGGAAGGCTTCATTATTTTCCATAACTCATATGAAGTCTTTGCTTCTTTCTTTCGAGGCACCTTATTTAAAAGGCAATTAGCTAACATTACAGCTTCCCTTCACATATCTTGTGGGAACCCAAAACTTAATAGTATTGCATTCATCATTCTTTTAAGGTGCGATTTTTTCGCTTCTGCAACCCCATTTTCTTTAGGTGAGTAAGGTGTTGTAGTTTCCTGTCTAATTCCACGTTTTGTAAATTCAGCAAATGTTGCTTCATATTCACCTCCTCGATCMGTTCTCAATGCCTTAATCTTTTTATGAGTTGATTCTCAACTTCATTTTTATAGAGAACAAATTTCTCTACCACTTCATCTTTAYTTTTAAGAAGAGACACATAACAATATTTTGTGCTATCATTAATGAAATTAATGAAGTACTTTTTTTTCCATCCTTTTTCTGTTTAAATTTAAATAACATACATCAGAATGTATTAGATCAAGTGATTTCCCGTTTCTTTCAATAGAAAAAAATGACGGCCTAGTCAATATTGCTTCAACACAAGTTTCGCACTTGTGTTTACAATAAATATGGAATGTCGATATACTATTCAAGTTAATTAATCTATGCAAAGTATCATAATTAGCATGTACTAATCTACCATGCCACAAGTTTGAAGACTAAGGAAATTAGTAGAAGAGTTATTCATTTTCTTTGGGCTTAAGAGTTATTACATTGAGCAAAGTCCATYAGTTACATAATCCTTTCTAACAAACATTCTACTCTTGGATAAAATACCTTTATCTAGCTATTATTAAAGTCATGTGTTTAGCAGCGATCCTGACACCAAGTTCTTGCGGATCTCTAACACATATAGCACGTTCGTCAGAGTCAATTATTTCCCAAAAATATCTTTAGAATCACGTTTCCTTGATTCTTGAACACCGAATTAGCTGAATTTCCCATGTTCAACTTCTCTGCATTGTTTGTCTCCTTAAGAGTAGTGAACATCTCTTTGAGCAGACATGATGGTTTGCACTAGTATCAATCCACCATTCTTTTGGGTTTGAGCCCACCAATTTCAATTCAGAAATGACTGCTATAGGATTATTTCATATACATCATTGGTGATGTGATCCACCACATTTACCTAATTTTTGTTATTCCTCTTTGGCAGTCTGCACTCTGAGGACTTGTGATCAAGTTTSTCACAGTTGAAGTATTTTCAAGAAAACGTTTTCTTYGACACTCCTCCTTTAGGTCCCACCTTAGACCATTTCAAAAACTTAGTTTTTCTACCTCTTCRAGCTTTGGCCATGTTCAATAATATTAGCCTTAGCTACAACTCAATTTAACTTCTTTTTTTCGATCTTCTATTGTCCTCCTCAATATTAAGTATGAAAATGAGATATTTAATGCTCATTTCCATTTGTTTGTGCTTTTGGTATTTTTTTTTCTTTTTGAAATCTTTTCATGCTAAAAGTAGCTTTCTAATGATAGCCACCACTTGAAAAGATTCACTCAGGGTATCCTCACAGCATGAACTTCATGCAAGATTTCCTAAAGCTTCTGTAATTGAACGCTCACCATTTTTGAGTCCACCATTTTATAGTCTAGAAAGTGGGCAATAGTAAACTTCTTTGCCCCCGCATCCTCGGTCTGATATATCTATTCCAAGGATWCCCATAATTTCTTTGTCGTTTTCTTTGCACCATACACATTGTATAGTGTATTGGMCGACCCATTCAAGATATAATTTGCGTCATAGGAAATCAGAATGCTTCCAAGCTTCAATAGCAMTGACAATTTGGACATATCCCTCATCCTGATTGAGTTATGGATYAAGASTCTCACAAGATGCAAGGTGGTCAAGTAAAATAGCATTTATTGCTGCCACCTCTTGAAATTGACTCCAGTGAATTTACCCAATTTTTCTTCGTGATTAACTGAAATGGTCACAGTTGGAGGGGTTACATGAGCCACAAGTTGGGGTATTTGAGCCAAAGTTGGGGTCACATTSCCTCGAGTTGCTACAATGGGTGTAGTTAGATTAGATTCCATGTCTGAAACAAGAGGTAAATAATCAGTTTTTCTTCTTTTTTGTTTTATAGACCAATTATGAAATTTGGTTTAAGATTGTTAGTCCAATAGTACAAAATTCAATAAAAATTCAGAATCAATTATAAAATAAAATGCAAAATGAAAATAAAGGAGTAGAAGTACATATACAATTTATTATAGAATTTATAATGTAATCAAGGTTTGTGTGGATACAGTTTCCTTAAAATACTGCTTGAGCCRAACCACCAAATAGACTRAAAGTTCACAAATTCTACTAGAGAGAAGCTAGAACAAGAGGAACCAAATGACAATTTTCTGTTTTTCAAAACACTATGCAAAAGCTAAAAACTCTCGTAGATTTGTCAGAAATTCTTTGTCTAAACCTCTAAGGAAAAGCTGGAACAATCTGTGAAGAATTGTTCAAAAAAGGCCCATCWATATAGGCTGTAGAATGGCTTTTTGCCTTCAAAACAGCTGGAACTAAATTCGGGAGTTTAAACCCTGAAATTTAAGTGTTGTAATAAGGTGACACTGCAGGAAAACTGCAGAAATTACTGGCAGAAACTGCTGAAACATCTGCATAATCTGCACATTTTTTACTGCAGAAAGCTGCTCAAAACTAAAATTAAATTGCAGAAACTGGTAAATTAGATTTTCTGCAGCTTCTTATTTTTTTTTTTTTTTGGTGGCATTTCAGCTGCAGTTTTAACAGCCTTAAAGCTAAAAATAAAACTGGCAAGTCCATTTTCATTCACACTTTAATTCCAACAGTTTTCCAACAATAGTTTCTTTGGTCATKATTAATTGGTTTATTTTGAATTTTATTACGCAAGATCAAGATATTTACAATTGTACTGAAAGCATGTGATTGGATTATCAATTTAGTTGCTTTGTATAGTTCTACCTTTTCATTAATTAGGAATTACTGGGTTTGTGTATTTTGTGTTGATTAAATTCTTCAATGTGTGTTRACACTAAGATTTATCTTTGTTGGTACTTCTGGATGACGGGAAATTTTGTAATTATATAGCAATACATGCTTTTATTTACATGTTTTAGAAGCTGCTGTTTGGGAATGAAAATCATTACCTTTTTTTGGGACTTTGGTGTGATTGCATTATGCATCTTAGTTTCATCATATGTTTTACTTGCTTTGTGTCATTTAGTGATGTGTACATGTTAAATTCCATTTTTTTTGAAGTAATTTTAACATGGATGCAAGTGCTATACTGGTTGAAGACAATCATGCACCAAAATCTACAAGGTCTGTTATACCAATTGACTCAATTTACATCSGTCTTCAAATCCCCAAGGAGAAGAATGAGACAGAAAGCTCGCACCATGATTTTTCAATCCTGTAAGGCTTTCTTTGCATCTAATTTGAAACTTCATATAACTGGAAACAACTTTTGAATTTTGAGGTTTTTCGTTGATTTGAAAGTACTTTCAAATATCAAGTTCATTTATATGCTCATCTATTCCCATAGATGGTTATCTTGTTAAACTTCTCAATTTTCTGCTGGCTATGAAGACGGATGTATTTGTTGGAACTTCTGCTTACTTCTTTTCCYATTACTGATGCAGTGAATATGCTGCTGAAAGGAGGATGAAAAATCCAAGAGCTTCTATGCCTTTTGCATCAGATGAAGAACCAATTGCTCAATTTGGAAATAGCAGTAGTACTGGTACTTACTCGTTTCCATTTGTTTCAATTTTAAAGATTGGGATGAGCATATTTGAACTATTCTGTATATTTTTATCTTTATTTTCTGGACTATATCTGCAGGTGATAACAAAGGACCAACTGGCCAAGTGAATAACGATGATGGCAATAGAAAGATTTCCGAAAAGTTCCAACAATCTGCAGATGGTAGTTCTACTGAGATTCCTTTAGATGAGAAATGCAGCTCTGTTGGTGTCAACTATAGAATCGAACTAAAGCCTTCTGGTGCAAGTGATCTCTTTCATAAACTGGAGGTAGCTATTGTTGGTACAGGGAATACAGTTGGAGTTGCTCCCCTTCAGGGGGAAGAAGGTGGTGATGGATCATCTGCAAATGACCTTAAGAAAAATGAAAATTCAAGCACTGTATCACGTTGTCGAAAGAAAAAGCTACGTCACATGAGTGACTTGTTGAGTGAGCCAAAGCTTGTTGCTTATTCACGGTTWGGGACAGTTGCATCTCAAGGTCAAGCTCCTTATCAGGATATTGGTAATAGTACTAAAAGTCCTCAAAAGAAAAAAAAAAAAAAAAAAGATGCCTCAGGAAAAAGATTGATAATTGAACATCATATATTTTTTTATCTTTATCTTCAGTACACAAAATTATGTATCACGGGATATTTGGTTGATAGGTTGAGACCTATTTCAACAGTGGCCTTCGTGGTGAGGCCAACTATAGATAGAAACCTGATAAGAATCGATGAGATAAAGATGTTTTTGGTTTATAGAAAATGCGTTGGAACTGCTCTTCAGGCTGTTTGATAGAGGGAAAGTCACTTGAACTGCCATTAATGAATGGATGATGATTATATGTRTGACTTGAAGCTGGTATATGTTCTTGACTAAAAAATGCAAAATTGCACAATGGAAGGATGATGATTATATATGTGCAGGAATTGTGTTCTTGGGCTGAAAAACAAAAAACTATTTATTAAGCTTAAGAAGCAAGCACTAAAAACTTCTTAATTTTTCTTAGAAAATTTTTATAGCCATTTCTGTACATTCAATCAAAAATTCCTTTACTTTTCATCTGTTTCCGTTCTTTTTTCTATAATCTACTCTACATGCAATCATCTACATGCAATCATCTGATGAAGTATCATCAGATTGCCCTTCCACTTCCATTAGTCACATAGTTGCAAACCGAAACAAGAAAGAAACAAATTATTAATTCCCTTGCTAAGAGGAATGGGATCTTTGGTAGATTCTTAGCGCTGGGAATATATATCAAAAGCTCAGTATGCAGTTTGAATGCAATCTATTTTTAAATTAGCAATTGAGGTTATACAAAATCGGAGCCAGAAAGAGAAATTGTTTAATCTAGAAAAGTCTTCTAATTCTCTTAGGGAAATCTTGTGAAATTCATTTTTTTTTAATTGTAAATTCCATTTGTGTATGTGTGCCCCTCCCAAAAAAAGCATATAGTATCCTATTCCATGGATCGGGAACAATCGAAAAAATAGATCCAAGATTTCTTGAAATGTTTACTATAATGCTACCAATAATTGTACTAACCYGCCCACATATTTTTTCCCCTATCACTATCACAAAGAAAGCAAAAAATACCCCTTTTTGTTTTGGGAATGAAATTCTACCCCGGCCCCCTTTCGAATTAATTGATGTATTTAGTGGATCCATTGGGACTAACGAGGCTCGAACCCACAGCTTCTGCCTTGACAGGGCAATGCTCSGACCAATTGAACTGCAATCCCGGGGAAATAAGGGATCTAGCAGAAATTTTGATTCCTTATCTCTATTTTTGAAGGACAAGGGGATTATACATTATACGTAGTAGATTGGCGAATTATTGGGCCGAGCTGGATTTGAACCAGCAGTCAGACATACTGCCAACGAATTTACAGTCCGTATCCACATTAGATACGCGCTCGGAATCACGCATCGACCCAGGAACAAATCTACCTGATAGGCTAATTGATAATTCGTGATCAACTTCCTTTCGTAAGTACCCTACCCCCAGTGGATAGTCGAATTCCCGCTGCCTCTTTGAAATAGAGAGATGTCCTGTACCACTACAGACGACGAGGGCCTACTTGCCTAACCAACATCATACTATGATGGATAGTATCCAATTTATTTGGAAATTGTCATATATAATGGAATGGAATGATTAGATACAAGGAATCTTCTCCGCTTTTCCTATTACAAGATCTTTTGGATTCGTCATTCATATTCATCAATAATTTATTAGAATGGCCATTCTACACTCTATATATAAATCTAGTATTGAAGTCTATATCTTATATTATTTGGTTTGGTGTAATATAAAATAAAAAAAAAAAAAAGTGTAAAGCATAAGCGAATTTTCAGGGAGTCATTGTCCAAAAAAAGGGGTTAAGTTCTATTTCTTTCGCTTTCATTCTTGATTCATTGTTAAGACGAGATAAGAATATCTCACAATAAAAATAAAAACAATAAAAGAAGGAAATTAACAAACGAGAAATGTGATCAATAAATTATCGAAAATTGTTTTGAATCTTGTTTCGGGACAAGACAGGTAGAATTTCTTCATCACAGGACTCGATGAAATACCTTGAAATTTATGTCGAATTGGTAGGTGTACATGTAAATGAACCTTATTCTGATGGGAATCAATTCATTCAATGAAAGAAAAGTAACTAGGTTCGGTCTTGAAACAATTCATTAGATTTTACCCTATCCATTTTATTATTCAATAATAAGAATAAGCCACTAGCGAGTATGAGTCTACTGTATGTACTTATGTATATATATTTAATGTATATATTTAATATATAATATTAATATATAATATAGAATTTATATAATTCTATATAATATATAATTTATATAATATAGAATTTATATAATTCTAATAATATAGAATTCTATAATATTATATTTTATATGTACATATAGATTGTATATCTAGATATTTTATCCACATAGTAAACTATTCAGGAATTCAATCAAAAAAGCCCTAAACTCAGAGGTGGAGTAACACCATGGTAAGGCGTAAGTCATCAATTCAAATCCGATAAGGGGCTTCGATTTTTCATAAACCTCTGGTYGAAGTATTAAGAGAGGATAGAGATCTTTTTAATACTTCGGAATAAAAATAAAAATGGAAAAATACATTATACATTATTTAATACAGTATTTTTATAAGTATAGTAGTAAACATTTGTTCAATAAATTGAAATTATTATGAATAATGATAAGTTACGTCTTGAATGACGAAACCGCATATTCTTATTTTCCATTCTACCAATCAAATCCATTGAAAAGAATAGAAATCAACAAAAGAAAACGTAAGTGGACCTGACCCATTGAATCATGACTGTATCCGCTATTCTGATATTAAAATTCGATAGAGATGAAATTGGAACAGTTGATTTTTTTTTTAATTTCATTTCTTTGACTCCGCAAGAATTTGTCGAGATTTTCGATTAAATCTTTTTGTTCCTAGATTTTCTATTCTATATTCTATATATATAGGAATAAATTGTTATTCTATTACTCCATGGAGAATGGTTTATTGCAAGAAACAACATCAGAGCCATTTCCACCATCTCTCTTTGATTGCTGATGAAGATTACTTTCTATCTATAGAAGTAAGAAGTATATTTAGATGTCTATCTAGGAGATCATGGCTTCATGTACCAAATATTTTTCTCCTTTATTTTTGTTGCGATAGTGCTGGATGCAAAACAAAAAAGAGGCTTTTATTTCCAGACTCCTATTTCTTTTTTGTTTTTAATTTATTCTTAAATTCTCTCTTTTCACAGGAGTTTTCGATTTATTTATCTAAAGGAAAAGGAGATAGAACTAATGAAGAAGATACTAATACTAATAAAGTAGATACTAAAGAAAATAAAAAAAAAGAAGTGGTAATGTAATGTAGTATACATAGAAATTCGAAGACTCTATAAATATCTTTATTTTTCTCAATCTCCTAAAAAAAGATCTAATAATAACAGTAATTAATGGAACAGAGAGATTTAGGTTTGAAATCAATTGGGAATGAGAGAGGGGATATTCATCTATTTGATTGATTGATGAGTTATAAGAAGACAGGTTAAGATACTTAGGAAGAAGGAATAATCAAATTGAGTTCATGGATTTATCTAGGCCAATTTATGGACCAATAAGAATAAGGGATTTTTATCTTGGAAACCCATTRGAATGGGCCAGTGCAAGAGAAATCACACATAAATGATCGAATCTTCGAATGCCCCGAAAATGCTATGAGGTGCTCGGAAATGGTCGAAGTACTTGAATAGGAGGTTCGCTATGACTATAGCCCTTGGTAAATTTACCAAAGATGAAAATGATTTATTTGATACTATGGATGACTGGTAACACAGGGAYCGTTTCGTTTTTGTAGGCTAGTCCGGTCTATTGCTCTTTCCTTGTGCCTATTTCGCTTTAGGGGGTTGGTTCACAGGTACAACCTTTGTAACTTCATGGTATACCCATGGATTGGCCAATTCCTATTTGGAAGGCTRCAATTTCTTAACTGCCGCAGTTTCTACTCCTGCTAATAGTTTAGCACACTCTTTGTTGTTACTATGGGGTCCTGAAGCACAAGGAGATTTTACTYGTTAGTGTYAATTTAGGCTGTCTATGTACTTTTGTTGCTCTTCATGGCGCTTTCGGATTAATAGGTTTCATGTTACGTCAGTTGGAGATTGCTCGATCTGTTCAATTGCGACCTTATAATGCAATCGCATTCTCTGCTCCAATTGCTRTTTTTATTTCTGTATTCTTGATTTATCCACTAGGTCAATCTGGTTGGTTTTTTGCGCCTAGTTTTGGCATAGAAGCTATATTTCGATTCATTCTCTTTTTCAAGGGTTTCATAATTGGACGTTGAACCCCTTTCATATGATGGGAGTTGCCGGTGTATTGGGCGCTGCTTTACTGTGCGCTATTCATGGTGCTACTATAGAAAATACTTTATTTGAAGATGGTGACGGTGCAAAAGCAATCCGTGCTTTTAACCCAAGTCAGGTTGAAGAAACTTATTCAATGGTCACCGCTAACCGCTTTTGGTCCCAAATCTTTGGGGTTGCTTTTTCCAATAAACGTTGGTTACATTTCTTTATGTTATTTGTACCAGTAACTGGTTTATGGATGAGTGCTCTTGGAGTAGTTGGTCTGGCCCTGAACCTATGTGCCTATGACTTCGTTTCTCAGGAAATTSGAGCAGCGGAAGATCCAGAATTTGAGACTTTCTACACCAAAAWTATTCTCTTAAATGAAGGTATTCATGCTTGGATGGCGGCTCAAGATCAGCCTCATGAAAACCTTATATTCCCTKAGGAGGTTCTACCGCTAATTGACCCTAACAAATTTTGCTTATCTTGCTTGTTTTTCTTCCTCACATTTAAAACACAAAGTACGTGTCCTACAATTTAAAAAATTAATCAAATTTTTAACCTTCCCTTAAACTCTAATAGAGTAGGAGCATCTTAGTAAATTCATTCACATTTATTTTCATAATAGTTTTTAATCACTTTTTCCATATTCTTATCCTTTCTTCTCTTTATCCCTTCCTCCAGCTCCCACCAACCCACGACGTTTGCCATCCCCTCCTATCATATCCCTTCTTCCTCTCACCTTATCTCCTTCGTCCTAAGGCCGTCAGAATAGGTGGGGCAAGCCTACCTTGTTGTGCAAAATGAAGGGGAAAACTTTTATTTATTTATTTTATATCTTGAATTGTCAGCATTTCTTTCTAATCATAATAAATGAAGTCACGAAATTTGATATGGCCAAACTATTCTCAAACTAACAAAATACAAAATTTTGCCATTATTCCAGCATCATCACCAGTATCCCAAAAGGCCAAAGCATTAATTTTTGCCTTAAGCCACACGATTTTCATATTTCAAGTTGGGACACAACTTCTTTTTCTTCTTGTTGTAGGGCCGGTCTCCTATGTTTAAAAGCAGATGTTTTTTAGCTTTTTATATTATAAGTTATAATGAAAAAAGCTAATATCACCTTCTTTCAAGCTTAGGAGAACGAAAGTGAATCTTGCTCTTCACCAAAATCATTCTGAAATTTTGAGTCCCTGTCCTCCCTGTTCCTCTGCAAATGATTCCGATTAGCAAAAACCTARCTTCTTCAAATGGTAGAGTTTCTTTGGAATCTCAGGACCAAGCCTATAACCCTTGAGTATGCACAAGACATTGCCACKGGTTTGACTCTAATCTAAGCAGTACCGTGAGAGGTTTGTAGGGTTTGTGATTTGTAGGGATTTTTTAAATGTAATGTTTTGGAACTTCTTAAAATGTGATTTGTGGGGATTGTTTAAAATTTTTTAATTTAGATGTAAATAAGAGAACAAAAGTTCATGCATACATATTTCACCAAAATCCCAATAATCAAAAAAGAAAAAGAAAAAGTGATTTGTAGGGGAATTTTTTAAACTTTTATATATGTTTTTAAAATTTTTTGGAAAGTCGGTCCACCTTTGCATTTTCCAAACTTTAGATGTTGACTCTATCTAAATTATTCTCAATGTTTTGCGATCATAATATKCAGACTATGCCTGTAGATAATGATGTTGATGGGGAAATTACCGGAGAGTTGCAACAATCATCAAATGGTAGTCGAGAGAATAATGACAGATATTCCAATTTGTAGTTCAAACTTAGAGGACAATGCAACTTGATTTGGTGTTAGTTTGTACAGGACTAAGAAGAGTAATTGTTCTAAGTGTGCAATAAGAGAACTCTTGCATGGGTTAGACGAAAAAGAAACAGATCCAAGTTCAAGACAAATTTTTTCCTAGGCTTGGGGAACAATCTTCTCTTGAGAATTCCTTTGTTGAAGGCAACAAAATGTCTTTCACTACACGACTAGTATACAATWTTTCCTCCAAATATATATATCCATATGTGTATGTTGGCTGTTGTTTGGATGGAGAAAGCATTCTTTCTTTTTCTATTGTATTCTCATTGCATATTTATTTATCTAAGGCAGTGAAACTTATACATTTAAATTTTGCAAATATCATTGTACTCAATTAATTGATTAATTTTTAGTTTTCGAATTTCCTTCATTCATGCCACAAGGGAAAAACTTCTGAAGTTCAAGGACATTCATAGCTAGTAAATAGGCCAATTGATCATATTCTTAGGAATATAATCGCTTAAGAATATTCAAATGATTTACCTACGGAGATCGTTGAATTTATAGCAAAGGACCAATATGATATGTGGGCTTGCAGATTCAGGAGGGCAGTTGTTTTGGAATGGACCGGTGGATTGATATGCTAATTTAAGAATCCCCAAAATGCAATTGCACGACTTAAAAAATGGAAGATCTTCGAGTAATACAATCAACATGGGCTGAAGTAAGCGCTTTGGCCCTCAGGGTGTATTTGGATTAYCTCTTGGTTACATAGAAGAGAAGTTGGTTTTGATTAAATAAGGATGGTAGGRAATTTTGAATTTGAAAATCAAATCTTTTGTATAGARTGCGGAAGAATGAAAAWTTTTCTTCATTGTACAAATCAYTTCGATTACAAATTTTATGTACATAAATTTATAATGGGAAAATGATTTTGTTTATGGTGCAATGGATCAGATTTCTTATAACRAAAAGAAGTATATACATGRGAGGCTCAAAACTGCATTAGTTTCAATCCTTTCCCTACAAAATGCAYGTACTCGAGACTCAATTGCATGAACTTGAAAGCGGTGCACAATCATTTCTGCAATAATAATTATTTGTGTTTTTTATTATGTATCAATTCATTGAATGATTTTACACTCTAAAATCCAATCTTGGCTCATGAGTGCACTTCAATAAGTGGCATTGAGAATGTGTGGCATTTAATTGTTGCCACTTAAATAACTATTTGAAGAATAAGTATATTTACACCTATTGGGAAATTAAGTAACTTAAAATAACTTTGAAGTTTCTAGGTTTTTGGCTTTGGTTAAATGTAAATATGTTGACTATCAATTGACGATCTATTTGTTAAAACTTCTAACTTGACCCTTACTCCTTTTACTTTCTTACTGCAAAAAGAATGATGATTTAGACAACGAGGATACGAAATCCAAAAGCTTTTTACACCATTTGTATCAGATGGTTATACTTAGGAGCAACTTCCATCTTTACATGTTCCAAAATTTAGATGTTARCATTGTCCAGAATGCTGTAGACAAATTGACATTACATATGCCAATGGACTAATATCCAATAGCACTTCTTTATATGTTCCTTCTCCTGGTGACATAAGTATGATGCTGTTAGGGACATACCAAGTCCCAACACCACAAGAAAGTAGTTCAATAGAAATGTTGACATAAATGCTCCTCCGAATGATGATGAAACTGGATATGTGATTGCCACTAGTATACATTTCTCTAAAAATTGAAGGACTTGATGTAAATCACTCTTCCATTCTTCTTTTACTTTTGCTTCAATTCTGAGTTCTACTAGAAATACTTTTGTATAAAATGTGAAAGAATGGAAAAATATCTTGATTGTATCATTTCAATTATAGATTTTATTAATATTAATTTTGAAAGGATTTTCAAAGGAAAATGATTATTTTTTTGGTATAATGGATCCGATTACATATGACCAAAAAAAGTATTTACATAGGGAGGCTGAAAACTGCTTTAGCTTGAGCCTTGCCTAGTAAAACACATGAACTTGAGACTYAATAGCACGAAAACTAAAGATGGATTTTTGGACTGATAAATTCGTGTTAGCATTATRTAACAACTAATGGAAAGACTTTACACTATGACAATGAAATCTCACTTTGAATTAGTATGTTGGCATTTAATTGTTGCACTAAATAACTAATAGAAGAAAAATTATATTTTTTGATTAGTTTAAATATATATGTCATCAATGAATCATTTATTCTTCTAAACTTTGACTTGGAAAAAGACTTCAATTTTAGAAATGAGTAGATATAGATAATCTATCTATGCACACTAATAATATTAAGGTAAAACAACTTTATGTTTTGAAAAGGAAAAATCAATTTTTTGGTAGCAACGAATTGCTAATAAGAGATATTGGGGCAAGTAGATACAACATGAAATGGACATAAGATGAATAGAGAAAATTTGGAATTATCTAATAAAACAAACGTATAGTCAAATTATAGTTTAAACATTAAATGTGTAATAGGTGACTATATTTTGTTTTGGATATACCACTAAGTATGCAATAAACAAAAAATATGTAAAAGTAAAAAAGAAATATAAAGAAACAAATGCAACATGACTAATGGATGTTTAGGAACATATGTAGATTTTCGTATAATTCAGATGTCTCAATCAACTGATGTTTAAATTTCTAATATATATATTTTGCGGTGGATGTGATTTCATATAACCAAATGAAGTTTCAAAATTGCATTAGCTTGAACCCTTGTCCTCTAAAATGTWAGCACTCGAGACTCAGTAGCATAAATTCTAAAGTGAGGTACAATCATTTTYGCRCTGATAATTATTCATGTTTGCATTATGTAATAACTTATGGAAATATTTTACAATATGAGAAACAAATTGCGCTCATGACTGAGCTTTCAAAATTGATGTTGACATTTAATTGTTGAATTAAATAATTATTTGAAGAATAATTATATTTCATGATTACTTTAACTATACATATCATCAATGAAACATTTTATTTAAAATTTGATGAAGAATAAAATATTGTTATAGAAATGAGTTGATATATGTGATCTGTCTATGCACTAATATCAAGGTAAAGCAACTTTATTTTGGGAAAAGACAACTTGATTCTTTGTTAGCAAAGAATTGCAAATAAGAGATTTTAGGATAAGTAGATAGAATGGGAAATAGACATWATATGTACAGAAAATTAGGTACTTTCAAATAAAAAAAAGTATTGCCAAAATACAATTTGACCCTTAAATGACTAATTGGTATTTGTATTTTGCTTTGGATACRCCAGTGGTATACAATAAACAAAAAATATGAAAAAGTAAAAGGGAATATATATAAACAAATGAGACAATATTAAGGAAAATTAGGAACATAGGTAGATTTTCATAAAATTCAAAAGTCTTCATCAACAAATGTTTCAATTTCTTGTATGTAGATTTTCGGCCTTTTGGGCTAAAACTATTGATGGTTTTGGGATGTCTTGTTGCTCAGTTATTGTTGGATGCATATTTCTTTCTTCATTTCTTTAACTTGGTAATGTTTATGCTGAATTTCCATTTCAGTGATTTCTTATACTTTCAACATGGAGGTAATGATATTAATGGGGAAATTGCTAGAGAATTCCAACAATCAGGAAATGGTATTTCAGAGAGAACAATCGTAGATATTCCAGTTTGTAGTTCATACATGGACGACAATTCATCTTCTGTTGTCCGTTTGCACAGCACTAAGAAGAATAATTGTTCAAAGCGTGCAACTTAGAGAACTCTTGCATTGATTGGACAASAAAAGAAGTAGATCCTAAGTTCGGGAGAATTCCGAACCATGTCTGGAGGAGATAACTAAGGACCAAKTCGCTAAGTGAATAACAATGATGGTTTTAGATAAATTTTAGGATCCAACAGTCTAAAGATGTTAGTTCTACTGAGATTCCTTCGACTCTCAAAAAATGATGAACATAGCTGTCGTTGGTAAAGTAAATTCAGTTGGAGTTGCTTCCCTTCATATGGAAGAACGTGGTGATTGATCCTCTGAAAAGGACCATAAAAATATGAACATTCAACCAGCTGTGACACAAAGTGACCTGTTGAGTGACTCCAAGCTTATACTTCTTCTCGGTTAGGAACAGTTGTCTCTCTGGATCAAGCTTCCTGTGAGGATATTGGTTAGTGTCCTGAGCGGAAAGCAAAGATGCCTCAGGAAGAACCATAAAGGTTCATTTCTCCAGGTATTTTGGAACAAAAGATAAATTTGACACCTCAAAGGCCGATTCTGGAAAAACAGTCACGGGTATTAAAATTTGTAGTTCAGAGGGAGACGCCAATGCATCATCAAGGTGCAAAGAAGAATGATCCCTCCAAGCATAAAACTGGGAGACCTCCGACAACCATTAAATGGTAACACAAGCAGATCCAAAGCTCATAACAAGTTTTCCTCCTAGGGCAGGGGAAACGTCATCCAATGGAACTGACATAAAAGGTCTTTGTTCGAACCATTATGGATTCATTCTGCAACATGAGAAGCAGAAAGCCATTCCAGAAACTCACGATCTTCACAAGCGGGTGTAGATCTTTCACTGAGAAGATTGTTTCCTCAGTAAATAATGTTAATTACTTTTGCATTGTTTCCTCAGTAAACAATGTTAATTACTTTTGCTGAGTCGATATATTTATATTTCATTTTAACCTATATAATTGAACATCATATATTTTTTCATTTATCTAAGTACAAAAAATCATGTATCACGGGATATTTGGTCAATAGGTTGAGACCTATTTGCAGTGGTGGCTTTCGTGACGTTGCTAATATAAATAGGAAACTAATAAGGAATGACGAGATGTAAAATACTTTCAAAATTCTCTTCAGATATTTTGATAGAGGGAAAGCCTCTTAAACACATTTCTTTGCAAGAATTATATTCTTTTAGGTATGACCAACAAATTATATGATTAACATTCCAGCAAATGCAAGGCTACAAAAGAACTTTCAGATACTCTTCAAACTACTTCTCCAAGTTGAAGAAGCAAGCATTAAGAAATTTTAGGATAACTATTGCCGAATGAACTTTTCCTATCTTTCTTGGGTATCCTCCAACTATTTTTAAATGGTAAGTGTCCTCCAATTTTAAAACCTAAGTAAATTTTAACCTTAAATTAAAAAAAAGAAATCAAAATAAACGCTAATAGAATAGGAGCGTTTTAGTAATTGGATCACATTTATTTTAATAATAATTTTTATAATAATTTTTAATCACTTTTTCCATTTTCTTTTTCTTTCTTCTCCTCCTTCCTTCTTCCTCCTTCCATCAACCCATTGTCATTGCCATCCCCTCCTGTCCCTTCCCTTCTTCCTCTCATCTCTTTCTCCGCCTTTCTAGAGCCATCAAAACTGGTGGGACTAGCCCACTGCTGTGCAAAATGAGCAAGTGAAGTTAAGAAGACTTTGATTTACTTATTTAATATCTTGAATCAGCATCATCGCCAATATCCCCAAAGGTCTAAAGCATAAATCTTAAGATGCTGACTATGGTAGATTCATATTTCCAGTTGGGATGGAGCTTCTTGGTCTTCTATGTTTTATCCGTCAGCCACGGGAAAGAGATCAATCATACTTGGCCAGAAAAAGGCAGTTGCATTAACAAGCCTTTTACAAATCCAAATTGATTACTTTTTACTTTTAGTTTGAAGGTTTTGACCCTAAATTGAGGGATTTAATTAAGAAACCCTAAATTGATTACGTTTTACTTTTAGTTTGAAGGGTAAATTGAGGGATTTAATTAAGAAACCCTAAATTGATTACTTTTTACTTTTAGTTTGAAGGGTTTGACCAACAAATCCAAGAGGAATTAGAACCTTTGCTTCTGATTTGAAGGATTTGATTAACAAAATCTGAAATGGATTACAATGCTTTAGATTTGAAGGATTTTATTATCAAATCACAAACTGAATTAATTGTTTGCTTTTAATGTAATCCAAATGACATAAATGAAAAACTTTAACAACAGTTCCAAAATGAACACTTATTGTGTCAACTACATACTTAAGCAAGGACGGAGATAGAAATTTAGTTTTGAGGGGAAGAGAGTAAATGACAAAGATATGTGGGGATGTATTTTAGGAAAAAAATCCTATATAAATTTTAAAATATATTATCAATGTATAAGATTTTCAAAAATGTTGGGGGCCGACTACCGCCCCCTAGCTCCGTCTTTCTTGTACCTAAGCAAATAAYTATGGCTTCAAAGACACATAATTGTATACCAAGTAAAGACTTAATTTTTTGAGAAGCAATAAAATATATATGATGGAACCAAATTAGTGTGATAATTGTAGAGTATTGGATGGATTATGGAACAGATTCATTGCACTAATTACATGTTTTCTTGATATTTTATCCATTTAGGACTCTTTGGAGGTAGTGGGAGGAAAGGAGGAATTATTGGAGCATTTTGAGACAAAATTCTAGCATTGCACAAAATCTACCGCGTGGGCACGTGGATGGATGAATTTGCGAAGTTATTTTCAAGTTTGGAAGACTATCTTTTGGAAGACTTCTATTGCGTAAGAAGGATTTTTAGGGATATATATTCCTTGATCAGTAATTTGATATCTAAACATTAGCTTTCTTTATTAGATTAGGTTTCAAATATTTGAATTAGTTAGTTAAGATAATAAAAAGATTCTTATTGGAATCAATCCATTACCCACCATCCATTCTRTTATCTATTATCCATCTTTAGATTATGTTTTATTTCCAAGTTGTTCTATTCTAGTTAAGGGATTAATGAAGCATTAGTTAAATTCAAAAGTGAGATCTAAATATACTTATTTACTCAACTTATAACAAGTATTTGTTATTCTTTGTAATGATTACATAATGGTTGTTTGACTTGATTGAGTATTATGTGCAGATACTTTGATGAGTTTAATAGCTTATAGCCAAGTTACACCACCTAAATTCATAATTGTCTGCTGTGGTTTAATAGAGTAGAAAATTGGCATAATTTCACCTGCTATCAAAGTGTAATTTTTCTGTCAAAAAGGAATAACAAGCTAGTTTGATACACCTGCTATCTAAGAATTGAGTTTTTCTAGTCCTTACTACTATCTATACATTAAATTTCATGTTATATCTCTGAGGTTATTTGTCAATTAGGGAATAATTAATAATACTTTTTCTTTTAATTATCAACAGTTAAGGARAGATTTGTTGTTTAAAGCTATCTTTGAAGACTTTAACCAATTCATTTGTSAATGTTGAGTAATTTATTGAATYGATGAGCAATTGCTTAAAGTAGTGTGAATTTAATTACTTTAACCAGTGCCTTATTTAATTGGAAATTCTATTAGAAAAAATATTGTTCTATCTTTAATTTTTTTCTTGCAAAATTTTAATTATTAGTATATTATTTTTGTCTACTCAAGTTGTTTTCTCTTTAAAGAAAATTGATTCACCGCTCCTAGCGAGAGATGACTGTGCTTACCATTATACCATATTAAGTGTGAAAATATGAATTAACAACACACAAATTTTGGCACCATTGTCGGGGAACGATTTTAAGTAATAATTTTTTTCTTTGATTTTATTTGATCCCTTGGTATACTCCGTGATCTTCTCATATAGGTAAGCTTCTATACGATCCAAAAATTGAGAAGACAACAAAAAAATGAAGCAGCCAAAACATCTACTACTTCAATTGAGTCAAGTTTGTTTGAAATTGAAGCTGAATTTAAGGAGCCAATAGGCAAGGAAGACGAAGCCAACATGGCTCAACAAACTAGAATGTTAAGGGAGTTAGTTAATCSTAGTGTTACTCAACGGCCTCTTTGTATTAATCTATCTGATTCAACAGCTAACTTTGAGATAAAATCTAGACTAGTCCARTTGCTTCAAGTTTCTTAGTTTTACAAGAGAGGATCCCCTGCAAAATCTAAAGAAATTTTGAGTTGTCTATTCAACGATGCATCCTCAAGGGATAATGGATGATCAAATTAGACTTTTGTCTTTCCCCTTTTCCTTAGCTAATAAAGCTAAGGATTGGTTATACTACTTACCATCAGGTTCGATAATTAGTTGGAAGAATTAAGAAAACAATTCTTAGAGAAATATTTCCAACTTCTAGGGTGGCTAATATAAGGAAGGAAAATTGTGGAATAAGGCAAAAATAATAATAAAAAAAATTTATATGAAGACTGGGAGCGTTTTAAACAAGTTTTGTGCAAGTTGTCCTAATCACCAGATTCCTAAATAGTTGTTAGTAAATATTCTTATGAGGATCTAGTGTGTATGCGTAGCAACATGATTGATGCAGCCAGCAGAGGAGCTTTGGTAAACAAGGCGCCTAACGGTGCTAAGTTTCTTATCTCAAACATGGATGCAAATGCTCAACAATTTGACACAACACAAGATGTGCCAAGGAAAGTGAATGAGGTAAATATTTTAAATTTTGATTATAAAATTGATATTAACGTCTTTGGTTGAAAAAATGGTTTTAGGGATGGGCCAAATACAACGAGAAGTCTTGCAGTATATGCTCCAATTTGGGACATACCACCGATARTGTCATACTATTCAAGATGCACCTACAAAACAGGTAAGTGCAGTTGGGAGATCCTACRGGCTGCCTCAATGGCGATATGACCCATTTTTCAACACCTACGATATAGGGTGGAGAGACCATCCAAATTTTAGTTATTCAAACAAAGCTCCAAACTTTCAATAGTAGCCGCAAGTGAGTTCATCTCAACCAAATCAAGCAACCACCAATCAAGGTACATCTTTAGAAGATCTTGTTAAAGACATTGCTCACACTACCAAATTTTTGCAGCAAGAAAATCAAAGTATCAAGCAAGAAAATCAAAGGATTCAACAAGAAAATTAAAAAAACCTAGCTAAAAACTCAGATGAGCATTCACCATTTTGGCATGCAGATGATGTAATTGGCAACCTCTTTGAATAAGTTGGAAGCAAGTTGAGGTAAGCTACCCTCACAAATGGAAGTAAATCCATGAGAAAATGAGAGTGCTATGATTCGTAGAAGTAGCAAAAAGTTGAAAGAAAATCAACAAAGTGAAAGAGCTCAAGAAAACATTGAGAAGTTTGAGATAAATTCCAAAACAAAGCCTCTCCCTCAAAGGTAAGACATGAACAAGAGAATTCTATTACAAAGGTACTAATTGCTCTTCCCATTCTTGGTAGATCGACACTAATAAAGAAAGAAGAAGAAAYGAAGGAGATGTTGGAAATATTCCACAACATTGATATTAATCTCCCACTTCTTGGTGCCATTGAACAAGTACCTAGGTATACTAAATTTCTAAAGGAGTTTTCTACAAAAATTATGAACTTTAGGGTTGATAAGAAAATCTTAGTAGGAGAAAATGTCTTAGCTGTTATGAAAATGAAATTGCCACAAAACGCACATACTCAACAATCAATAGCATGAACTTAATGATTTTTTGCACCAATAAATTTGTATATGTATTATGTATAAAATAATGGAATGATTTACACTCTGAGAATCAAATCATCAATGAGTATTAAAAATCGATGTTGGCATTTAATTGTTGCACTAAATAACTATTAGAAGATTAATTATATTTCTCTAATCTATTTTGGAAGTTAAGTCACTTTAAACCACTTTTAAGCTTTTAGGGTTTTGGCTCRGTGAACTAGAAATGTTAAATATCAATTGAGATGTATTGTCRAAACTTCTACTTGATTTACTCATTTTACATTTACTGTAGGTGATATGCTTTAGAATTGAGGAAGAACAATCCAAAAGATTATAAAACTTGGCTGACACTRAGGAGTAACGTCCATCTTTACATGTTCAAAAATTTAAAAGTTTGTGTCATCCAAAATGCTCTAGAAAGATTGATAATGCATATACAAATGGATGTTAATATCCAATAGCACTTCTTTAAATGTTCCTTCTCATGTTGACATAACTATGGTGTTATTCAGGACACAAGAATTCCTAACAGTGGAAAGAAGTGAGGGAAATAGAGATGTTAACATATACTCCTTAGAATGATGATAAAACTGAATATATGCCACTGGGATACACTTCTCTAAAATCTAGACTTGAGGTGTATCACTCCTCTATTCTCCTCTTACTTTCACTTCAGTTTTGAGCTCTACTAGAAATACTTCTATATAAAATGTAAAAGACTAGAAAAATATCTTGATTGGGGAAGTCAAATATATTACAGATATACGAGCATTAAATTTGTGATTTTCAATGAAAAATGAATTTTMTTTTTCTTTTTGCAATGGACCTAATTTCATATAACTAAAAGAAATATTACACAAGGAGGCTTAAAAATACATTAGCTTCAACCCTTGCCCCACAAAATGCATGCACTGGTGACGCAATAGCACGAACTCTAAAGATAGCTACAATCATTTTTACACTAACAATTACTCGTGTTTGTATTATGTATCAATCCATGGAAACATTTTACACTCTGAGAATCCAATCTTGTTCATTAATGAGTACTGAAAATTGAGGATAAGAGAGATGTTGAGATAAATGCTCCTCAAAATGATGACGAAACAGGCGATAGGGCTATCAAAATTCTAAATTCTAAGAACTTGACCAAATCATTCTTCTAATCTCCTTTTACCTATCACTTCAGTTTTGAGCTCTAYTAGAATTAATTTTTAAACAAAATGTAAAAGAATGGAAAAATATCTTCAATGTATAAGTCAAATCTATTACAGATTGTACGAGCATTAATTTATAATGGTTTTTTCAAGGGAAAATGATTTTTTTCTTTTTTTAATAGATCTAATTTGATATAGCCAAAACAAGCATTTACATGAAGAGGCTAAAAACTACATTAGCTTGAAGCCTTGTCCCGCAAAATGCAGTCACTTGAGAAGCAAAAACATGAACTCCGAAGATGGGTRTAATAATTTTTACACTAACAACTATCTGTGTTTGTATTATGTGTCAATCCATGTAAACATTTTACATTCTGAGAATCCAATCTCGTTCATTAATGAGTACTGAGAATTGATGTTGGCAATTAATTGTTGCACTAATAATTATTAGAAGAATAATTATATCGCTCGAA
Source organism: Rhazya stricta (assembly GCA_001752375.1). Taxonomy (NCBI): domain Eukaryota; kingdom Viridiplantae; phylum Streptophyta; class Magnoliopsida; order Gentianales; family Apocynaceae; genus Rhazya; species Rhazya stricta. Next base: position 4,150,534 of record MEJB01000009.1, read on the forward strand.
TCTATTCGGGACGATACATATCTTGAGACAACTAATTATTAGAAGATTATACAAGCTTTAATTTTGAACTATTTTCAAGGGAAAATGATTTTTTTCTCTTTGTGCAATGGATCTAATTTCATATAACCAAAAGAAGTATTTACATAAGGAGGCTTAAGACTACATTAGGTTGAACTCTTGCCCACATAACTAACGCACTCGAGACGCAACAACACGAACTCCAAAGATGCGTATACTAACAATTATTCATCTTTGTATTATGTTTCATTCCATGGTAACATTTTTACACTCCGAGAATCCAATCTCGTTCATTAATGAGTATTGAAAATTGATGCTGGCAATTAATTGTTGCACTAACAACTATTGGGAAAATAATTATATTTCTCTAATCTATTAGGACGACAAGTAACTTGAAATAACTTTTAAGTTCTTAGAGCTTTGGTTGGGTTGAATTACAAATGTTGACTATCAATTGAGATCTATTTGTTGGAACTTATACTTGACTAACTCCTTTTACTTTTATTGCAGCGCATATTCTTCTGAAATGAGGATGAAGAATCCAAAAGTTTTTACGCCTTTTGTATCAGATGGTAACATTGGTGAAACTAAGGAGCGATTTCAACCTTTGAATCTAAAATTTTGATGTTCGCGTTGTAGACCAAATATCCTACAATACGTAATTTGTTGCAAGTAGATAAAGACCATAAAATATATGATGTTCAATTATCAGTTTTCTTCCAATGACATCTTTGTTTTCCTCTGAGGACTTTTGGTACTCTTACCAGTATCCTCGAGGGGAGCTTAACCCTGAGATACAATTGTTCTTGACCATGAAGATGCAACAAGCTTTGAGTCACTTACTAGGTCAACTAGGTACTGTAGATTTTTCTTTTCACATGACACACCACTTGAATTTTCATTTTTTTATGGCCATTTGCTAGGAAATCATCACCACATTTTTCCATCTGAAGGGGAGCAATGAATTTCCTTTACCAATAACAGCTACTTCCATGATTTTATGAGAGCCATCACTTGGACTAGAAGGCAGTAGTTTGATTCTATGCTTGACATCAACATAGTTGTGTTTCACATCTAAAAGAATTGGCAGATTTGCAATCTGCTGATTGTTGGAACTCTCCAGAAATTTCTCTATTTCCATAATAGTCATTCACTTTGCCGGTTGGTCCATTGCTATCACCTACAAACATTGTCCAAAAAATCACGCAAAAAAACCAGAATAAGCTCACTGTAATCTCCAAATGAGTGAAGCACATGGAAAATGGTAGCAAGGTTCCTTTAACGCACGCACTAGTAGTACTACTATTTATGACCTGAGCAATTGGTTCTTCATATTAGGCAAAAGGCATAGAAGCTACTTGATTTTTCATCCTCCTTTCAGCAGCATATACACTACGCCAGTAATAGTAAAAAAATAGAAATTTCAACAAATACATCTGTCTTCATCGCTAGCAGAAGACTGGGAAGTTTAACAAGATAAGCATCCACGAGAATAGATCAGCCTATAAATAAACTTCATAGGTGGAAATAGAAAGTACTGCTGTATCAACCAAGACAATGAAAATTCAAAAGTTGTTTCCCGTAATATAATATTGCCACAGTGATGTCAAGGACATAGCAAACCCCAGCGGTGCAAAAAAGTGCGAGCAAAAGAGATGTTGACATAATGCTCCTCCAAATGATAATGAATTGGTGATGTGGCTGTAACTGGTCTACATTTTCTCTAAAGTTGGAGGACTTGATGGAATTCACTCTTTCATTCTTCTTTTACTTTTACTTTAGTTTTGAGCATCGCTAGAAATGCTTTTGTATGAAATGTGGAAGAATGGGAAAAATCCTTATTGTATCACTTGGATTACATATTTTTGTACATTAATTTTCAATGACTTTCAAGGAAAAATGATTATTTATTTGGTAAAAAGGATCTGATTTCATATAACCAAAGGAGTATTTACATGGAAGCTCAAAATTGTACTAGCTTGAGCCTTGCCCAGCAAAGCGCACGCACTCGACACTCAATAGCACGAACTCTTATGGTTGGTTTTTCCACTAATAAATTCATATTTGCATTATGTAAAAWCTAATTAAATGATTTTGAACTYTGGGAATCAAATCTTGCTTGTGAATAAGTATTGAAAGTTGATATTAGCAYTGAATTGATGCACTRAATAACTACTTGAGAATAACTATATTTCTAGAATCTATTTGGAAAGTTAACCTGAAATAACATTTCAATTTTTTGGGTTTTGGCTCGGTTGAAGTAGAAATATTGACTATCAATTGAGATCTATTTGTTGAAACTTCTACTTGACTTACTCCTTTTTCTTTTACTACAAAGGATATGCTTTAGAATTAAGGACAAGGAATCCAAAAGATTTTACACCTTTTGTATCATACGGTAACTTCGTTGATAATGAGGAGCAACTTCCATCTTTACATGTACCAAAATCTATATGTTGGTATCGTCCAAAATGCTCCAGAAAGATTGACAGTGCATATACGAATGTATGTTAATATCAAATAGCACTTCTTTAAATGTTCCTTCTCTTGTTGACATAAATACGGTGTTGTCCGAGAAGCAGCAAGTCCCAACAGTGTAAATAAGTGAGGGTCATAGAGATGTTGACTTAAATGCTCTTCAAAATGATGATGAAACTGGAGATGTGGCTGCCCTTCATATACATTTCTCTACAATCTAAGGACTTGACTGATACCACTCTTCCATTCTCCTTTTAYTTTCWCTTCAGTTTTGAGCTCTATTAGAAATACTTTTATATAAATGTAGAAGAATGGAAAATATCTTGATTGCATAAGTTAAATCTATTCAAGATTATACGAGCTTTAATTTTGAACTATTTTCAAGGGAAAATGATTCTTTTCTTTTTTGCAATGGATCTAATTTCATATAACCAAAAGAAGTATTTACATGAGGAGGCTTAAAACTACATTAGGGTGAACCCTTGCCCCACATAACTAACCCACTTGAGATGCAATAACACAAACTCCAAAGCTGGGTACAACCATTTTTATACTAACAATTATTCGTCGTTTTATTATGTTTCAATCCATGGTAACATTTTTACACTCCGAGAATCCAATCTTATTCATTAATGAGTATCAAAAATTGATGTTGGCAATTAATTGTTGCACTAACAACTATTGGGAGAATAATTATATTTCTTTAATCTATTTGGACGATAAGTAACTTGAAATAACTTTTAAGTTCTTAGAGCTTTGGTTAGGTTGAATTACAAATGCTGACTATCAATTGAGAACAATTTGTTGAAACTTCTACTTGACTAACTCCTTTACTTTTACCGCAGCAAATATTCTTCTGAAACGAGGATGAAGAATCCAAAAGCTTTTACACCTTTTGTATCAGATGGTAACRTTGCTGAAACTAAGAAGCAATTTCAACCTTTGCATGTTCCAAAATTTTGRTGTTGGCATTGTCGACCAAATATCCCGCAATACGTAATTTGTATGTGTAAGTAGATAGTTCACTAAATGACTAGGAAATTATTTGATGTTCAACTATTATTAGGCTTTATTTTTTTTTCTCAGCATGCAGCTTTGTTTTCCTCTGAGGACTTTTTGGTACTGCTTTACCTAATGACTCCTCAAAGGGGAGCTTGACCACTGAGATCATCACTAGTTCCTGACCATGGAAGCAGCAACAAGCTTTTGAAGTCCACTTTACCCATGTCACTTCAAGTACATAGTATATTCTCTTTTGACAAGTAACGACCCGATTGAATTTTTTACTTTTTTCTTATGGTCCTTTGTGGAGGATCCTCACCACCTTCTTCTACTTGATGGGTTGCTAGTCCCTCAGTCAATTCTTTGTACCAACCAAACAAATACCTCCTAATCACCCATTTTGCGACTGCGCACGCAGAATGGATTCGATTTGATTTTTGTGTGCTTGACATTCAGCAGAGTTGCATTCCGCATCTAATACGAATCTCCACTCTACCATCTACTACAGATTGTTGAGAAGCACTATATGTTGACTCAATTTCTCGCTCGCTGTACGACATAGTAGGAGAAATCAAGCGCAGATAACCAATTTCAGAATTGTGGCCACGACAATCTTCAAAACGATTGAACACATACATAGAAAATGGGGCTTCTTAGGGAGTCCTTTCATTGTAAAGCAATGTCTACAGATCGAGATTATTGATTGTTTTCTTTCAGATCTCCTTGAGCAAATTAGTTCTTTTACTTTTGTGTAGAAAATTACAAAAAGGTCAACAAGGCATGAAAGGGAGCATCCTGGATTATGTATATATCTCCTTTATACAGCATATATCATTGGCACTAATGTCAAATTAAGTCAGTATGAGGTTCGCAAAATACATATGTCTTGGTATACGAAATTTTTATTTTCTAACCAGTTCCGGAACTGAGAGTATTAGAATTATAGATTATAATTATCCTATTGGAATAGTAATGATACATATAATGAAACCTTGAATATGGTTAGAAGAAACTATACTACTTCTATATCAATCCTAGGACATCTCAAAATCCCAAAAGTTCTGATATGGGTATATCAACAATAGTACGGTTACATGAATGATGTCAGACGTGCACCTTAGCAATGGCGCAAACGAACGCAAAGAAGTGAGGGCAAAAGAGATGTTGGACATTATTGGTTACTCTAAGATGATGATATGAAACTGGAGGATGTGCCTAACCTGTCTTAGCATTTCTATATAGTTGAGAGGAGTTTGATGGCAAATTACTCTTCTTTCCATTCTTTCTTTATACTCTTACTTTATGATTTTTGCATTCTCTGGAAATACGTTTTGTCTGGAATGTTGGAGAGAATGGAAATATCATAATTGTATCCACTTCGGATTGGAGATTTTATTAACATTATTTTGAAGATTAGTTTTCAAGGAAAATGATTATTCATTTAAAACATTGGATCTGATTTCAGTCTAAACGAAAATAAGTATTTACATGGAGGCTCAAACGGATTACCTTAATCCCCTTCGCTCGCAAATGGCAAGCGTAAGCCACTAATAGTAAAAAGTCTGATGAATTGTTTTTTTTGGATGAATAAATTCATATTGTATTATGTAAAACTTATGGGAATGATTTTAAACTTGGGGAATCAAAGATTGCTGCATTGAATGAGTATTGGAAAATCAATGTTGGCATTTAATTTTTGCACTAAATAACTATTTGAAGAATTATTGGTATTTCTCTAATCTAATTGGAGGTTAAGTAACTTCAACAACTTTTACGGCATGGGGATATGCTTTAAAGTTGAGGACACATAATCTCGAAATAATTTTACACGCTTTTAGTATCAATATGGTACTTCGTTGATACTGAGGAGCAACTTCCAAAATATTTTGATATTAGTGTTTCCTAAATGCTTAAAAGATTGACAAACATATATGAATGGTTTTTGATATCAATAGGCACTTCTTTTATGTTCCCTTCTCATGTTGGCAAACACGATGCCTGTTGGGGGACCCCCCAAGGCCCCACCATGCAAGAAGATAGCCCAATGAGATGTGATAGAATGCCTCGCTCATGATGATGAAACTGGAGATATGGCTGGCCATTTGCATACGTTTTTCAAAATCTAAGGACTTGAAAGATCACCTTCTATTCTGCCGTCTTCTTATTCACCTTCAATTTTGAACTCCTATTAAACTATTTTTGTATAATGTAGATGAATGGAAATATCTTGATTGTATAAGTTCAAATCTATGACATTATATGAGGCATTATTTTGAATGATATTTCTAGGGAAATTACTTCTTTTCCGTTTTCGCAATAGATTTGTAAGGATAAGGTTTTGGTCCTTTATCATATGGAATATTTGAATTTATTCTTTTGATTAAATTCTTTGATACCTTATCATGCTTTAACTATCTTAGAGTTTCATTAATTTGTAGCACAACTTTTTTGTATTTTAAATATAAACTTAAGTCATCATTATATGAGGTATCCCTAAATACTTGAGCTATCTCTTTAGATAAGGAGTCCTAATCCTTTTAGAATTTGTATCATTGATTTATCTCTAATGCAATCTTTTTGTTAGTGAAAGATCCTATATAAAGTTGGCATGTTAGTTTGGAGTAAGTTAACAAATACAAGGAGAAGTATTGATGCTGCATTAGATCGAGATAGTAGTATTTGTTCATAGATGAATATTAAGTAATGTTTACTCAATATTGACTGTATTTTTTGCTTGGATATATCCTASTTTTTTATTCAACTTTCTACCTAAGATTCACCCTATCCTAAGAAGAAATCGGAAGCTAGTTGAAAGACCTTCCAGCAGCAGGAATAAGGCATTGTTGAAACATCTTCATCCACCAACAATTCAGGAATCTATCAATGGCTACAAGATTCAATTCATCAAAAGCTTTTAAGTTCTTTAATGATGTATAAGTCCATTGGGCTCTTTGAACCATGTTAAATCGTGGCTTTGTTAGCTTAATTATTGTTTTATATGTTTATAATAAATTGGTACCTATTAAACTTGTGCAGTAACTTACTAAAAGGGAGTAGTAATCAACAGTCCCACGATCTAATTTCATATAACCAAAAAGGTATTTGCATGAGGACGCTTCAAACTCCATTAGCTCAAACCTTGCCCCACAAAATGCAAGCACTCGAGACACAATAACACGAACTTCAAAGATGGATACAATCATTTTTACACAAACAATTATTCGTGTTGAGTATTGATGCTTGATTGTTGGAAATTAATTGTTGCACTAATAACTATTAGAATAATAATTATACTTCTCTAATCTATTTGGGACGACAAGTAACTTGAAACAACTTTTAAGTTCTCAGGGCTTTGCTTTGGTTGAATTACACTTGTTGACTATCAATTGAGATCTACTTGTTGAAACTCCTATTGACTTACTCCTTTTACTTTTATGGCAACAGATATTCTTCACAGATGAGGATGAAGAATCCAAAAGCTTATACAGCTTTTGTATCAGATGGTAACCTTGCTGATATTAAGGACATTTCACATCTACAAGAATATTAGTAGATCTACTATCTAAGATTGTTGGAACTCTTTGGAAATCTCTTTATTTCCATCATAAGATTGTTTGATGTCGACAACTAATTGTGGCACTAATAACTATTAGAAGAATAATTATATTTCTCTAATCCATTTGGGACAATAAGTAACATAAAACAACTTATAAGTTCTTAGGGCTTTAGTTGGGTTGAATTAAAAATGTTAACTATCAAGCTTCAATTCAATTGTGAGATCTAAATATTTTTATATACTCAATTTATAACAAGTATTTGTTATTTTTTTAATTATTACTTAATGATTGTTTGACTTGATCGAATATTATGCGCATATATTTTATTAAATTTAGTAATTTATAGCCTAGTTAGACTTGACAAATCCGTATTTGTTTGCTGTGATTTAATAGAGTGGCAAATTGATATAATTGAACCTACTATCAGAGTGYAATATGTCAAAAGGGAATAACAAACTAGTTTGATGAACCTCCTATATGAGTTTATTAATTAGAAGTGGRTTTCTCTAGTCCTTTTAACTTTTACTCTGGTGAATCTTCTTCACAAGTGAGGATGAAGAATCCACAAACTTTTACACCTTTTCTATSAGATGGTAACCTTACTGGCACTAGGAAGCAACWTCTACCTTTGCATGTTACAACATTTAGATGTTTGCATTGTCAGGTAAATATCCTGCAATACGTAATTTGTTGTACACAGATAAAGACCAGAAAATATATGATGTTCAATTATCAATTTTCTTCCTAAGGCAACTTTGTTCTCCTCTAAGGACTTTACGCACTCTTACYAGTGTCCTAACGGGGAGCTTGACCCTGAGACACTATAATTCATGATCATCAAGAAGCAACAAACTTTGAATCACTTAACAGGTCACTYAGGTAATGTCAATTTTCTTTCGACATGAAACAYTGCTTGAATTTTCAATTTTTTATGGTCCTTTGCTTAGGGTCCATCACCGCCTTCTTCTATCAGAAGTGGAGCAAGCCCAACTGAATTYCCTATACCAGTAATAACTATCTCCATCATTTTAGAATAGGCAYTAGTTTGACTATGTGCTTGACATCAGGAAAGCTTTATTTCACATCTAAAAGAATCTCAGCAGATCTCCATCARCATATTGTTGGAACTCTTAGGAAATCTCTATATTTCCATAATGGTTATTCACTTGGCCAGTTGRCCAATTGTTATAAACTATAGACATAGTCCAGAAAACCAAAAAAAGCTCAGAATAAACTCAATGCAATCTTCAAACGATTGAAACACATGCAAAATGCTAGCAAGGCTCTTTTAAAGTACTCATCAGTAGTGTACTGTATTTTTCATCCTCCTTTCAGTAGCATATACACTATAGCAGTAATAGTAAAATAAGTAGAAGTTTCAACAAATATATCTGTCTTTATAGTTAGCAAAAAACTTAGAAGTTTAACAAGTTATCCATGGGAATAGTTGAGCTTATAAATGAACTTGATATGTAGAAAGAGAATGTACATTCGTATCAACCAAGACACTCAAAATTTAAAAGTTSTTTHGAGTAATRTAACAYAACYACAGTGATGTCAGACACACAACAAGGTCCAACAHTGCWGARAAGTGAGGGCAAAAGAGATATYGACATAATGCYACCCAAATGATAATGAAACTGGAGATGTGGCTGCCACTCGTCTACATCTCTTTAAAATTGAAGGACTTGATGGAAATCACTCTTCCATGATTCTTTTACTTTTACTTTAGTTTTGGTTCTACTAGAAATACATTTGTATAAAATGTGGAAAAATGAAAAACAATCTTGATTGTATCACTTCGATTAGAGATCTCATGAACATTAATTTTGAACAATTGTCAAGGGAAAATAATTATTTATTTGGTATGTGGATCTTATTTCATATAACCAAAAGAATATTTACATAGAGAGGCTCAAACTTGCAATAGCTTGATCCTTGCCCTGCAAAACGCACGCACTCAACAATCAATAGCATGAACTCTAATCATTGTTTTTTGTGCCAATAAATTCTTATATGTATTATGTCAAAACTAATGGAATGATGTTATGGCAGTCTTTGCCTGCACCAGAATGTAATAGTTTGATTTTTTGCTTGAAGTCAGCAGAGTTGCATTTCACATCTAAAGGAATCTCAAATCTACCATCTGCAGATTGTTGGAACTCTAAAAAAAGTTCTCACCTGCAGACATAGTTCAGAAAATCAAGCGAATAAATTCATAATAGGCTCAACTCAATCTTCAAACAAGTGAAACACATGGAAAATGGTAGGGAGGCTCCTCTAAAAATTGCACGAATAGTACTATTATTTTCAACTCGAGCAATTGGTTCTTCATCTTAGGCAAAAGGCATAGAAGCTACTAGATTTTTCATCCTCCTTTAACAGCATATACACTCCAATAATACAAAATAAAGAAGATGATTCAACAAAAACATATGTCCTCAGAGCCAGTCGAAAACTAAGAAGTCTGATAAGATAACTATCCGCGGGAATAGATGAGCAAATAAATGAATTTGACATATAGAAAATGTACTTTCATATCAACCTAGACACTCAAAATCAAAAGTTATTATGAGTAATATAACATAACTACAATGATGTYAGGGTCCCAGCAAGGCCCAACGATGCTAAGAAGTGAGGGTAAAAGAGATATTGACATAATAGTCCTCTAAATGATGATGAAACTGGAGATGTGGCTGCCCTTGTCTACATTTCTCTAAAATTGAAGGACTTGATGCAAATCTCTCTTCCATTCTTCTTTTACTTTTACTTTATTTTCGAGTTCTACTAGAAATGCTTTCATTTGAAATGTGGAAGAATGGAAAAATATCAGAATTGTATCACTTCGATTAGAGATTTTATTAACATTAATTTTGAATTATTTTCAAGAGAAAATGATTATTTGTTTGAAACAATGGATATTCTTTAATATAACCAAAATAAGTATTTACATGGAGAGGTCAAAACTACATTACCTTGAGCCTTGCCCCACAAAACRCGCACACACACACCACTCAATAGTAAAAAGTCTAATTATTGTTTTTATTTGTATTATGTAAAAACTAATGGAATGATTTTAAACTCTGAGAATCAAATCTTGCTCATGAATGAGTATTGAAAATCAATGTTGGCATTTAATTGTTGCACTAAATAACTATTTGAAGAATAATTATGTTTCTCTAATCTATTTGGGAAGTTTGGTAACTTGAAACAACTTTTTAGTTTTTAGGGTTTTGGCTCAGTTGAGGTAGAAATGCTGACTATCAATTGAGATCTATTTGTTGAAACTTCTACTTGACTTACTCCTTTCACTTTTACTGCACRGGATATGCTTTAGAATTGAGGAGACACAATCCAAAAGATTTTACACCTTTTGTATCATATGGTAACTTTGCTGATACTGAGGAGCAATTTCCATCTTTACATGTTCAAAAATTTTGAAATTGGTGTGGTCCAAAATGCTCTAGAAAGATTGACAATACATATACGAATGGTTTGATATCCAATAGCACTTCTTTGAATGTTCCTTCTCATGTTGGCATAAAAGCAATGCTATCTAGGATGTAGTAAGACCCAACAGCACAAAGAAGTGAGGCTAATAGAGGTGTTGACATAAATGCTCCTCAAAATGATGAGCAAATTGGAGATATGGCTGCCATTTGTATACWTTTCTCCAAAATCTAAGGACTTGACGCARGTCACTCTTCTATTCTCCTTTTAGTTTCACTTGAGTTTTGAGATCTATTAAAAATACTTTTGTATGGAATGTAGAAGAATGGAAAAATATCTTGATTGTATAAGTCAAATCTATGATGAATATATGAGCACCAATGTTGAATCATTTTCTAGGGAAAATTATTCTTTTTTCTTTGAGCAATGGATTTGTAAGGATGAAGGTTTTCATCCTTTATCATATAGAATACTTGAATTTATTCTTTTGATTAAATTCTTTAGTACCTTATCATGCTTTAACTATCTTAGAGTTGCATTAATTTGTAATACAAGATTATTGTATTTTAAATATAAACTTGAGTTATCATTAGATGAGGTATCCCTAACTACTTAGCTATCTGTTTAGATAAGGAGTCGTAATCCTTTTAGAATTTATATTATTGATTTATCTCTAAATGCAATATTTTTGTTAGTGCACGATCCTCTATAAAGTTGGCATGTTAGTTTGGAGTAAGTTAACAAATACAGAGAGAAGTGTTGATGTTGCATTAGATTGATATAGTAGTATTTGCTCATAGATGAATATTGAGTAATGTCTACTCAATGTTGACTATTGTTTTTGCTTGGATTTATCGTATTTGTTGATTCAACCTTCTATCAAAGATTCACCCTGTCCTAAGAAGACRTAGGAAGCTAGCTGAAAGAACTTCTAGCAGCAGAAATAAGGCATTGCTTAAACATCTTCATCAACCAACAATTCAGGAACGTATCAAGGGCTACAGGATTCAATAAAGCAAGAGTTTTAATTCATCAAAGGCTTTAAGTTCTTGAATGATGTATAATTCCTTTGAGCTCTTTGATTTTGTGGATTTTGTTTAACATCTGGACGCGATCCTATGGATGTAGACATTTAGGTTGAACCATGTTAGATCGTGCCTTTGCTAGCTTGATTATTATTTGATATGTTTATGGTAAATTGGTAAATATTAAACTTGTATAGYAACTTCCTAAAAGGGAGTAGTAATCAACAGTTTCAAGATCTAATTTCATATAATGCATGCAYTGGACATGCAATACCACGAATTCCAAAGATGGCTACAATCATTTTTATACAAATAATTATTCGTGTTGAGTATTGATAATTGATTGTTGGCAATTAATTGTTGCACTAATAACTATTAGAAGAATAATTATATTTCTCTAATCTATTTGGGATGACAAGTAACTTGAAACAACTTTTAAGTTCTCAGGGCTTTGCTTTGGTTGAATTACACTTGTTGACTATCAATTGAGATCTACTTGTTGAAACTC